>PVIR01000094.1:204736-226013 GCA_004026965.1 Petromus typicus | reverse complement strand
AAAGAAAATGTTATTTCATGCCAGAGATAATGGCACATACCTGTAATCCCAGCACTTGAGAGGCCATGAGTTTGGGCCCATCCTGAATTACACAGTGAGATCCTGTCTCAAAAAACTAAAAAAACTTTAAAAAACCCAAAGATCTCATATACTTACTCTGTCTAAGTAACTTTTCTTGTTGCTGAGACAAAATACCCAACACCCAAAGTTAAAGGAGCAAAGAAAAGTTTATTTAGCTCACAATTCATAGAGGCTTTAGTCCATAATTGGCTGGTTCCAAGGCAAGGTGGCATGACAGGTAGAAGACTTAGAGGAGAAACAGTTCCTGAAGGTAGGAAAGCAAGGATGACCACAACTCTTTCTGCCCCTTTTATCTTACCTAGGATACCTGGGGCAGTATAACTCACACCCATCATCCTAGTGCCCTTGAGCCCAGAATTTTACATGACTCAATCACACACTCTAGATCTAGCACTCATGACTGCATAAGGCTTTGGGGGACACCTAAACACAAGCCATAACACCTACTGAGTATCATAGCTTAGCCATATTGTACAGATATTAGTTGTTTATCCTTGTGCTCACATAGATGACTAGGAACTGAATGAAGCTGGGCTTGCTGTCCCTGCCCAACATTACAAGAGAGTGTCATATCATTAGCTTAGGAAAATGACATTCAAAATTTGAAGTTGATTCTTAATGAGTGCAAATGACTTTCACACCATATTATAGTCAAAAATTGTAAGTTAAACCACTGCAAGTTAGAACTGTATGTGTCCTCTATCCCTTGGTTTTTGAAACAAAGTCTGACTGTCACTATGTATCCCAGGCTGGCCTTAATCTTTTGAGGATACTCCTGCTTTAGCCTCCTGAGTCCTGAGATTATAGGCTAGTGCCATCACACTTGACTAGGATTGGTTATACTTCTGACAATCCTATATGTCAAGAATTTTCTAGGTAACTTAGTAATGAACAAGACAACAAAAGTTCTTGTTCTTTTGGAGTGTTGTTAGTAAGGGAGAAATGTAGATAATAAGTAACAAGATAATTCCAAGTGGCAATTACTGCTGATATTGTGAAATTAACCAGCATTAAATGCTGGTGAGGCTGCGGGAAGAAAGGAACCCTTCTCCACCATAGCACCACAACCGTTGCACATGCACCATTGTATCTGAAGATGTAAATGAGTTCCAGAAAGTATGATACATATTGTGAAATAGAAAAAATATTTGAGGGGCTGGGGATTTAGCTCAGTGGTTCCGGCGCCTGTCTTGCAAGCGCAAGGACCCAGGTTCGATCCCCGGTAACCACATACCATACTGGACGTGGAGACTCACACCCAGCAGCAACCAGTATCACATACCACAGTGCCGGGCATGGTGGCTCACGTCTGTAATCCCAGCACTCGGGAGGCAGAGGCAGGAGGATTGCTGTGATGTAAGTTTGAGGCTGAGCTCAGGGCCAGCCTGAACTACAAAGTTAGACCCTGTCTCAAAAAACCTAAAAAAAAATATATATATATAATATATTATATATATATTACATATATAATATATATATAATATATAATAATATATATAAATATATATATTATATATATATTTGAAGGGAAAAAGTAGGGGTAAGTAATGAGGGGAAAGAAACAAATATGTTAAAAAAAGAAAGCCTATGTATATAGGGGGTGGGAGAGATTGTAGGGTGGGTAGGGGAACAGATAAAAATGAGAATTAACTTGTGTCATATACAGGTACAAATTCCTAGTGTTGAGTGTGATGATGATATGTATATGAAATGTACCAATAAATAATTCAATTAAAAATAAATGAATAATTTTTTAGAAAGAACAGTAGAACAATGAGATAAAGATGACTAGAGGAAAAAAGCTACTCCAGATAGCATGATTATGGAAAGTCTGTGAGAAGATGACAGTATTTGAGCCAAGATTTGAATGAAGAAAAGTTAGCATGCACACACACACACACACACACACACACACCTCTACCTGATGATTGAACCCAAGGAGTGCCGAGCTCCATTTTTTTGGTACCAGGGAATCGAATTTGGAACTTTGTGCTTATGAAGGAGGGGCCAGAAGCACTGACCAAAAGCCCGGACCCATTCTGTGCCTTTTAAAAACTTTGATGCAAGATGTCACTAAATTTCTTGGGCTGGCTCAAACTTGCCATCCTTCTTCAGCCTTCCAGGTAGCTGTGAAAGTGGGTGCCACCATGGCCAGCTAAAAACTTAGCAGTTTTAAGGTGGAAGTAAATGTGTTTCAAGTGGAGGAAGAGGCAAGTACAAATGAGGGGAATGAGGTAAATCTGTCCTGGGCCCAAAGAGAAGCCATTGCGAATGGGTTGTAGTTAGCAAGGGGAAACTGTGTTGTATGAGATCAGGGAATCTGTCAGGGCCAAATTTGTAAGTTTTCTTTTTGGGAGCTACTGAGGATTGAATCCAAGGCCTTGTTACCAAACTACATTTTCAGTCTTTAAAAATTTTGAGACAGGGCCGGGGAGTTAGCTCAGTGGTTCTGGCGCCTGTCTTGCAAGCGCAAGGACCGGGTTCGATTCCCCGGTAACCACATAACAATACTGGGTGTGGAGACCCACACCCAGCAGCAACCAGTACCACATACCACAGCACCGGGTGTGGTGGCTCACGCCTGTAATCCCAGCACTCGGGAGGCAGAGGCAGGAGGATTGTGATGTGAGTTGGAGGCTGAGCTCAGGGCCAGCCTTAACCACAAAGCGAGACCCTGTCTCAAAAAACCTAAAAAAAAAAAAAAAAAAATTTTGAGACAGGGTCTTACAGAGTTGCTAAATTACCCAGACTGAGCTTGAACTTGAGATCATCCTACCTTAGTCTCCCAGAGTGCTGAGATTAGGCGTATGGCATATCTGGCTTATAAAACTTTATAGATACTGCTGAGCATGTTGAATTTTATTATTGAGATTATAGTAAGAAGACTGGATAATTTTTTAAATGGTAGTAAGGTGATGCGACTTGCGTCTTTGAGGAGATCTCTCTGTCTGCTATTTCTGTGTGCGTGTGTGTGTGTGTGTGTGTGTGTGTGTGCGCGCGCGCATGCGTGCGTGCATGTGTGTTACCAGGGATCAAACTCAGGGCTTGAACTTAACAGGCACCACTGAGCTAAATCCCTGGCCTTTTGTGTCTGCTTTGAGAATGACTTATGGGAGTCACTCAAGGAGAGAGCTTGGATACTACTACAGTAGTCTGGATGATAGATGACAGTGTTTTCTTAGTCCATTCAGGCTGCTGTAACAAAATATCTTAGGCTGAATAGTTTATAAGCAGAAATAGAAATTGATTTGTCACAGCTAGAAGTACAAAATCAAGGTGGTAGGAGATCCAGTGTCTGGTCAGGGCCTGCTTCAAAGAGGACACCTTATTTCCATGTCCAGTGGAAAGGACAAGTAGCCCCTGGCAGACCCCTGTCACAAGGCCACAAATCCATCACGAGTGCTCCGCTTCTATGACTTGTTCACCTGCTAAAAGCCCCAGCTCTTAAAACGATTGCACTGGAGTTTAGATTCACATATGGATGGAGGAGCATGGACATTCAGGATGTGTGGGGCAGCAAAGAGGATGGAGACCGGTGCATGAATGTAGAATATGTTTTGAAGTACTGAAAGGCTGTTCACGTGGGACTAATAGTTTGGCCATGCATGCTTAGAAGAATTTACTCAGTTTAGTAGAGGGCTGCTGAAGGGTTCTTATTTTCTCTTCTGTGTAGCATTAGAACATCAAGAGATTTTGAAGTTGGATAAAACAGTGTCTGGCAAGAGGAGCACGAAGTTCAAAGGCCTAGATTAAGTTTATAGTTTAAATAATAAGAAAAGATAGTAGACATTTCCTGCTCCATTGTCATAGGCTTCTAGTACACTATGAACTTCAGTTTTTCTTTCTCCCCAGAGTTTCTTTCAGTTCTAGCTCTATGTTGTGCTGTATACTCACAAGAAATATACCTAACATTTATTTTTAAAACTCACAGGTAAATTTATAGTTGTCTGAAAGTACAAACAGTTCTAATGTCTATCAGCTGATGAATAAAAAAATAAAATGGGATATAGCTCCACAGTGCAACGTTATTTAGTAAGAAAAGACATGAACTACACTGTTGATACATGTACTGGTACATGCTATAACCTGAATGAGCCTTTCAGCATTATACTAAGTGAAAAAGACAGTCACAGAAGCCCATGTATTTTATGAATTCACTTATATGAAAGGTTCCCAAAAGACAGGTCCATTAGTAGTTACTGGAATCTGGGTGTTGGGATGAAGAGTTAGCAGATGAACACGAAGTTTATTGTATTGATGGAAATAGTTTAAAATCAGATGGCTGCACAACTGTGTAAAAATGCTAGCAGTCACTGAATTTCCCACTAAAAATGGATATCTCTCAACAAAATTTTTACAAAAATCTCTAACCCCATTACTGTGCCTGAATAGAATGAGAGTTGTTACTTGTTATTGTATTCCTAGTCTAGCGTTCTGACAAGTGGAGCTTGTGACAAGTAGCCATTTTTACCGAGGTCCTAAACTGTGGCACTCATTTCTCTTTCAAGGCCTGTGGCCCCTTCCCCAGTACTTCTGTCCTCAGTCATCATGGTCTTTGATGAATCATTTCTCTGCTTTATATTTGATTTGTTATTTTACCTCTGTAAGATGGCAGTGATTGTTTTTCTTGGGCTAAACAAATTCCTGATTTTAAACACAGTTTAATTATTTTATTTTCTGTCTTCTCAAGGAGAAGGGGACAATCTGGTTCATCTCTACGTCTTTCCGTAGCTTAAGACCTGCACATTTAGAATAGTAGTACTGTACCTGAAATGTAATGAATAAATGAGTAAATGTATCAGACTTCTCAGATAGCTCCAAAGATGCTTTATTTGGGATGTGAGGTTATAACACACAGTTTTCCAGCTATTGTTTCGGAGAGTCTGTCAGCAAAATTTAGAGAGCTGTGAGGATGCTAAAGAAGATTTGGAGAACAAGAATGATGCAGGCCAGGGATTTAGCTCAGTGGTTCCGCATCTGCCTGGCAAGCCCAAGGTCCTGAGTTTAGTCCCTGGGAACCACATACCACAATGCTGGGCTTGGTGACTCACACCTATAATCCCAGCGCTAGGTAGGAAGAGGCAGAAAGATTGCTGTGAGTTCAAGGCTGGTCTGGGTTACATAGGTAGTTTACAGCCAGTCTGAACTACAAAGTAAGACCCTGTCTCAAAACAAACAAAATCCAAGAATGATGCACTATTTCTGGAAGTTATGTGTGTGTGTGTGTATGTATATGTGTGTATGTATATATGTGTGTATGTGTGTGTATGTATATATGTGTGTGTGTATATTGAGTGGACAATATAAAGGATTGGGCATGGTGGTACACGCCTGTAATCCCAGCATCTGGGAGGCTGAAGCAGGAGGATCACCATGAGTTCAAGGACAGCCTGGACTACATAGTAAGACCTTATCTCAGGGAAAAAAAAATTGAGTATAGCTGTGTTAGTGGTACATACCTGTAATCCAAATTACTTGAGAGACAGAGGCAGGAGAATTTCAAATTCAAGACCAACCTGGGCAACATAGTGGGACCCTCTCTTAAAATAGCTTAATGGTAGAGCACCCTGGGTGTTGATTCCCAGTATTGCTCCACCACTACCAAAAACAACAAAATCAGGTACAGGGAGAGAAGTATGTTGACTTCTGGGAGAACTGAATAGCCACATATAAAAGAATGATTTGAACCCCTAACTCACACAGTATACAAAAATATACCCACAGTGGCCCGGCATGGTAGTATGCCCCTATAATCACAGCTCCTTGGGAAGCAGAGACAGGAGGATTATAACTTTGAAGCCAGTGCAGACAACCTAGAGAAGTTGTATCTCAAAGAAACAAAACAAAATGAGCTCTATGCATATAATCAGTGTTCCCTGGGGGGGAAAAAAAAAAGACCCAAAACAAAAAAATCACACCAAAATGGACAAAAGACTTAAATGTAAGAATTAAAACTTTGAAACATTTATAAGAAAACAGGCATAAATCTTCATGGCCAGATTAGGCAGTGATCCCTCCCTCCCTTTCTCTCCCTGTTCCCACCCCTTTTTTCCCCCTGAGACAAGGTCTCACTATGTATGTAGTTCAGACTGGCCTTGAGTTCACTGTGTATCCCAGGCTGGCCTTGAACCTGCAGCAGTTTTCCTTCCTCAGCCTCCTTCTTGAGTGCTGGGTTTACAAGTATGCCCCTACATGCCCAGCAATGATTTCTTAGCTGTGGTATCAGCCAAAACAGCAACAAATACAGAAATTGGACTGAATCAAAAAATTTACAAATTTTCTTCTACAAAAGACAGCATTAAAGTGGAAATACATCCTGCCCAATGGAAGAAAAGATTTGCAATCAGATGAGGCATTTTATCCAAAATATATAAAAACTTATTCAACAATAAAAAATACATCATTTGGGAAAATGGACAAAGATCTGAATAGACTTTACAAAGAAGATATACAAATGACCAATAAGTTTGTAAAAATATGCTGAACATCATTAGCCATCAGGGAAATGGAAAATCAGAACCACACTGAGATACTTTTTCATTCCACTAAGATGCTGTCATGCAGAAGTCAGGGATTAGGGCTGGGATGTGGCTCAGAGGCACTGTGCCTGCCTGGCAAGCAGAAGGTCCTCAGTCAATGGGTCTATGGGGGTGGTGATGACAACTGGTGATTATAAGTGTTGACAAAGACATGGAAAATTTGGAATTCACCAATTCTACTCCTATGTATGTATCCAAGAAAAGAAATCATGTCCACATAAAAACTTAGGGGCAGGGCCAGGGATGTGGGATGTAGCTCAGTGGTTCTGTGCTTGGCTGGCAAGCACAAGATCGTGAGTTTAATCCCCAGTACTGGGGAAGAAAAAAAAAGAGTTAAAAAAACTTACAGGTAAATATTTATAGCAGCATTATTTCTAATAGTCGCAAATTGAGCCAACCCAAGTATCTTTATAAGCTGATGAATAAAGTATGATAATCTATATAGTGAAATATTATTTGATAGTTAATTGAGTAAACTATAATGGGTGGTAAAGAGTTTGTGAACCTTGGGCCGAGGATTTAGCTCAGTGGTTCCAGGTCTGCCTTGTGCAAGCACAAGGTCACAAGTTCGATCCGTAACCACATACCACTATTCTGGGTGTGGTGGCTCATGCCTGTAATCCTAGCAGTTGGGAGGCAGAGGCAGGAGGATTGCTGTGAATTTGAGGCTGAGCTCAGGGCCAGCCTGAACTACAAAAGCAAGACCCTGTCTCAAAAAAAAAAGAACTGGTGAACCTTGAAAATACTGTGCCAAGTGAAAGAAGCTGCTACAAAAGACCAAGTAATACATGATCCCATTTCTATGAAATGCCTGTATTAAGCAAATATTTGGAGACAGAAAATGAGTTAGTGTTTGGGGGTGAGAATGGAGAGTGATTCTTAACTCGTGTATTATCTTTTTGTGTGATTGTGGTACAATTCTGTAAATATACTAAAAACCACTTAATAGTACACTTCATATGGGTGAATTTGGGGGCCAAGGATTTATCTCTGTGGTGCTGTCCCTGCCTGGCAAGTGCAAGGTCCTGAATTTGATCCTCAGTACCAGAAAAGCAAAATAAATGGGTGAATTTTTTGGTGTATAAATTAGACCACGGTAAAATTGTTACAAAAAATAATCAAGTATATAGATGTGTATTCATGTGAGTGCTATGATGTTCTTAATGCTTCTCCAACTTTGAATATACTTATGAATGACTTTAGTAACTTATTAAAGTATAATTTTAGGAGCTCTTGGGTATAATCCGAGATTATTAGTTTCACAACAAGATCTCGGTTCAGTTGGTGCTGGGGTGTAAACCACACATAGCAAGGTAGTGGAAGATGTTTGTGTTTTCAATTAGTGGAACTAGTCTAGAGAGCCTTCAGAAGCCAGGAGATTTGGGCTAGTGTTTTTCAGAAATGCAGAATGTGGTTTAGTGGAAGAGAGGAACTTAAGGAACAAAATGACTAACCTGTATAAAGATACAGAGATTGCAGTGCAGGTGATGTTTTGTGGGGACAGGAGCCCTATCCATGGGGAAATGGTGGCGGGTCCCTGAATTGTTTGCACCTGAGAAAATATAGTAGCCAATGTCTTACCATTTTCCATCTTTGAGAAATTTTTTCTTGCCTTGCCATTTGTGGTCAGCCAGCCAGCCAATCTGCCCTCCCTCCCTCCTTTCCCCTTTTCCTTTGCACTTCTAGGGATTGAATTCAGGGTCTTCATACTGACCTGTGTACCCAGTCATTTTAAATTTTTCTTTTTCTTTTGAGATAGAGTCTCATAAATTGCCCAGAATGAGTTTGAATTTGGGATTTTCTTGCCTCAGTCTATCAGAATGCAGGGATTATAGCATGTGCTACCAATCCTGGCTTGGTGTAACTTCTTTCAAATCTGGTTTTATATAGATTAACATGATTAGGTGCTTGTGAGAACATGAGAAGCAATTAGCTAGCAATAAAAATATTCTACCAATAAGTCTTATGAGTAGTTGTTTATGATAATAGAGCCTATTTTAGGTATCAGAGCCTATCTTTTTTTTTTTAATCTTTATTGGTGTATTACATATACACATCATGATTGCACTGAACTATGAGAATTTGTACCAGTATATGACACAACTTAATTTTCATTTTTTCCCATAGCCCTACCCACCCTACCACCCTCACCCCCTTAGAGCCTATCTGATTAACTACCTGGACTTTAGCAAAGTGCCTTCAGTCTGAGTTAGTGCTTGGCCCCAAAAGAATATACCTAATGAGGGAACAAATAAAGATGTCTTTCCAGATGGTACAGGTTAATTATAGCTACAGTTTACAGCTTTCCTTATTTTTCTACTTGAGCTAGAAGTCTGGTTTGGATGAAATTTAAATAACCTTTCAGTTTGGAAACAAATATTGAAGTAGGATCATATGTTGCTCTTAACCAGAGAGACAGACAGAGCGACACACCTCTTCTGCCAGACCCCACCTCCTAACAGCAGTCAGCAGTACCCCAGATCCAGTCGTCTTCCAGTAGCTCCACCTCTGAACACATGAGGCTTCTGGGGGACAGTCTAAGTCTGAATAATAACAATCCTCTTTGCTACAAATCTGATCTGAGGCTTATTTCTTGCTCTCTCAGCGGCTTTCCCTGAGGTTCTGTAATCTCTATCTTGTAAGTCAGTTCTATTTTAATTTTTTTTTTTTTTAAGACAGGGTCTTGCTAAGCTGCCTATGTCCAGCTCAGTCTTCCAGTCCTCATATCTCAGCCTCCCAGAGTGCTGGGATCTCAAGTTTCTCTTAAGGTACTTTTCTGAAGTTATCGTAATGGGGAGCGGGGCCTTGGACATCTTAACATACTAAAGGAATTTTTGTCCATTCATTCATTCAGGTGTGTCTAAAGCCTTTCTCTATCTCTGTATTAAAGAACATTTTCAGCTCAATTCCTACTAGAATTTATTGAGTGACTTGTGAACTGGAACCTGCTGCTGTAGTAGACTTGAGCCCTGAACTCAAGTACTTTAGTAGTGTTCTAGAGCAGTGGTTTTTGATGGGGTCAGTTTTTTTTTCCTAGAGTACATTTGACTGTAGACATTCTTAGTTTTTGTGAAAGAAGCGTGGGAGGGATGTCACTAGCAAGGTTCAAGTCGCCCTCTCTCCTGGCTAAGTATCAGTGGTGCCATGACGACCTGAATTTGAAGTTGGTCACCATGTCCAGTATTGTTATATGTGGTTACCAGGATTGAACTCGGGCCCTTGTGCTTGCAAGGCAGATGCTGGAACCACTGAGCTAAATCCATGGCCCCAGGTTCTTTTTTGAGATTAAAAAAAACCCCAGTAGTTCAGAAGCAGCCATGCCTAGTATGTGTGCTCACAAGCTCTAAGAGAGACATCGAGTAACCCAAAGAGGAGCAAAGGGACTGTGTAGTTTGTGAAGTGGTACAGTAGCATTTTTTGCAGATTCTCTGCTGGGTTCTGTATGCTGATCAAGAAAAAGTGTTTCTCTCTGTATTTTTGGAAGGCAGTTGTAACCAGGCTGTACTGACAGAGGAAGTGGAGGGGCACTAGCAGGGCTCTTGCTCCTTTTATATTATATACTTAATAGTCCCCTGCTTCTAAGTCTCTGAATACAGGCTTAGAGTTATCTAGTCCTGCTGGAATTCACTGCGCAGAGCCAGAAGTGTTCCACTTTCTGAGCATCAGCTGGGCCAGTGGGCGTGCGTGGGACTTGGTCTCATACTAATGGTACCCCGGTGTTGGCTGACTATGGAAACCTCCTGTTTCCTACTGCCAACTTGCTTAGACTTTTTAACTAAATGCAAACCTATAGTTTCTCTCCTCCTTCATCCCAGGAAGCAAAACAATATAATGCTTTTTGATATTATTCCTAGAATTGTACAGTAAAATTTGATAGTACCATTCAAAATTATTTTATTTCTGAAATAAAGTAACAACAACATTTTGATTAAAATGACAGTAGATTCCTTTACCATAGATTGAAGATCAAAGCATCTTACCTTCTCAATACAAATACACTGTTGATGCCAAGGGTTTTGGTCAGTGCTATCATAAAATTTCTATTGGACATGCTCTGAATTTTGCTGTGTGGAGGAATCTGTACATTTGTGCCTGTGTGGGTGCGTGCATGCCTGTGTGTGTCCATATTGTCCCATCCGTATCAGTGCCTGTCTGAGTTAGGAGAATTATTTTCCTGGTTCCATGTGAAGGGAAAGCAGTATAAAGCAACGTGAAACATTAGCCCTCATTTTCTCTTCAAGTACAAGCTCATGTTAATTGTTCTCAAAAGTAGATTATTTTTCCCCCCTCAAGTTAAAATATTTTTCTCTTCTGGTTTTAATGAAGTATTGGTAGCTGAAAGCATTTTGAGATGGCTAGAAATGTCAGATTGACAAAGGTGTGCAGCCTGATTCAAAACCAAACCCTGAAACCTTCTAAAGAACAGTAAAACATTTTGCATGCAAAAAACATTGATGAATGTGTGAATATCTTAAGTTGGGCAGGGACAGTTCTGAGATAATAACGGATTTTTCTGGTGGTGTCTCTGCAGGTTGATATGGCAGAACTCTCACCAGAAGAGCAGTGGAGGTAAGCATGGCAGTGTGGGCCCACAAGCTGGAAACTGTAGTTTAACTCCTGAGAGCTTTTTTTCCTTGTCTATGGGAGGCAGTTTCTCAAGACTGACAGGACAGGTCTTTTGGGATCTCTCCAAATATGTGGGTCATTCCTGGGTAGCTCCTTTTGTGCTAGTGAGTAAACAGTAATGGGATCCAGCCCAGCCGTCCAGGTCTGAATACCAGCTCTACCATTAACCATGTGATCTCAAGCATGTTACTTCTCACTGCCCAAGTTTGGCCAATTTGTAAACCAACAGTGATGACTGTCCATACCTTATAGAATTGTGAGGATAAATACATGTGAAACAGTGCTTGGCACGTGGCGAACTTCCACTAAGTGCTAATCTCTGTGAAGATGATTATCATCATTAATGTTGTCATTATCCATGATGCAGTGTGGAGAGCTTTGGTCAGGGGAAAAAGAGAGACATTTCTTCTGATTTCACCTCTACTACTAACTTGGTTTGTAACCAGAAAGGATCAACAAATGCCTTATTTTCATGATTTCTTATCATTTAAAAGGATTTCAGAGTGCTTGGCTCACACGTTTCATGAAACCAATCAAATAAAATTTAATAATGAAAAAAGCCCTTAATTTACATTAAAATGATCAATTTTTTTTTTTTTTTAAGGTTTTTTGAGACAGGGTCTCGCTTTGTGGTTCAGGCTGGCCCTGAGCTCAGCCTCAAACTCACATCACAATCCTCCTGCCTCTGCCTCCCGAGTGCTGGGATTACAGGCGTGAGCCACCACGCCCGGCATTGTGGTATGTGGTACTGGTTGCTGCTGGGTGTGGGTCTCCACACCCAGTGTTGTTATGTGGTTACCGGGGAATCAAACCCGGGCCCTTGCGCTTGCAAGACAGGCGCCGGAACCACTGAGCTAACTCCTCGGCCTAAAATGATCAATTATTAACATACAGATTGGCAAGGATACCGACTCATAAACTCAGCATTATTTTAGTTGATTTTAATCTCTAAATCTACCAGTTGTATACCTCAGCTATCAGTATTCTGAATAATTTAGATGTTCATGAAAATGTGTTGTCTCCCCTAAGGAAAGTGACACTGCCAGTGAGCTTTGCTTTGCTGAGGATGCACCTGTTTTGTTCTGGACACCGCTAATTAAGATCTTTAACAGGGTCAACTGAAAGAAGGCTTCCAGGTTTAAGTCTTCCCCTTAGTGTTATATGATACTGGTTGAAAGATCTAGAAATGTTATTCTTTTATTTATTGTTAGTTTTTAATAAATTTTGTTTTATCTCATTCCCTCACTAGTACAAAAGCTTTGTTTCTACTTTCACTTTTCTTGTCCCTTGAGTACAGTCTCCAGGTCCATCCATTTAGCTATAAATGTCTAGAGCTCATCTTTCTCTCTCTCTTTTTTTTTTTTTTTTTTTTGGTTTTGTATCAGGAATTGAACTTGGGACCTTGGGCTTTTAAGGCAGGCACCAGAAACACTGAGCTAAATCCTTGGACTGAGTTCATCCTTCTTTATGGCAGAGTAGTACTCCATTAAATTAAAAAAAAACATATCTTCTTCCTCCATTTATTGATTGAAAGGCATTTGGGATGCTTCCAAGATTTAACTGTTACAAACTGTGCCACTATAAACTTGGGTGCACATATATTGCTGGTGCTTGATGCTCTTAATTCTTTTGGGAAAATACCAAGAAGAGGAATAGCTGGGTCAAATAGACCTCTAGTTTTAGGGGTTTTTTTGTTTTTTGTTTTTGGAGTACCAGGGATCGAACTCAAAGCCTTTGTGCTTCCAAGGAAGGTGTGGTACTACTTGAGCTAAATTCTTGACCCTAGTTTTAGTTGTTTGAGAAATCTCCACAGTGATTTCCAGAGTGATTGTACCAGTCTATATTCCCACCAAAATGGAGAAGGGATGCCTTTTCCCTACAGCACCACCAGCATTTCTTATTGGTTGATTTCTTGATAACAGCCATTCTTTCTGGAGATGGAATCTAAATGTTGTTTTATTTATTTATTTATTTATTTTAGTTTTTTGAGATAGGTCTTGCAGTGTAGTTCAGGCTGTCCGTGAACTCACTATGTAGCCCAGGCTAGCCTTGAACTCAAGGCAACCTCCTGCCTCTGCCTCTTGAGTAAGTGTTGTTTTAATTTGGATTAGAAATGTTAGCCTCATAAGCCTAGGCTACATAGTGAGTTTAGGACCCGTCTGAACTACAAAGCAAGACCCTGTCTTAAAAAACTAACAAAAAAGAAAGAAATGTTAGCCTTTTAAAGGGACTAGAAGGATGGAGTTAGTCCCTAAAAAAATTGGAAATTTGTTCACTCATAAGAAAATATGAGTATGTACAATGTGCCAGGTACTGAATAGATTATTTTAAAAGTCCTGTGTTTTCAACCAGTGGGAGTATTCAAGCACAGTTTGCAAAAATAATTTTTGCATTGAACAGGAACTTGAACTGGATGATTTCTCTGGTATTTTCTAGTTCCTTTCTTTGGTTTCATATTGTATTTATCCATTAAATTACATATTATCTAGAACAAGAAACTTATCTCTTACTTTTTTTTAAAAGATAGGATCTTGCAATGTAGTTGAGGCTCACCTTGAACCCTTGAACTCCCAGTGATCCTCCTGCCACAAAGCTACATCTCCAGCTATTCATTCACTCATTTATATATCTATATATGTAAATGTATATAATATACATGTATATAATATTATAGGTATAGAATATATTATAAAAATATGTCTACAAAAATAAATACATAATATATAAATATATCATACACACACATACACAGAGATAGGATCTCACTAAGTTTTCCAGGCTGAATTCAAATTTATAATCGTCCTACCTTAGTCTTCTGAGCAGCTGAGATTACAGGCATGTACCTCCACATCCAGTGTTAAGGTTTTCTTATGTATTCTCTAACCTTTTAGCTTAGCCAACCCTTACAACAACTAAGTGAGGCAGGGAAAACAGATACATAGTCTTTTTGACACATGAAGAAGTTGTGATGAAAAAATGTAAAGTTTCTTCATCCATAGGTGAGTCTGAACCTAGGTTTCATTTATGTTGCCCTTTTTCTCCGAAGTGGCACTGGTACTGTCACTGCAGGGAGTTGTATGTTACCATTGAAAGTTCTGAAAGTTTCCCTGTCACTGCTCTGTTGTATGAGGAATTTGTATAAAAGCCCCTGACTTCAGGCTACATTTAGATTCAGTTTTCTCTGCTTTCTTCCTTGTTCTTCATGCTTGGGTGACTGACCCAGAGAGGTAAGATGACTCTTCCTGGGGAAATATTTTGCCAGTATTGGCCAAGTGAATTACTAGCTGCCAGTCTTCAGGACCAGAGATTGCCAGCCTTAAATTTACAAAAAGTTTTTAGGTATATTGCCTAATTACAGAACTTCCTTGAATCCTTGAGGAGACTATAATATTTACATGTGGAAGCTGATGTAGTCACTGATGTATTAGAACAAAGTTGAAGCCGTCCAGCTTTTAACCAGTTTTAAGATCTCTGGCTCTGGCAAAGAGGGTAATATGAACAAAGCAAGAATTTAACCCTGGAATCAGCACATATGTGCAGTGTTACCCCTGATTGGTGTTATAAATGTAGCCTAACAGTCTGAGGCCTTATGGTTATAAGCTTTCTGGATTACTTTCTTTTCCAGTGACAGGTTGAAATAGGACTGAAGTGGACAGTGGCATAGTCTTTTCCTTCTTGCTACAAGAAGGGTATTAGATTGGGCATGGAGACTCATGCCCATCAACAGTCAGAACCACATACCACAATGGTGGCTCACGCCTGTAATCCCAGCACTTAGGAGATGGAGGCAGGAGGATTGCAGGATTGCTGTGAGTTTAAGGCTGAGCTCAGGGCTAGCCTGAACTGCAAAAGTGAGACCTTGTCTTAAAAAAAAAAGAAGGGCATTAGATATTTCTTTTTTCTTTCTTTTCTTTCTTTTTTTTTTTTTTTGCATTAGATATTTTTGTCATAAGGAATCACATACATTTAGTCTCTATAGGAGAGTTTTGTTGCTGGATAATAGAACCTCTACTCTGCCTCCAAATGCCTGTCATGTAGGGCATGTATCCTTCTAGCTCCTAGTTTGTCTAGGTAGTACTTTTCAGTTATGAAGCACAGGAGCATGTTCTAAGCAACAGATTGGTAGCATATTCCTGGGAAACATTTCCCCTTTTTTACCACACCATCCCTGACTGGTCTCACCCTTTCTGTTTGGCTTTCAGGGTGGAACATGCACGCATGCATGCCAAACATCGTGGCCATGAAGCCATGCATGCTGAAATGGTCCTCATCCTCATCGCAACCTTGGTGGTGGCCCAGCTGCTCCTGGTGCAGTGGAAGCAGAGGCACCCTCGCTCCTACAATGTAAGTCAAGTCTCTCACTTTTTTTTTGAGACAGGGTCTTGCTTTGTAGTTCAGGCTGGCCCTGAGCTCAGCCTCAAACTCACATCACAGCAATCCTCCTGCCTCTGCCTCCCGAGTGCTGGGATTACAGGCGTGAGCTACTGCACTGTGGTATGTGGTACTGATTGCTGCTGGGCATAAGTCTCCATGCCCAGTACTGTATGTGGTTACTGGAGAATCGAACCCGGGTTCTTGGGCTTGCAAGACAAGCGCTAGAACCACTGAGCTAACTCCCCGGCCCAAGTCTCTCACTTTTTGACAGTTATTGAGACCCAGTTATCCAGGGCTCAGCCTAACACTGAACCACATGTAGGCAGAGAAAAATAACAATAAACTAATGAACTTTCATGTGGTTTGATGAATAGTCTTTGGGATGCCTCTGTGTGTGTGTGTGTGTGTGTGTGTGTGTGTGTGTGTGTGTGTGCGCATGTATGCACACCTGACTTCTGTCTACATGGTGAATTATTCAGTGGATAAAAATAAGGATGGAACATTATTTTCATAGACAGAAAAAATAGGTACTCCCATTTAAAAATTGTGGACCAGATTCATAAAGGAGATGTTCATCAGAAACTGTTCAGTTGGAAGGAGGAAGATTACTTGTTCAGAAAAACTGAGATCCCGCTAAAACTGAGATCCCACAGAAGCAAAACTAATAAAGTTGTTATAGCAGAAATAAGAAAAGTTGTGGAGAGAACAAATAGCTAAGTGGCATGAGTAAATTCTTCCTTATCAGTAATTAAATATAAATATAAGTTGGTTAAATTATCCTAATAAAGAACAGATTAGCAGATTGGATTTTAACTTCTTTCCATTAATCCCACTGATAAGCTGGACAGAAGAGTGTCATATAGGGTCAGGGATTTAGCTCAGTGGTTCCGGCATCTGCCTGGGCAAACTCAAAGTCCTGTGTTTGATCCTTGGTAATCACATACCACAATGCTAGGCATGGTGCTCACACCTGTAATCCCAGCACTGAGGAAGCAGAGGTAGGAGGATTGTTTTGAGTTCAGGGCTGGCCTGGGCTACACAGTGAGCTCAGGGCCAATCTGATACCCTGTCTCAAAAAAAGTCTCATGTATAAAGACACAAAGGAATTAAAAGTACACAAAAAATATTTCATGTAAATGACACAACCAGAAGAAAACTGGAGTGGCTATAGACTTAACTACAAAAAGGTTATAAGAGACAAAGAATGATATATATTGGTTAAAGTTCGATACACCAAAAAGATGTAACAATTATATATGTTGGTAACAAAGGCGGCCCCAAAAATGTGAAGCAAATTTTACAGAATTTAAGGTAAAATAATCCTACAAATAATAATTGGAGACTTTAATGCCTCACTTTCAGTAATAGGCAGACAGCCAGACAGAAGATTATTAAAGTGGTAGAAGACTTGAACAATACTACAAACCAATTAGGCTTAACTTACATACAGTGAATACTCTACCCAACAACCGCAGAATACATATTCTTCCCAGGTATATATGGGCATTTTGTAGGATAGACTGTATATTAGGGCCACAAAAACCTCAATAAAAAAGAATGAAATCATAGACTTAACTACTCTGCCTTAGGAAAGGGTAGGCAGTGTATAAAGTTCCTCGATAACTAGTATTGTAGAAGTTTTTTACCTTTTCAAGGATAACAATACTTCTAAGACATACAAACACAATAGACACACACAAAATAATAGTTTTACTTTGAAAGAATAACAGGTACATATAGTAACGTTAGTTAACATTTATTTGGTTCTGTATGTTTTAAGTACTTTACATATATAGACACAAATGACCCTCAGGGCAACCCAATAAGATTCTGTTTTCTCCAGTTACAGATGAGGAACCTGAGACATAGAAAGACTAAGTGATTTGCTCAAGTGACAAAGGTATTATTTGAACCCAGATAATTTTACCTCAGACCTTTTAGGCCTAATCTCTAAATGATCCTTTTGTTCTAGTATATGCTTATTCAGAGTTCTTATAATATGTTCAGCACTGCCCCGGGGTCTGTAACCTGTATGATGGGAACTGCTGTACACTCTATTTTTTTTTTTTTTTTTTAGGTTTTTTTTTGAGACAGGGTCTCGCTTTGTGGTTCAGGCTGGCCCTGAGCTCAGCCTACAACTCACATCACAATCCTCCTGCCTCTGCCTCCTGAGTGCTGGGATTACAGGCGTGAGCATGTATACCACACGCCCGGCACTGTGGTATGTGGTACTGGTTGCTGCTGGGTGTGGGTCTCCACACCCAGTATTGTTATGTGGTTACCCGGGAATCGAACCCGGGCCCTTGTGCTTGCAAGACAGGCGCTGGAACCACTGAGCTAACTCCCCAGTCCCCTGTACACTCTATTTTGTACATTTAGTAGTCTGTGACCTTGATGGAAAAGCTTTTAGAGTTTTCAGTGATACAAATCCCCTGCTACAGCACATGTGCTATGGGTTTGTCTCCGCTGACCTCTGAGGTAAGTGCAACATTACGTGATGACACTGAGGCCCAGAGATTGAGGTGTGAGTTGAGTCCAGTCCTTCAGTTCTTGTGGCTTGAATGTCGCCCGTACCAACAAGTTAGATTAAGATTTTAACACAGGTCTTATGTTTTGTATGTCAGATTTTGAACTGTGCCATATGTTGTCTCTAGAAATGGTTTGTCATCAAGGGAATGAGGGTATAGCCTAGAGCATAGGAGGAAGAGAGGCTAATCTTTGTGCTTGAGCTGGTACAAGTTCCAGACAACATTAGCCTAGAGTTAGTTTGCATGTTAGCATGTAGTACAAGTAGGGATGGAGGAGCCAGGGCTTATGGAATACCCATATAACACCAAAACCTTTAAAACTAGTCACCATCTAGCAGGATAAGCCGTCCGAGTAAGGAGTTCATTTCTTACCTGTCATCTGGCATGAGATACTTGTTTCTTGGTGTGTGGTTATTATGCCTACTTTACTAAATGGGGATGGCCGAGGTAGTTTAATTGACCTGAAAAAATAAGAAAACTCATAAACCATATGTAGCATAAGAACTCTCTTGGCATTTCTTTCTTTCTTTTTTTAGAGGCAGTATTTTTATTTTTAAGTTTTTTAAATGTGAAAAGGCAACATAATACAATTAGACTTTTGGTCAGGCATGGTGGCTCACACCTGTAATCCTAGCACTCAAGAGGCAGAGGCAGGAGGATTGTTGTGAGTTCAAGGCTAGCCTGGTTAACATAGTGAGTTCAGAGCCAGCCTGAACTGCAAAGTGAGACCTTATCTCAAAAAAAAAAATTTTTCTTTAAACAGTGTTTTAAGAGCTGAGTGTGGTGCCACATACCTGTAATCCCAGCACTTGGGGGGCAGAGGCAGGAAGATTGCCCTGAGTTGAACTGCCTAGTGAGAACCTGTCTCAAAAATAAACAAACAAACAAAACCTACTATTTTAAGGGATAACTCCCCAGTGGAAAGCAGGTAAGAAGGTATTCTTCTTAGGATGTTCTGGGTGACCCTAGTTCCTTTGCTTCCTCCTAAATCTGTAAGATTTAGCAGAACATAGTTAGAAAACCACTGATATTCACTAGTTAATCCATAACACAAAATGTGACTGTAAGGTAATGAGGCAGGTGTACAGGAATGTGCACCATCTGTTTGCTTCCTGCACCCTGTAAACATGCTGAGCTTGACTGGGGAGAAGATATACTAACTATAGAATACCAAGTGCTAACTGTGAAAGAAGAAAAATTGTCCAAGAAGCCCGTGTATAATTGCATCTTCTATCCTTTTTCAAACTTTTGGAAGTTGGAGCTGTTTTTCCTTGGAGACAGTATAAAATAATAGAGGCTAATCTGTGTAGATTAACCAGCATTAAGTCTGCCTTCTACCTCTAGGACTTGATACATCTCTGAGCCTCAGTTTTTCCTGTTTTTAATGTGGGGTGATGATATCTACCTCATGTGTTGTGAAAATTATTTAAGATTATATCACAGTGGCTGGAGGATTTAGCTCAGTGGTTCTGATGCCTGTCCTGCAAGTGCATGGCTGGTTAGATCTGTAACCACATACAGCAACGCTGGGCATGGTTACTCACGCCCATCAGCAATCAGTACCACATACCACAGTGCCGGATGTGGTGGCTCATGCATATAATCCCAGCACTTGGGAGGCAGAGGCAGGAGGATTGCTGAGTTTAAGGCTGAGTTCAAGACCAACCTGTGTTTGCTGAACAAAATGTTCACTGTCTCAAAAAACAAACAAACAAAAAGATTGTATGTCAGAGTGTTTTATAGACTAAAGCTTGAGTAGTAAACTATACCTACTCCTAAGAGGAAAAGCTTGAGAATGTGAAAGTAGTCCAGTCTTCAGGGACTTTGTATAGAAGAGAAATGTAATTTTATTTTGATTAACATAACTTTCCCATAGCAAAGTTCACCGTTTTAAAATTTCATACCCTTACAGTGGTGTCAGCCACAGTTATGACTTTGTTTCCTTGTTTCTTTTTTTTTTTTTTTTTTTTAGGTTTTTTTGAGACAGGGTCTTGCTTTGTGGTTCAGGCTGGCCCTGAGCTCAGCCTCAAACTCACATCACAATCCTCCTGCCTCTGCCTCCCGAGTGCTGGGATTACAGGCGTGAGCCACCACGCCTGGCACTGTGGTATGTGGTACTGGTTGCTGCTGGGTGTGGGTCTCCACGCCCAGTATTGTTATGTGGTAACCGGGGAATCGAACCCGGGCCCTTGCGCTTGCAAGACAGGCGCCGGAACCACTGAGCTAACTCCCCGGCCCGTTTCCTTGTTTCTTGAGCATGTCTCCAGAATGAATTATGCTGTACTCTTTAGTGCATGAAATCATACACATGTAGTCAGGAGAATGTTGCAAATGAATATGCTCCCAGCCCACAAAATAGTAGGTTTTAAAATGTATTGCAGTAGAGCCTAAAAGACAAATTAAGGTGACGCTTGCATTGTAAACTTTTAGCTTACCATATGAAAAAATTAAAACTAGATTCCTTCCTAGTACTGAGTACAAAAGATATTTAAGACAAGATTAGGACTGGGGTATAGCCCAGTGGTTCAGCACCTGCCTGGTGATCCTTAGAACTGATACATATAGTAAACCCTTGGCATGTGAGTGTAATTCCTTCTGGAGTCATGCTTTTAATCCAAAGCATTTTTATATCAAAGCAGATTTTCCCATAAAAAAAATGGAAACTCAGATGGTTTGTTCCACAGCCTAACGTATCATGTAAAAATGACTACAGAACTGTAAAACTATACAAAATTATAAAGAAAATACAAAATATAAAGAAAAATAAATCAAGCTGCGCTAAACTTTGAAGGCCTTCATGGCTTGTATGATGGAGATGAGAGAAGAGGGTCACTGTATCGGACAACTTTCAGAGCCACTAGTGGAATCCCTGCTGTCCATGCAGTGGAGTCTTTTTTTCATGCAACTTTAAGAAGAAGCCAACACACTGGGGCCGAGGAGTTAGCTCAGTGGTTCCGGCGCCTGTCTTGCAAGCGCAAGGACCCGGGTTCGATTCCCCGGTAACCACATAACAATACTGGGTGTGGAGACCCACACCCAGCAGCAACCAGTACCACATACCACAGCGCTGGGCGTGGTGGCTCACGCCTGTAATCCCAGCACTCGGGAGGCAGAGGCAGGAGGATTGTG
>PVIR01000094.1:100219-204636 GCA_004026965.1 Petromus typicus | reverse complement strand
GAGCTCAAGGCCAGCCTGAACCACAAAGCGAGACCCTGTCTCAAAAAACCTAAAAAAAAAAAAAAAAAAAAAAAAGAAGAAGCCAACACAGTGACACTTCCTTTTGACTCCTTTTGAGGATTTGGTAGGAATGTGACGTTGCCTGGTTGCTCCCACTGTTACAGCCTTATTTGGGTGGTACTTTTCTACAAAATTTTGTCCTGTTTCCCACATTTTTCCCATCTCCCTAATCTCATTTGAAGTGAGAGATTCCTTTGTGCACTCTGGAAGGTGTGGAGTCTGATGCAGCGGGTGGACAGCAGCGGGGCACTGCTTAGGCGGTGTGACACACACATGTGATGCGTCCCGAAGGGACCCGAGGGAAAGTGTTCATCTAAGTGTTACTTGTGGTAGTAAGGTTGGAGTGAGGATTTGGAGGCAGTCTGGATATGTATCTCTTGAAAAAACAAGTAGATAAAATGTGATAGCGGCATATCATTACACTATATCGCAGTTTAGAGCAACACATTAGGAGCATGTAGTACCTCTGAGCACAGTACCTAGTGGAAAAAATAAGAAACAGAGATACATAGCACAGTGCCAATTAAGAAATTAAAAATACATACATGGAAGGAAACAGTTTGTATGGATAGGTCGAAATAAAAATATACATATTAAATACATTAGATTTTCCTTAGGATGAGGAAGAGGTACAAAAGAGAGTCCAGCCACCCCCCAGGGAATGTTTTCTCAAGGTAAGGCCCTGTGATTATTGTTGAGTAGCAGAAACATGAGCTGTTTGAAATCAACCATGAGAGCTTTCAAAAAGTGTTTGTTTTTGTTTTTTTCTTACAGCATGCCAAGAAATGATGGAATTAATTGATAAGGCTGGTGTTTCTTTCAAACTGAATAAAATGTTTTGTTCTTCACTAATACTGGTTGGTGTCCTAGTGTTTCAGCGATTTATCTGTGATCACCAAGTACAAAAGCACAGTTCTTTCTCCTAAGATCCTGGTCTCACAACAGAGAGGCTATTTTTGTTAAGGCTAGATTATTCTTTGTTTTGGAGAGCTATATCCTGTACATTGTAGGATGTTTAACAGTATCCCTGACCTTCACCCACTGGAGAGTAGCACCCTTCCCTTAATTGTGACAACCAAGTATATCTCCAGACATTGCAGTGTGTCCCCTGGGAAGCACAGTCACTGTAATAAGAAGCGCGGCCCTTGACTTAAGGACCTGGTGTGGCATGGATGGTGTCTGTCCTGAGAGTATGTGTGAGCACTGAGCTTTGCAACTTAGGAGCTCTTAGGGACACCCTCTGCAATGCAGGTGCTCAAGTCCAGCCTTCGCATCAAAAGAAGATAAAAGTTAAGTCGACTTTTATTTGGAGCAAGAGGGCCTACTGTTTGCTGTGTCTAGATTTCAGATACTGTGCTTTTCTTTGGTTTCGGTGCTGGGGTTTGAGCCCACAGCCTCTTGTGTGCTAGGCAAGTGCTCTAGTGCTGAGCTGCAGCTTCAGTCATCGTCACCCCACCCAACTCTCAATTTTATGTATTTTTTTGGTTTTAGTTTCTTGTTGTTACACTTATTTTTTAGTAAATATTTGTAGCACATAATGTTTACATTCCTGTATAGAGATGGTACATACACGTAACACATCTTAATTGTTTTTCTTATCTCTTTTCCCTCTTCTCTCCTCCCCTTCCATCTATCTCTTGATCCCTTTCCCATTTGGAAAAAAACTATCTCCCTGCTTCCTAGTGTCTTTTATTCTGTCTTTCCACATGTTTTGGATTTCCCATATAAGAAAAACTATGAGGGGCTGGGGATTTAGCTCAGTGGTTCCTGCGTCTACCTGGCAAGTGCAAGGTCCCAAAGTTTAGTCTCCAGTATTACATATCACTATGCTGGGTGTGGTGGCTCACGCCTAATCCCAGCACTCAGGAGACAGAAGCAGGAGGATTGCGTGAGTTTGAGGCCAGCCTGGGCTACATAGTGAATTCAAGGCCAGCCTGAACTACAAAGCGAGACCCTGTCTCAAAAAAACTATGAGATATTTAAGCTTATGTGTCTGATTTATTTCAGCTAACATTATGGTTTAGTGGTACGTACATTTTCCTACAGATGACTCAAGTTTTTTCTTTGTGGCAGAATAGTACTCCAGTGTGTATCAGTACCACATTTTTTTATCCATTCACCTGTTGATGGCCATATAGGCTGCTTCAAAGATCCAGCTATGAATTATGCAACTATAAAAATGAAAACAGGGTCCAGGGATTTAGCTCAGTGGTTCTGGTGCCTGTCTTGCAAGCACAAGGGCCTGGTGGTTCCTATCTCCCAGTAACCACATACAATACTGGGCGTAGAGACTCACGCCCAGTAACAGTAAGTACCACATACCACAGTGCCGGGTGTGGTGGCTCACGCCTGTCATCCCAGCACTCGGGAGGCAGAGGCAGGAGGATTGCTGTGATGTGAGTTGGAGACTGAGCTCAGGGCCAGCCTCAACTACAAAGCAAGACCCTGCCTTGTGTGATGCTTCTTGCTTTGCTCTTGTTGCTGTAAACTCACTATGTAGCCCAGGCCAGCCTCAGACTCACAGCAGTCCTCCTGCCTCTGCCTCCCGAGTGCTGGGATTACAGGCATGAGCCACCACATCCGGCACTGTGGTGTGTGGTTACCAGAAACAGAATTTGGGACCTGTGCTTGTCAGGCAGACGCTGGAACCACTGAGCTAAATCCCCAGTCCCTGGATATCATTTTTACAAGTATGGCTATTTTAGGTACATTGTTTCTGCCTGTGTAGGATCGGGGGATTTTATTTTTATTTTGAGATAGGTTCTCATTAAGTTGCCCAGACTGGCTCCAAATTAGAGAACTACCTGCCACAGAGTAGAGATCACAGGCTTATACTGTGATATGTAACTATAGTTTTAAGTTTATTGATGGGTTTAAAACTTTTTTCTTTGTATGTAAAATCCTGTAAGAAAAAGAATTTATTGCTCTTTTCCAGAGTAAACCACAGAAAAGAATTTTAAAGTGATTTCTAGGAGTATATGACCATTAATTTGGACCTAAAACCAAAATCTACTTCTTGGTTAAGTGTTCTTTCCATAGATTTCACTAAGAAGGTTCAGGAAATTGTTTCTGTTAGAGTCTGTTCTGTTTGTAGTGCTGAGTTTGCTGCTTTAATGACTTTTGCTTAAGTCCTTTCTTTGGATCCCAAGTAGCTTCAGCAAGGCTTTACTCTGCCTGTCTAGCCTCCCAGCCTTCCCAGGGTTCCCCCAGAAACTCAGTGAGGGACCTGAGGGGGACAGTGGAGGAGGGAAGATTGGGACTGGAAACCTAGCCCAGGAAATACTTGATTTTTGGCTTCTCTGTAGCGTGATTTTCATCATCTATTCAGCATCTAATATTACTTACTCCTTAGCTCCCACAGGGATGATCAGGGAAGAGAGAAGTTTATGCCTGGAAAAGTGTCTGTCCTATTTTTAAAGGTCTCCAAGGAGAAGCTTTCATCATCTCTGTCTCCTACCAAATATAGTATAGATTTTCAGATTTCCTCTCCCTGCACTGCTGTTCCCCCCTGGGATGGATGAGTGGTAGAATCTCCTACCTGGAAATCCTGAAAGCACTATACATTTTTTCCCTAGGCCAAGATATTAAGAGGATTACTGGAATGTGACTAGCGAATGCAAAACTTTTTGTCCTCAGAATTAATAAAAGTTTCTAGCTGTGAGCTACATGTCAGCGTCCTCTGAGCCTTTCCTACCTCTCCAGGCTCCATTTCTCACCTCTCTCAGGGAAGGTTGCACTCTCTCTAGCGTAGCGTGTTCCCTCCTCCCGCCATGCTTATCACGAGCCCATTCTGTGCACCTGCTAGGCCATCTTTTCTTGGTTCCTGCATTTTGCGTGAAGTGTTTCTCCTTTGCACTTTTCTAGCCACCGTGCTTACTTCATTACAGAGCATTCAATTCTGAACAGTAGTTATGTATTTCTCCTCAGTTGATTTAAGTTTTTTTTTTAGACAGGGTCTCACTTTGTAGTTCAGGCTGGCCCTGAGCTCAGCCTCCAACTCACATCACAGCAATCCTCCTGCCTCTGCCTCCCCAGTGCTGGGATGACAGGCATGAGCCACCACACCCGGCACTGTGGTATGTGGTGCTGGTTGCTGCTGCGTGTGAGTCTCCACGCCCAGTATTGTTATGTGGTTACCAGGGAATCAAACCCAGGTCCTTGCGCTTGCAAGACAGGTGCTGGAACCACTGAGCTAACTCCCTGGCCCTGATTTGAGTTTTTGAAGGAATTTTGTTTTTCCCTTCTAAATTCCTTTGCAATTAGCTTGGTGTCCTCTGACTCTTTAGTAAGTGTTAATTAAATTACTGATTCTTTTTTTGTTTATTGAGACAGGGAATCAGTTTTGTACTTCAGGCTGGCTCTGAGCTCACTGTGTAGCCCAAGCTAGCCTCAAACTCACAGCAATCCTCCTGCCTCTGCCTCCCAAGAGCTGGGATTACAGGTGTGAGCTACCATGCCCAGCTCTGTGGTATGTGGTACTGATTGCTGCTGGGTATGAGTCATCATGCTCGGTTTTGTGGTTTGTGGTTACTGTTACCAGGGATGGAACTCCAGTCCTTGTGCTCACAAGGCAGATGCTGGAACCACTGAGCTAATCCCCGGCCTCTTGACTGATTCTTTTATCTGGAAGGGAGAAGATGGGAAAGAAGACATAGTTCTAGGTATTAAGAGAACAGGTCTAAGGCACAGGGAAAAAATTTACTCTGTGCTTCTATGAAAGAAAGAATTGGACCAAAGGCCGATTTTTTTCTGGGTGTCAAGAGAAAACTATCTAGCACAATGATTCACAGCAGATGGCCTGGCTCATGTGATGAGGATGACAGTTTGCTAGGGGTGTTTTAGATGAGAATTGACAATCGCATTTCTATCTTCAGGGTATTCCATCAGTGTCTGACTGAGTAACAAAGATGTGTCTGCTTATCAGATAGTCTCTTGACATCTCTCTTAGATAACTAAAGGTAATATCTGTGCCTTCCTGTATTCTGCTTTGGGCCTGATATCGTAGCGCCTTTTTTTCTTCCCTGGTGTTTTGATCTCTAGACTCTGTAATCCTTGCGGCTCTTTTATGGCATTAATCATTTGTTAGTGTTTTTTGTATGGTCTTGTGGGTCCCAAGACCTAATCCCAGGGCCCCAAGGATGATTTGACAGCAGAGACCAGTAGCACTGCTTTCTCCTGCATCCTAAGTTAAGCAGTCTGTGGTTGTCAGGAGTTTTTTGGCAACAACTCTGTTGACATATACTCTTGTAACAATTTACGATCAACTGGAACCCCCAGATCTGTTTCATTTACTTGGTAGTTAGGTTTCATCACGTGGTTTCTGTCTTCATTTTAGCTTATTAGCTCACACGGTGCAATAGCTGGAATCTAGAAATAAACTTTATTCATTATGGATCTTGTTTCTTCTCTTCCCATGTTTGCCACCTGCCTTTTCTCCCAGTTTCCAGCCTATCCCTAAGTTCTGTGATGTCCATGATCTGGTTAGCAACTCCCTCATTCAAACTGTTCTTATAATTTTTTTTTTTGAGACAGGGTCTTGCTTTGCAGTTCAGGCTGGCCCTGAGCTCAGCCTCAAACTCACATCACAGCAATCCTCCTGCCTCTGCCTCCCGAGTGCTAGGATTACAGGCATGAGCCACCACACCCAGTATTGTATGTGGTTACCAATGATCGAGGATCAAACCAGGGTTCTTGCGCTTGCAAGATAGGCACTGGAACCACTGAGCTAAATCCCCGGCCCTGTTCTTGTAAATATTGAACAGAACTGTGGGAAGCATCCCAGACACCTCCCTCCTAGCTACCTGAGGCAATCTGTTAGCATTTTTTCAATTTAATGTTTTCAAGCTGATTGATCTATTTCTGTGAGTCTCTTACTTTATTGTACTACCTTACTTGTAGCTTTGATTAGCAGTATTCCTTTTCATCCAAGCATGGTAGGTGATCCCTGCCCAAAAGAAGGGGAAATTAAGAGGTATTGAGGATGCTAAAGTTACGGTGCTGAGCATCTATAGGCTGGCAGGGGATCTGGTGCCCAGGAACTGTGTGATCTTGGAAACCTTTTCATGAATTCTCATTCCTCTGACATAAAAGAGATCTGGAACTGGATGTGATGACATATCCGTAACCTCTGCACTGAGGAGGCCGAGGCAGGAGAATCCTTTGTATTCAAAGCCAGCCAGGACTATACCAAGACCTTGTCTCAAATATAGACATTCCTAGTTTAGTGACTGTTTGAACTTACAACTTGTCTTTTTAAAAATTTTGTACAGTTCTGTACATCTTGTTTTGGAAGCTTCGATTGTTTTTTCTACTTGTTTATATAGTACTATAGTTTCTGCAGACTGTGCTATACAGTACAGTCCTGTACTTTTATATTCTGTTATACATTATAGCACTGCATGTACAAGTTATGTAAATAAAAGCAAAGTCATCAAGTTGGAGCTTGCTTTGACAGTGTCTTTGTTTGAGTATCGTAATATACCCACTCTGTGCATTTTCTCACTTAGTGACTTCCTCAGAACCAACTCTGGTTATTAACTAAAAATATCTGTAAATGAATGAATGAACAAGTATGTAAGTAAGAATCTGGAGATTGTCTCTTGTATCTTCACATGACTTGGAAGTAATGGTGAGGATTTCCCTCTCCACCCAAAGTACCTTCCCGCTAAAAACAAAAGGCAAATCCAGTTCAACACAGTAGTTCTTACTGATGACAGCTAACATCATCGCAAGTGTTTGATGTTAGAGGGAAAAGTGGGCTGTGGCAGATACTTATTTTCACTCAGAGAAGCTGGGGTTGTTCCTCAGTAAATTTTGCTGAATGAATCAGTGAGTTAATTTCAGTCTAATCTTCATCTTCAGCTGTGTTTGCAGATTCAGAGAAAGAGGGAGCAATGGCTTTTGTTTTCCTCCCCATCTAGCTAAATCCAAGCCTCCTTGAGAACCATCTTGAATTCCAGTCTTGCCCACACCGTTACATCTCTCCATAGAACACCCGTGCCAGAGCTTGTGTTCCTCAGGACTGTGTCATGCACGTATTTACGTCACATCCCCTAAGTCCTAGAAGAGATACGAGGTTTTTCACCCTTCTGAAAACAGCAGACGTAAATCAGCTGAACCAAATGTGTCTACGTGAGGACTGCCGCCAGAGGGCGCCAGAGTCCTAGCTGTTGCCAGGTTAGGCACTAAAAATACCTTCCTTGAAAAAGTTGAAACACTCTTTGCTGAGCAGCATGCCCATAAACATTATAATAGAAAATTTAAGAACAAGCCAAGTAAAGAAATAAACCCGACAAAGCTGTAACTTACTCATTCTCCCCTGTGTCCTGCCTTTCCTGCCCCTCTGTGGAATCTACTCTTTGAGACTTCCTGATAGAAGACAGTGCGTAGAACCTGCAAGTGGCCTCAAATCCTTACTTTATATTTTTAGATAATTTTTTTCTCCTGGAAGGAGCAAATTAAACACCATAAATAAACTCTTTTTTTTTTTTTGAGACAGGGTCTTGCTGTGTAGTTCAGTCTGCCATGAACTTACTATATAGACCATTCACAATAGCCTCAAAAATTACTTAGAAATTAATATAACAATGGAAGTGAAAGACCTCTGTAATGAAAACTATAATCTCCAGAAAAAGAGATTGAAGAAGACGTTGGAAAATAGAAAGATTTCCCATTTCTGGGTAGGCAGAGCCCATGTTGTCAGAATGGCTATATATAAGGATTTAATGTAATCCCAACCAAACTACCAACATCACTCCTCACAGAACTAGAAAAAATCTGGTCTGAAATTTATACAGGACCAGAAGAGACCCAGTATCTGATAGTAATCCTGAGCAACAGAGGCAGAGTAGAGGCATCACAATCCTCAATTTCAAGTTCTATCACTAAAGCTACAGTGATGAGAACAGGATGATCTTGGCACAAAAATAGACATAGATCAGTGGGACAGAATAGAAGATGTAGAAACAACCCCAGGCATATTAAATAGTCTGATTTTCTTCTTCTTTTTTTTTTTTTTTTTTGAGACAAGGTCTCACTTTGTAGTTCAGGATGGCCCCGAACTCACTATGTAGTGCAGGCAAACCTCAAACCCAGCAATCCTCCTGCCTCTGCCTCCTGAGTGCTGGGCTTACAGGCATGAGTCACGACGCCTGGCGTTGTGGTATGTGGTTTCTGAGGATCAAACTTGGGGCCTTGTGCTTGCCAGGCAGACGCCAGAACCACTGAGCTAAATCCCCGGCCCCATAGTTTGATTGTTGACATTGGAGCAAAGTATAGCTGGATGAAAGATAACTTCCTTAGCAAATGGTACTGGGAAAACTGATTACACACATGCACATTGGGTATAGATCCATGTGTATCATCATGCATCAAAATCAAGTCAAAATGGATCAGAGACTTAGACAAACACTTAATCTGGTGGAATATGTAATAGGTAAAACTCTTAAAGACATAGATACAGTCAAGGACTTTTAAAACAACCCTAGCTGCATAAGATATAATATCAAGAATCCACAAATTGGGCCAGGGATATAGCTCAGTGGTTCCGGCGCCTGTCTTGCAAGCACAAGGACCCGGGTTCGATCCCCAGTAACCACATAACAATACTGGGCGTGGAGACTCACACCCAGCAGCAACCAGTACCACATACCACAGTGCCAGGCATGGTGGCTCACGCCTGTAATCCCAGCACTCAGGAGGCAGAGGCAGGAGGATTGCTGTGAAGTGAGTTGGAGGCTGAGCTCAGGGCCAGGCTGGACCACAAAGTGAGACCCTGTCTCAAAAAAAAAACCTTAAAAAAAAAGAATCCACAAATTAACAAGTGTTTGTATATCAAAGGAAATAACCAGCAGAGAGAGAAACAAACTATAGAATGGGGGAAGAAATTTGCCAAATACTCTTCTAATGGAAGACTAATATCTAGGATATATAAAGAACTGAAAAAAATCAGATCTCCCAAAATAAAAGAATTAGATAGATAATAGACAACTGAAATGAATAGGCACTTCTCAAATGAAGTACAAATGCCCACTAAATAAATGAAAAAAATATTCAATATTTCTGATCATCAGAGAAAAGCAAATAAAATAACATTGATATTCATATTAGTCCAGAAAGAATGATGACCATTAAGAAATCAAGTAATAACTGATAAAGTAATAAAGGCTGATAAGGCTGCAGGGAAAAGGGCACCCATCTGCATTGCTGATGGGAATGTAAACTAGTCCAACCATTATGGGAATTAATATAGGGAGATTCCTGAGAAAATTAAAAGTAGAAATTCCATTTGACCCAGGTATTTCTCTTCTAGATATTTTCTTGAAAGAGTTAAAGACATCATGTATGCCACAGTGATACATGCATACCCAGGTTATAGCAACCCAACTCATAGCAGCTAAGTCTTGGAACTGGACTGTATATCCATAACAATAAATGTATAATGAAAAATTGGTATTTATACGCAATGGAGTACTGTTCTGCTACAAAGAAGTATAAATTTGGGTGGTTTTTGGGGGTTTTTTTGGTTTTTTTTAAAGATAGGATCTCACTTTGTAGTTCAGGCTGGCTCTGAGCTCATTATATAGTCCAGCCTATCCTCAAACTCAGCAATTCTCCTGCCTCTGCCACCCAAGTCTGGGGTTACGGGTGTGAGCCACCATGCCCTGTATTGTGGTATGCGGTACCAAGGACCGAATTCAGGACCTCACACTTACAAGGCAGATGCCGAAACCACTGAGCTAAATCTCAGCCCGTTTTCAGTTTTTTGAAATAGGGTTTTGCTTTGTTGTTCAGGCTGACCTCAAACTCACAACAATCAAAGAAAGATAAATTTGAGTCATTTGTAGGAAAAGACATCTACCTTGAGACCACAATGATAAATAAATCAAGATAAGCTTAAATATTTATTATCTTTTGTATTGTTAAAAAGAATTTTTTATTAGTAAATGTTTGCAGTACTTACTATGTACATTCCTTGTATGAAGTGGGTACATGTATGTAACCCATCTTAATTCCTTTTTATGTATGGCTATTCAATATTTTAAGTGTGCTATAAATGTGGAAAACATCAGATTTCAAAGTACAAAAAACTGAAGTATTTCAGTAACTTTAATATGTTGAGATTGGGAGTGTAGCTCAGTAGTAAAGCACATACTTAAGATGCATGGACTCCTGAGTTCACTCCCTAGGATTAAAAAAAAATGAAACTGTGGTTCAGGTATGGCAGCACACACCTGTTTCCCCAGCACATGAGAGCCTGAGGCAGGAGGACTCTGCATGTTCGAGGGCAACCTGGACTATGCCGTGAGACCCTGTGTCAGTAAAAAAGAAAAATATTGCATATGTGTTAAAATTAATACCATCTGTTTCTTTATACTTTTTAAAATTTAGCTAATAGAAAATGTAAAATTACATATGTGACTTGCAGTATATTTCACTTGGACAGCATGGGTCTAGAAATATGACAGGGACAAATATTTTGGTTTTTGAGACAAGGTCTCACTATGTAGTTCGCCTGACTTTGAACTATATAATCTAGATTGGCCTTGCACTGCTGGTGTTTCTCCTGCCTCCGCCTCCCAAGTACTGGGACTATAGGCCTTTGTCATCACATCTGGTTTACAAATTGTTTCATGTTCTTATTTTGTTTGAAAACATCAAACAGAAAACCTTCATTAAGTGCTACCTTTTGTTTTAACTTTTTACACCTACTATTTACCTATAAAGAATGACATTGCCTAAAGCCATGATTGGGGAGGGAGTTAAGAGATGTTGGAGAGCAGAATATTGGTAGTTACTCCAAACTTCTATGTAGAATTAAGAGGTCAGCTACCTCTCTAACACCTCAGTGTGTGATAAATTGCTGATGGGGAAAAAACAAAAATGTGCTTCTCTGTTAGGGAATCTTACTTCAGTTTAGTCTTACTTTCCTGCTATTTACCTGCTCCTATTTATTGAGGAGCTATTATGTACCACGTGCTTCCTAGCAAAGGAAATTGACAAATGCAGCCACATTTACACCCTCAAGGAGCTTATATTTAGATAGTGAATGAATTCAAATTCATTCTCGTTCTGTTTGTACATGCATGTGTGTGCATGTGTGTGTGTGCGTGCGTGCGTGTGTGTGTGTGTGTGTGTGTGTTGGAGAGACAGAGTCTTGTTATATAGCTCAGGCTGGCCTCAGACTCACCTGTGGTCCAGGCTGGCCCTAAACTTGAGGCTCCAGCCTCCCGGGTGGCAGAGTTTCAGGGGTGTGCTGCCACACCCAGCGTTCAGCCGCACTCTAGATGAACCTACTAATAATGGTAGAGAAGAAAATGCCATTGGAGCACCAGGGCCAGTTCTGACTGGAAAGGAGACTCAGGACTGCGTGTGCCTTGGATATGATTCTGTCAGGCAGAAAGGGAGCCGAGGAGAATTTTTTACCTTGGGGACAAGTTGACCCGTGGCATTGGTCGTGACAGGAGGTAGCCCTGCTGGTCCTCCCTCCCGTCCGGTCAGGGAGACTAGCAGATTGTTGCAGTTGGTCAGGAAAGATGACAAGCTCAGATGGAAAGCAAAGACTATCTAAGAGACAGTGGAGGGAGTTTCTAACTTTGATCCCTAGTGCAGTTATCTCTCTTCAGAATTGGAAATAAAGGAGAAGATCAGATGGAAGTAGAAGGAGGGAGCGTTCTGGCCTTGTGGGTAGACGGACAGGGGCCTGGCAGGAGCTGAAGTGCTTGTGTTTGTGTTTCAGATGGTGACCCTCTTTCAGATGTGGGTTGTTCCCCTCTATTTCACAGTGAAGCTGCACTGGTGGAGGTTCCTAGTGATCTGGATCTTCTTCTCTGCTGTCACAGCCTTTGTCACCTTCCGAGCCACACGGAAACCTCTAGTACAGACAACCCCAAGGTGAGTGTTTAGTTAGCAGGGAAGAGGCCACTTGCCTGAAGCTAATGTGTTGGAATGCACAGGAGAAAGGTGGGTTTAGATGGGAAAAATTACAGCTTTAGCCCTCCAACATTATTTGGTGTGCGGCCCCTGTAAAACAAGCTGATTGGGAGACTAGCTCCCCTATTTACCGGCTAAAAACCCCAATTATTTCCTGACAGCTCACTTATTGGTTTATATCAAAGTCTCCCTATATTAAAACAAGATAAGTAAATCCTAATGATCATTTTAAGTGTTAGATTTTCTATTATGTTCTTTCATAAGCCCAGATAGTTTTCCTTCAGAGAACTTACCATAATTTATAACAAAGTATTATTTTGAGTATCTATCTCCCCTACTAAAATTAACTATAAGATCAAGAACCATGTCCGTTTTATTTGTCACTCTGTTTCCAGGCCTTGCCACAGGATCTAGCACATAGTACCCTGTTCTCTGAATTTTTGTTGAATGAATCATAGCAGATTTACAATTCTCCAAATATAATACTTCTTCCTTGGATTGTAGAACTGTGTAATTCTTGCTGAGTGTGGTGGCTTACGCCTGTAATCCCAGTACTCGGGAGGCAGAGGCAGGAGGATTGCAGGGAGTTCGAGGCCAGCCTGGGTAACATAGTGAGTTCAGGGTCAGCCTGAACTATAAAGTAAGACCCTGTCTCACAAAACTTAAAAAACAAAACAAAACTATATAGTTCTTTGTATTTGATCCAAATGTATTTCTCTCTAATCCTCCCAACCAGCTGGTGAGGTCATTTAAGTCATGCTTGACAGAAAAAAAGGAGAGATTTTCTCATTGATTTATTCATTCACTCAGTAAGCACCTGCCATGTGTTAGGCCCTATGCTAAGTGCTAGTGACATTGCGCTCGATGAGTCATGGTCCCTGCCCTCAAGGACTACTGAGTGTAAAGGAGGAGATGGACAGGAAAGTACCTGGCAATAAGTGCTGCGAGAGGTGTGCACAGGACTGGGCATGCCTGGCATGGGAGCCAACCAGTCTCAGCTGAGCTACCTGATCCAAAGTCCTCCGACTGCAGATTGCCCTTCCTGTGCTTCTTATGTTCTTCTGCTCTGCCTCGGAGTGTCATGTACAAGCTGAAGCTGGTGATCCAGAAGTCTGGCCCATCCTTGGGTCTTTATAGAGGATTCAGGCTTTGTTTTAAAGCTGAAACTTCTTTTTAGGGATCTTTTCTCTTGGTCCAAGATCACAATAATACAAAGAAAGCACTAGTTCCCTAAAGGTGTTTGTGCAACTAGGGAAGCAAACAGCTTTGGACAGTTGCTGGAATTCCTCAGTAAGTCCTAAGCATAGAGCCTGATATCCCCGTTGATGTGAGAACAAGGTATTCTGGTGGCCCAGCAGCCCCTGAGGCCAGAGCTCTGTGTCAGCTGAACTAACTTTATCTCCTTTCTCCAGGTTGGTTTATAAATGGTTCCTGCTAATATATAAAATCAGCTATGCTACTGGCATCATTGGCTACATGGCTGTCATGTTTACCCTCTTTGGTCTTAACTTACTGTTCAAGTGAGTACCCTTTGCTTTTGTTTTTGGGGAAATTGGGGAGGAAGTCTGTTAAGGATGTACCTTTTTTCCTACCACAGATCCTGGGTATTAACCAAGGGATGTGACAGGATGGAGGGCCTGGGCACAATGAGGAGATGGTGATGACAGGCCCTCTTTGGTTTGCGCTGGCAGGAAGTGAGGAATGTTGTGGGTGTGATGACTCACATCTGTAATCCCAGCATTTGGGAGGCTGAGGCAGAAGGATCAGGAAGCCTGCGAGAGCTGCATATTCAGAACTTGTCCTTAAAAACATGAAAGGAGAAAAAAAGCAAGGAATGTTTGGATATTTACAAAGTGGTTGGTTATAGTTTCTAATAATTTATATTTCATCGGTAAATTATAACCAAAATAAGCATCACAGTGATTATAACCAGTTACCCATAATTTCATTATTCTAACAATACTTTTTCTTGTCCATATATACTATTATTGCAATATCCACTTTGCCTCAGAGGCCTTATATTCAGGTAGACCACAGACTGGCAAACCGCACCCCCCAGGCCAAGTAAAGTTTTGCTGGAACAAAGTCATACTTAGTCACTTACACATTGTCTGTGGCTATTGTATTCAACAATGGAGGTGAATGGTTGTGGCAAAGACCATAATGGGACTCAAGTTTACAAGTTTTGGTCCTTAGAGTTTTTAAAACAAAACTCCTTATATTACAGAGAAGATTTTTCTTTTTAATACAAAGGTATGGACCAAAATTTAATTTTGATGACATTATACAGAATATATACAAATGCAAGTTAAACGTTTATGATAATCGGTTTGTAAATGTTTACTAATTTCATCTTTTTTTCTAGATCTGTGTTTGGCAACCTTTTTCTGTAAAGGGCTAAATGATAACTATTTTAGGTTCTGTAGGACAGCAGGCAGATCTCTAGAATATCACGTAGGTGCCTGTGTACCAAGATAGGAACTCCTGCCTTGCTCTGCCCTGTTTGTCTGGGGCCAAGAGGCACATCTCAGGCGAGGAGCGTACTTTGTGCCTGGGGCCCACCATTTGAAAGGTTCTCACAAGATAGGGTCAAGCAAGGGATATTTGGTCACCGGGATTATTTTCAGCCTTTGCTCCAGGGATGCCCATCCCCTGGCATCCTCTCCCTCCTTTTAGAGGGCTCAGTCATTTGAACTTGGGCAGCTGGCACAAGAGGAGGAAACTCAGTGATTTGTCAGCTTTTAGACTGAAATCCCACTCCTTGCTGGCCAGCAGTTGCCAGTAACAGAGTTCCTCGAACACTGGTTATAGTGAACTGAGGGCCTGGGTAGCTGCGAGGCATGGCTGCCAGTGATGGGTGGTAGAAGCCCAGGGCAGAGTGGGACAGAGGACAGAAGGGCTGATACTCCAGCTAGGTCAGCTCAGAGTGCTCACTTCCTCTAGGGGTATCTGGGCCACATAAAGTCAGGCAGCAGACTGGAGTTGGTCATGATGTGTCAGCACTCACTCCAGCTCTTGGTTCTCCCATGTTAGGCTGTGCCTTGTGTGTCCCAAAGTAGTATTCCTGTCTCAGGGCAGGCCTTACCGGCCGTGCTGCTTCCCTTGCAGGATTAAACCAGAAGATGCCATGGACTTTGGTATTTCTCTCCTCTTCTATGGCCTCTACTATGGAGTTCTTGAGCGAGACTTTGCAGAAATGTGTGCAGACTACATGGCATCTACAATAGGGGTGAGTAGACTTGGGCTCTTAATATTCCCTCCTGCCACCTATAGATTGTTCACGCTAGCATCACTTGATGGAAGAGCAAGGCACAAGCGATGAGATAAGCCATATAGAATCTTCTAAGTTGTGGGCGGTATACATGCTGATTCCTTCCTTAAAATTTAGAAAGCCAGGTCTGTGGTGTAGCCTGGAATTTTTAAATAGAGCTTTTCTTTGTAAGTGTTCAGTCTTAAGTATTATGCTGTGGTAATGAAAAGTAGGCAGCCTACTGGATTCCTTTTTGAACAACTTTTGTATTTTATCCTCATTCTACTATCTCACCTACTTGTAGAGATGTAACCAGCTCATTGGTTTTTTTTTAACCAGCTCATTCTCAAGAAGAGATCCCCAGAGCTGGAAGTGTCTTATTAACTTCATGTTTGGCAATAGCCATTCCCTAAGACACTTCTGTGGCAAACCCAGCTTTTCAGAGCAACTCTTGGCTGGTGTTCCCTTCTTTACCCTCCAGAGACCACAGGTCTCATGATATCTTTTTCTTCTCATTTTGTTTTTATAGATCAATTGATTTTGCCAACTTTATTTCAAGATTATTATCAGCTACCAGTTTTTTGTTGTTTTTTTTTTTTTTAATTTTTGAAGCAAACAGTGTACTGGTACATTTTAGATATATATAATGATAGCAGTCATAATAGGGAATTTGTACCTGTACATGATATATCCTGCCTCTTCTTTTTTTCCCATTTCCCTGCCTCCTGACCTCCCTCCTCTCCCTATATACAAAAGCTTTGTTTCCATTTTTTCCTTCTGCTGGGGATTTAGCTCAGTGGCACCACACCTGCCTCACAAATCTAAGGACCTGAGTTCGATCCTTGGTACCAAAAAAATGTTTTTCCCTCTATTTTCACTTTTTTTTCCCTTGTCTCTTCCTTACTTTCCCCTTCCCCTCACCCTTGTTCCTCTTCCCATTTGCACATTTTCTTCTCATTTCCCAGTAACTGTTACACATTTTAGTCCTTATTTCCACTTTGTTTCTCAGGCCGGAGAAGCAATGAGATATTTACACACATGTGTCCCAATTTATTTCACTTAAAGAGTATGGTCTCCAGGTGCATCCATTCAGGTATAAATATCTTAAGCTCGTCCTTTGTGACAGAGGAGTACTCCATTATATTAAAAAACCACATATTCTTTATCCGTTCATTGGTTGATGGGCAATTAAGCTGTTTCCAATACTTAGCTGTTACAAATTGTGCCTCTATAAACATGGGTGTGAATATATTGTGGTGGTATGATGCTTTTAATTCTTTTGGGAAGATACCAAGAAGGGAAATAGCTGGGTCAAATCGAAATTTTAGTTTTAGGGGGTTTTTTTTGTTTGTTTGTTTTTTAAAGGAATCCATACTCATCACAGTGGTTGCACCAGTCTACATTCCCAACACCTGTGGAGAATAGCCCCCCCCCCCCTCCTGCGCACCCCCTTTACACTCAGCATTTGTTACTGGTCGATTTCCTGATGTCAGCCATTCTTTCTGAAGTGAGATGGAATCTCAGAATTGTTTTCATCTGCATCTCCCAGATGACCAGTAATGTTGAACATTTTTTCATACATTTGTTTACTGTTTCCAGTTTATCTGAGACATAGCTATTCATTTCAGTTGCCTATTTTTGGATTGGGTCTTTAAAATTGGAGAGGTCTGATTGTTTGAGTTCTTTGTATATTCTAGAGTGTAGTCCTTTATCTGAGAAATTCAGCTACCAATTTACACCTCAGTTAGATCACTAATAATCTGCGCGCAGAATCATCATGTTTTTGATCAGATTTGCTCTGAGCTCAAAGTTTCTACAAGTTAGTTTCTCCTTCAGGATAATTGTATTAGACTCCCCAACATGGGATTTGAGCTGGGACCTCTTGCCATTCTTCTTTGGGGGAAAGGAATCCTAGGGTTTGAACTTAGGAACTTCCTGCAGAGCTACATCACCAGACTTTTAAAACTTTTGTATATAAGGGCCGGGGAGTTAGCTCAGTGGTTCCGGCGCCTGTCTCGCAAGCGCAAGGACCCGGGTTCGATTCCCCGGTAACCACATAACAATACTGGGTGTGGAGACTCACACCCAGCAGCAACCAGCACCACATACCACAGTGCTGGGCGTGGTGGCTCACGCCTGTAATCCCAGCACTCGGGAGGCAGAGGCAGGAGGATTGTGATGTGAGTTTGAGGCTGAGCTGAGGGCCAGCCTGAACCACAAAGCGAGACCCTGTCTCCAAAAAACCTAAAAAAAAAAAAAAAAAAAAAAAAAAAAAATTTTGTATATAAGAGTTTGTATATACCCCAGGCTGGGCTCACAGTCATGATCCTCCTGCCTCATCTGTCGGAGACCTGGGATTACAGGATAGGCCACCACCCTTGGCTTTCCATACTCCTAGAGAGAATTATTAGGTGCTTTATGATATAGAATGATAATCCCTAATAGTCCTAAGTAATGATTTCCTAGTAATGATAATTTCCAGCCTCACCAAAAGACCTAGTAGAATTTCTTGTTAGGGTGAAGGGGACCTCAAAGCTCAGCTGTTCATCCCTCGTTTTCTCCTTCCCTTTACAGAATCGACCCCACGACTCCATTCTCTCCATGCTAATTCATTAATATTCTGGCCCACGGATAAAAGGACCTATCACGTGCCTTTATTGAAGGTTGAGGATGATAGCAGAAAAACAAACTATCAGGCAAATGTGAAATGAATTGTCCTTACCGGACTGCCCACTCTGCAGTCTTTCAGCCTACCTCTTGGTAGCCATCACCTAGTATCTGTCTCTCGATGACTACTTTCCTGAATGTCTCCCCAACACCTGTGTTCCTGACAGAACTATTCCTCCCCTATATGCCGGCCAGCCTTCTGACCCCTTATCTTATCTGAGGATCTACTTCCTTGGTAATTTACACTGAAAATGGCAATTCATTTTAGAGGAGCCACTCATTTATCCAAAGGGTTACAGCCTTTCTGACGCTAACTCTAGGCACGAAGTAGGCTGTTTCCCCAGGTGTCTGCATTACTAATGAGTGGTCAGAGCCCTAAGAAGACTAGGATGTCTTGTGGTAGTACTGGGATTTAATTCACATTTATTGTTTACTACAGCAAATATCTCAGGCTTTTCAAGTAACAGATATTCCACATTCTGCTAAAGCTTCAGAGCTTTAGGGATGTGGGAGAAGGAAGTTCCCAGTGAGAGAGGGGTGGATTATTGTACTTTGCCTCTAGAATTTGAAAATTCCAGTGTTCTTGTAGTTACAATGAAATCTGGTCAAGTAGGCCTTCACTGTCTTATTTGCTCCCAAACTGTAGCAAATGGAATTTCAGGAATGTCCCTGTTATTGAATCCAGAATCTGATCAGTGTTTTGGGAACCCAGGAAGCCCCAACCTTTGCTACATTCACTGGCCAGTTCATTCACTTCTTTACTTTACTTTACTTTTTACTTTCCTTTGTAGTTTGTTACTTCTTTATTTTTCAGTCATGGACTCTGCATCGTATGATCTGGTGCAGGCTTCACTAGTACCTCCATGGCTTACTGCCTGGAACAGTCCTAGTCATTGATTTGTCATGGTTTTTATTTGTTTTTAATTTGGGTGTTTTGTTTTGATTTTTGTTTTTGGCTCACAGTACCAGAAATTGAATCCAGGACTTCAGGCATGCTGTGTGATTCACTGAGCCACATCTGTGAATTTTTATTTTTTTGTCTAGGTTGGCCTCAGTCTTACAATCCTTACACTTTACCCTCCTGAGTAGCTAGAATTACAGTGTGACACCATGCCTTGCTGTCATTAGTTTTTCACTTTTTAATTGCTTAACAGAGTCTTGCTGTGTAATTCAGACTGGCTTTGAACTCATGTATCCTGTGCTGGCCTGGAACTCATGCCAGTCTTCCTGCCTCAGCCTCCAGAGTGCTGGCACTACATGTGTGCATCACCACACCTGGCTTTTTTTTTTTTAATTATTGTAGTAAAATACACATAAAATGTACCATTTAAACCATTTTCACACATACACGTCAGTGGCATTAGGTACATTTACCTTGTTCTGTAGCCATCAGTGCCTTAAGCTCCAGAACTTTTTATCTTGCAAAACTGAAGCTGGGTACCCATCATCATTAACTCTCCATTCCCCCATCCTGTCCTTTGTCATTCTATTCTCTATCCCTGTGAAATCCACTTTTCTAAGCCTCTCATGTGAGAGAAATCATACAGCAGTAGTATTTTGGGCTGGGTTATTTCAAATAGCGTAGTGTCTTCTTCAAGGTTCATCCATGTTGCTGAGTATAAAATTTCCCTCGTTTATAAGACTGATTCCATTGTATATACGTATATTACATGTACTTATGTATATATTACATTTTCAGTCCTAGTCATTTTTCATAGACGTTCATATATTGAAGATCAAAGCTTCCAACTCAAAGAGTTGTAGTTGATATTTTAGCTGTTCCCCCAACCAGACCTCAGTCAAGGTCAGGGACTAGATCTGGTTTGTCTGTTGGCCTGCAGCACACCCTGAGAATGGTTTGACCTGAACAGAGTCTTGTGATTAATTCATTTCAGGATTTCTAGAAGTGAAACTATGAGGTTTTATAATTGTATTAATAACATTCTCAATTCCCTTTTACTTTTTAGTGTAGAACTTGGGACCTTGCAATTGCAATGCAAACACTGGAACCACTGAGCTAAATCCCTAGCACAGCCATTTACATTTTACACCGTGTTAGACAGTTAGTGGGTAAGCAGGGGACTAAGCACATTTTGGGGGCTACATTGGATCATGCATTCTACTTCACTGTTTTTGTCTTTGAGAAAAGGTCTCACTATGTAGTTCAGTCTAGCTCTAAACTCACTATGTAGTCCAGGCTGATCTGAACTTCATTGAGCCCCCTGCTTCCCGAATGCTGGGATTACAAGCATGAGCCATCACACCTCGCTTGAGCAAGTTTCTTTATCTCTCTGTTATCTATTGGGCTTTTCTCTTTAACATTTCAAACATTTTCCTGATTTGGAGACTAGCCTGGGCCACCTAGTGAGCTCAGGGTCACCCTGAGCTACAAAGTGAGACTCTGTATCAAAAAAAAAATTTTCAAACATTTTTTCAGACCTTCTTGATTTACCTTTTCTTGTAGGTATTGACCTACTTCCTACCATTTACAGTTAAACTTCCAGAAAGCTCCTGTCCTATTTAGTCACCTTTTATTGACTGCTTAACCCATTCTAGCTTGACCTCTCTTTAACTTACTCCTTGATGAGTTTTATTGCAGTCTGGAATGACTGACTCTAGTTCTGATAGACTTCTCAACGGGTCTAACAGATTTGACTCAACTGCTCTTTAAGATTATGAGTTTCCCAGGTTGGGCTTGAACTTGCAGTCCTCCTGCCTCAGCCTCCCAGAGTGCTGGGATCACAGGTATATGCCACCACTTCCTACCTAAATATTTAGATTTTAAATGTCAGACCCTTCTAGCTGTAGGTTCCGTGAAGATAGAGGCTGGCCTATGTTTTTCCGGTACTGTGTCCCATGAACTTGGTCCAGCTGCTGGCACTTTGTAGATATCCAGTACATTTTGGTGAAAGGAAGAGTTTAGGGGCTTATACAAGGTAGTAAATTACAGATGATTGAAATTAGGTCTACCCCTGCCTCACCACGCGGACCCTTGAGTCCTTTCTACTGAAGCGTCAGACTCAGTTAAAACTGAAATCTGCCTCCCTTTACTTTGCCCAATTGGACCTCAGTACCTCTTGGTTCAGGCTCCTCCTACGTGGTTTCTGTGGCCACGGGGTTGCAGGGGACTTACTGACATGACAGGCTTAGCTGGTGACCTTGTTGAAAATTTATGGGATTTAACCTTACCTGTCTGTTGCCATGTTGGCCTTGGGGAGGGGAGTGATTCTGGAAACCAGGGTGCTAACAGACATTTCACGGCCTCGTCCTTTCCCCTCTGTTCTCGCATCCTTCGTCCCGGTGTGTGGGGCAGAACTCTGGCACAGACTGAGGCAGAGCTGTTCCTCAGAGCTGCAACTCCCCTCTTCAGTTGGCATGTTCCTAATCCCTTCCCTGCTGGGCCCTGGGCCGAGTGAGAGCCTCTGCTGCTGTGGTTCACGATTACTCGGGATTTGGAGTCGGATTCGGCCCCTTCTGTGTTGAGCTGGTGTACCTAGGAACCCTGGGCCGGAACATGGTCCGGAAAAGCCTTGGTTTAGCCTTCCTTCCTCTCCGTGCCCCACGCTGCGCACCTGTGCTGCTGCTGGGCCAAGACAGGCTCTTTTCTTGGGACAGTCACAGGTTCCATTCTTGTTAGTAAATCTGCCCTGTCACTAACTGCCCAGAGGATGCAGCGCAGGGCCCTGAGTCTGCTGAACTTTGTAGTGATGTATCCCACAGGTCTGTCATGCTGAGTCCCACTGGGAAGAGAAGCTACATGTAGAGTCCAGGTTCTGGGCCCCACCCTCTGCCTCAAGCTGTCTTTTTCAGTCACCTCATGGCTAACTGGCTTCAGGGAGCAGAGTGGCTGGTTGCTGCCACTCGTGGAGGGCCTTGGCCAGCGAGTCAGTGGGTGGCGCTTGGGCAGGTGGATGGGACGGATTCTCCCTGGACAGGGTGGGTGATAGCAAGTGAGCTTACCTGGAGCTCCTTACAGTTTTTCAAGCAGGCCCTTTCTGTGGAATTTTGGGTCCGTGTGGCATCTCTGCCTTCTACCCTGGAGGACTCTTGGAATCAGGCAGCTGTGTGTGTGTGTGTGTGTGTGTGTGTGTGTGTGTGTGTGTGAAAATTGTAATCTCCTTGACTGAGTGGCTGGCTTTTTTCTGTTTTTGTTTTTAAGAAGGATAAAGCAGACTTTATTCAAGAGTAGCCTTGGCAGTGAGTCTTACAGAAGAGCAGGGAGATTGGATTCAACTCCTCAGATGGTAGTTCTGATGGTGGAGAGGCCATTTCTCAGAAGAGAGCTCAGTGGGAGGAGGGGAGGCCCCAGCAGGGACATCTATGTTTGCCCTAAGGTCTGTTATACTCTCCTTACTCCTGAAGAAACAAGAAGTTGCCAAATGTGTGTGCATGCATGTATGGCGTACATGCACAAACACACACAAATAAACCCATAGCAAACTCAATTTAAGAGAATGTAAAAGGATTAAATACAAGTAATCTATCATATGGGTACAGGAAAATTGTAAGGTGCAGAAAACTTTTTTAAAAATTCATTAAAAGCCAAGCATGGTGCCATACACCTATAATCCCAGCATTTAGGAGGCTGAGACAGGAAGATTTTCATAAGTATGAGGCCAGCTACTACATAGTGAGTTTAAGGTCGATCTGAACTAAATAGCAAGACCCTGTCTTTAAAAAAAAAAAAAAAAATCATTCTATCTGGGAATGGTAGTATCCTCCAGTAATCTTAGTACTCAGAGACAGAGGCTGAGGTAGAAGCATCACCATAAGGCCAGCCTGGGCCACATGGTAGGAGCCTGTCTCAAAAAACAAAATACAGTTCACTGTAGTTTTGCTAGATGAAACGTTCTGGAGAGGGGCTGTACAACAATGTGAATATGCATGCTGCTAAACTGTGCATGTAGGAGCGAGGGCTGTGTGGTGGTGTGTTCCTGCAATCCCAGCCACTCAGGAGGCAAAAGTGAGAGGGTTCCAAGTACAGGACAAGCCTATTCCTTAGTGAGACTATGTCTCAAGATAAAGAATAGAGGCTATGGAAATGCTTGCCTACCTCCCAGGTCCCAGTGCCCCCGCACACACACACACACAAGGTTAAGTGGCTGAGGGTGTAGTTCAATGATAGAGCACTAGCCTAGAATGTATAAGGCCCTGGGTTCATCACTGAAGAAATAAAAGATGTTTAAAGTGATTAGTTTGACGTTACATGTTTTACCATAATTAAAATTTCCTGGGTTCAAACTCCCACATGCGCACACACACACACACACACACACACACACACACACCCCTTAAACACACAAGAAGAAAAGGCTTGCAATTTTTTTTTTTTTTTTTTTTTTTTTTGAGACAGGGTCTCGCTTTGTGGTTCAGGCTGGCCCTGAGCTCAGCCTCAAACTCACATCACAGCAGTCCTCCTGCCTCTGCCTCCCGAGTGCTGGGATTATAGGCATGAGCCACCACGCCCAGCACTGTGGTATGTGGTATGTGGTACTGGTTGCTGCTGGGCATTGAGTCTCCACGCCCAGTATGGTATGTGGTGACCGGGGATTGAACCCGTGTCCTTGCACTTGCAAGACAGGCGCCAGAACCACTGAGCTAACTCCCCAGCCCTGCAGTTTTCTAAAGCTTATTTTTTCATTACATAGGAGAATACACACTTGTGTGAGTATGTGCATATAGCCATGAGGTATTTGTCAGTAAACCACGAAGTTAGTATGCAAAGTAGAATTTCTTTTTAGATTATGGAATTAGTTATAGTTAACCATAGTATTAAGTAGCTTTTAAAAGTTAACACTTATTTTTTATGAAATACTTAAACACGAGAAAAAAAATCATTTTAGGGCCGAGGGTTAGTTCAGTGGCAGAGCACTTGACTAGCATGTGCAAGGCCATGTGTTTGATCTCCAGCAGTACCAAAAAAATCCACTTATAATCCCACTATGAGAACAGCACCAGTGTAAAAATTCGGACATGGTTCCTTCTCATCTTTTCTTTGTACAGATTTGGCCTCATCTATACATATCATAATGATCGTATTGTGTGTCCAATTTCATACCCTGTTTTTAGTACTTAGTTCTTATTTGTTTGTTTTGCTTTTGTAGAGCTAGTTATTGAACCTAGCACCTTGCTTCTGTTTATTTTGTTGTTTACAACTCACCATGTGTCTGGTTTATAAGGACAAACTCTCCACCACTGAATTACTGTTTGCAGTTAACATTTCCATGTCTGTTTAGTTCCTGTTTTCACATCTTTCTGGTACATACCTAGGAATGGAACGGAATACCAAACCCTTTGCTTCTTTAATTATAAATAATGCTTAAATGAATATGTATATGGAAAGCGGTTTTGACATTTCTATTTATTTCTTTAAACTTCTTGCTGTGAAGTTAGTGGGTTGAAGGTCACGACAGTTTGAGATGTCCTGCCAAGTGTTTATCCAAAAGGGTTGAACTTCCTTTGCTGCTGCCATAAATGTCTGAAAATGTCCGTATCACCTGCCCAACCTCATGCCCAGTATTTGACTGTGTCAGTGCTGGGGGATGGTGTATCCATCTCTGTTAGAGCTGTAGTTTGGCCAGAATGGCTCACTGGACGCAGCTCCCGGTCGTTGTTTCTAAGGCGCCCTCCCTCCCTTTCGTCTTGTGCCTTGACTGACCAGCCCAGCCTTCAGATCCTGTTACACCGACTTCCCCTCTGTCCCCATCCTCCCCGTAAAGATGAACTTCACTGGTCTCGTGAAAGATGGCCTCTTATTCCCGCTGCTGCTGTGTGTCCTCTCCAGAAGACTGCAGGCCTCTCTGGTGCCTTCCCACTTGAGCAGATGTCACAGCCTGTCCTGTGCTTCCTTCTTTCTCCAGTTCTACAGTGAGTCAGGCATGCCTACCAAACACCTTTCCGACAGCGTGTGCGCCGTGTGTGGGCAGCAAATCTTTGTGGACGTCAGCGAAGAGGGCATCATCGAGAACACGTACAGGCTGTCCTGCAATCATGTGTATCCTGCTTTCTGTGCTGGGCCACATCTCTCCTGGGACTACACTGTAGTGAGAGAGGGAGGGATTGGTTGTGACCTGAGGCGTGTCATCCAGACCTCTGTGCAGAAGAGAGGCACACCAGGGCAGGAAATGCAGCCTTCGTGCCCATGCCGACAGCTGGAACCCTCCGTGTGGAGACAGGGGCTGTGGGTTGCCGAGCGCAGAGCCTGAGGCTGCAGCTGCTGAGGCCGCACTTGCTGACCAAGAGTGGATGTCGCAGGGCAGAGGCTCCTGGGGTGGGTCCCTTCAGTTTAAATCCCCTCTCTGAGTCATGCTTCTAAAGTCAGTCATGTTTACTCAGCTCCAGTCCAGCCTCTGTTGGGAGGCTGGTGTGTTGTCTCCCTTTGGCCCTGTGACAACTCTGTAATATGCAGATCATTATGTTCACTTCACATGGGAAGAAGTGGTTTCTGAGGAAAGACATTTACCCAGAATTACAAGGTTGATAAGAGGTATAGCCAAGATTTGAACCTTTCCCCAGAGATGGCCTGCAGACACCTGGCAGACCAGCGTGGGGCTGAAGGGCCACCCTCGCTGTCACCATTTCCCTTGACCCTTGGTACTCAGATTCCATGAGTTCTGTATCCGTGGCTGGTGCATTGTGGGGAAGAAGCAGACATGCCCCTACTGCAAAGAGAAGGTAGACCTGAAGAGGATGTTCAGCAATCCGTATCCTTTGTCTGGCTCGTCGTGGGGGTGGGGGTGGGGGTGGGAAGAAACTGCCGGCCAGTGTGGCCGTGTATCTGGGGCCTCTTGGGAATGTCTCTCTTACTCCCAACCTGGGACACGTCCCCCATTCGGTTTGGCTTCTGTTCTGGGGAAGTTGTGGGTGTGACGTGGTGAGGACTAGCAGCTCAGCTTCCCTTCATACGCTGATGGAACATCAGCTGCTGTTTTCTGTTTGTTTGGCATATGTAGCTGGCTCTCTGTTAAGTCCTTCATTTACATTAGCTCATTTGATTCTTTAGCAGCTTTGTGACAAGGACAATGCCCTCATCTTACAAATGAAACAGTTTAGAGGTTGGGAAGCTTGTTTGACGTTACTTAACAATGGGTGACATGTCCCCATGACCTGCAGTGAGAGGTCAGCCCTGCATGTGCAGGGCCTGCAAGAGTAAGCATAGGTGAGGGACGCCACCCCGCCCACCTTGGCAGCGCTTCTCTGACTGCCACTTCTGGCCAGACAGTCGTACCATCCTCTTCTCCTCACAGCCTCTCTGTAGAAAGTGCCCAGCTACCTCTCTGGCCCAACTCCCTGCCTATGAGGTCAGGACCCAGCTCTTCTCTCCTCGTTTTCCTGAGCCGTCCTCCCTCCACAGGTCCTGTCCCCCTTTCTCTGTACACTAGCTGTGCCCCTAGGACACTCCCACATTCCTGAACCCGGCATTCTGGCCTCTCCCCTTCACATTTCCTGCTTGATTCCTCAAGGGCTGGCTCAGAGTTCATGGGCAGGCTGAGGCTTCGGCTTCCCTTAGCTCTCAAGAGAACAGATAAGAAGGGTTGCGCACAGCTTCAGGGGCCTTCCTCAGAGATGGCGTCCACAGACCTCCTCAGATTCCTGGCCTAGCATTTGCCCAAGCAAAAGGAAGGGAGCCCACTCTGGGGCAGCTTGGCCTCAGTAGGACCGTGCTCCACACAGCACCTCCTTATCGCCTTTGCCCTGGGCAAGCCCCTGTGATGACCCCCTTGTCCCTGTTCTCTTTTGGCCCTGACTCTAGATCCACCCCTTTCTTAATAGCAAACCATCACTCGTGGACACAAGCACCTTCAGGGTTACCTCATTTACTCCCAGCCTCCTTGGAGCACTGTCACGGGCACATTTATAGGTGTCTAAATCTGAGCCATGTCTCCTCACAGCTGGCCCATCTTGGAGAAACTGTCACCTTAAAACTCATGCATGCTAGCCAACAGGAGTGTTTCACCTCGTGTCTTTCCTGTCTGTCATAGCAGTCCCCTGTCTTTCTCCCCCGTCTCCTGGGCTCAGCCCTTGGTCCCACATGGAGTGCTGAAGAGAGACTGGGTAGCAGTCCTTCCTGTAGGCTGTTGAGTGGCTGGAAAGTGCGGGCAGACACAGGAGGGTGTGGGAACCCCCTCCCCGGTGCTAGACAAGCTCAAGAGCTCTTGCACATAGTCTCTGATCCTTAACACCCTGACAGCTGGGAGAGGCCTCACGTCATGTATGGGCAGCTGCTGGACTGGCTTCGATACTTGGTAGCCTGGCAGCCTGTCATCATTGGCCTGGTGCAGGGCATCAACTACATCCTGGGCCTGGAGTAGGCAGGGTGTCGCATCCGTGGAGAACCCACCCTGCCCACTGTGGACCTCAGGGCGCTCTCCTCCCTGCCCATAAAGACTTCCTGGGTGGGAAAGACTCAAAAGGGTGCTTGGGCCACTCAGGACCCCCTGGCTAGACATAGCCAGGGGAGGGATATGATGGAGAGCCAGCCAGTGGGGCTGTCAGCAGTGGGGGGCTTTTTAAAGAAAACTATTTTGATGAATATATTTAAAAACTTTTTTATTGTGGAACACACGAGTTGGCCCCTCCAGGCCTCACCCTGCCTGAGCAGGTTGGGAGCAGAGCCTTGACATGACTGGTTTGGAGGAGCTATCTCACCTGTGGTTGAGAGCACTGGTGGGTTCTCAGGTAGCTGAGGGCCTCAGCACACCCAGCCCTTCCTTGCCCTCTGCAGGGCTCAAGCCTGGGCCACCCAGTCTGGAAGAGCTGAAGAACTCAGACTGGTGGCACAGTTGAGCCACCAACATGAGGGGTGAAGTGTCGTCCCTCCTGCCCTGTCTGGGGCAGAGAATGAGTGTTGTGTCTGTCTCCCCGGAGACACTGTCCAGGATCTAAAGGCTGAATGAGGCAAGTGGCAGCTGCATCAGTGGCTTTTTCAACGAGGGAAGTCCCAGGGCCCTGAGGTGTTCTGGCAGCTGGAGGAATCAGCGGTTTGGAAAACCCGCCCTGAGTGGGTGCGGTCAGCCAGGATAGAGGCCATCTGTACATAGCTGGGCTGAGGAGACAACTTCCAGCAGCAGTGCCTGAGAGCCTCTTGTGCAAGCTGAGCCTTTGGCCTGCAAGTGCAGATGTGCCCAGGGCCAGCGCCACACCGCTTCCTTCCTGAAAGCCTGCGGGAGGATGTTTGTGTGTGCACACCATGTGTGTGCATGTAAGTGCATGCATAGCAGAAGGACTGGCTATGACGGATGTCTGTTTCTCCCAGTCAGCAGACAGTTTGCCCTTGAGGCTAGCAGGGGATTCTCGGCCCAGGGCATATCGCTGAGTGAATTCGTCCTTCCTGGGCTCCCTGCACTCACACAGGAATGGTGGATGTGGGAAAGGAGGAAAGGCCTGGTGAGTATAGATTCTGCAAAGGGGCTTCCAGGCAGGCCTCCGCCTGGGTCCTGGAGTTTTGAAGAAAGTGGGAGGGCTGTGGCACTGGGTTGCTAGGGAATCAGGCCAATAGGACTATCCCTTCGAGGACAGTGAGAACCAAGCAGGGTCTTGTCACTCATCTGAATAAAGCTCCATGAGCTGGGTTGGAAAGCTGAACGCTATCTTGCTTCTCTTCTTTTCACCTCTTCCTTTCAGGTCCCCAGGGTGGTCTTACCTCTGGTGCCCCTGAGAGCTGGGGCCTGGAGGTGATTGCCACTGACTTTTTTCTGTTCCTTCCCTGTGTTCCTGGGAGTGATGCAAGCCAGGGATGAGGCTCCAGGGCACTATGGGGGTGGCCACAGCACAGGCTCCCTAACCCCCTGGCGTGGTACCTCACAAGACTGGTTGGAGGAGCTAGAGATCGTCCTGCCCGTCACTTCCCCCTCCCCATGAGGGCTGCGAACAGCTGAGGTCAAGGCTGTTTTTCTCTCACTTACGAAGAATCCAGCCTTGAAGTGGCACACTGCTGGTCTGGTCACGTTCTGTGGTAGTCCCAGCTCCTCCCCACCCAGTCCCCAATGGACTGTGTCTCAGAAACCTTTGCCTAACTCCTGAAAATACTGGGTTTCCAGGGAGTTTCCCCTACAGCACTGTGGGGAGGCAGGAGAGGGAGAAACAAGAGGACCAGAAGTGTGAACTAGACACCTAGAGAAAAGGGGTATGACTTCTAGATTTTTGTTTGGGTCCTAATTTCTAATGCATCCTCCAAGCACAGTCCATCGCCTGGCCTCCCTATTCTCATCACCAGCCCCTGCACTTCTAACAAAAGTCACAAACCAGAAGCACAGCTGTGTGTGTGTGTGTGTGTGTGTATGTGTGTATGCGTGCGTGTGTGTCTGTCTGTCTGTCTGTCTCCCTGGCCCTAGACCCACAGCTGAGTGAGCTCTGCCTAGTCTTGGCCCTCGCGCAGCCCCAGCTGTTCCCTCAGTGACCAATCGCGCATGTTTATGTGGCTCCTGGAGGGCGGGAGAGCCAGTGCCTTGTCTCTAAGAAGCTCTTCCCTATCCTTTTAGGGACAGCTTTCAGCTTGTGGTAAGATCTCAGCAGACAGTCCTGTGGCCAGGGTGGCAAAGTGCTGTCAGTGTATTTCCTGTGGCATGGCACGTGGGCTTGATACAGCTCCACTGAGCTTGGCAGCCCCTGGAAGGGATCTTCTGGAAAGTGGCGCTCTTCAGGGTTTCCAGGGAGGTAGGAAGTGTAGGCCAAAGCAGCTAGGACGAGGGAAGTGAGAAGGGTTTGTGGGTAGACGGCAGCTATTGGATGATGCAGCTTCTGGGAGCCTTGGAGCTGGGAGAGTAGGGAGTGAAAAAGGCCAGGGTATTGATGGGCTGGTGTAGCACTGAGCCTCAAATGGTCACAGTGATCCAGCTTTGGGTCTTAAGTGCCAAGGAATGTTGTCAACTGGGTTGTCAGTATGAATGTGAAGGAGCTTGCATAAAAACAAAGGCGGGGCTCTAAAACTTGGAGAGAGCTTCAGACTTGTCCAAGACAAAATGGACCTTTGACATTCACTAGTTCACACACTGAGTGCAAGGGGCGGGGGTGTAGATGAAAGCTCCCTGTTTGATACTTGGAGACAGAGTCCTAGGAGTTAATAGGATGGTTCCTGGACACCGTGAGCACTGACTGAACGAGATACAGCAGCTGCTCTGATCATGTCTGCTTTGAATTCCTTGGTGGAAACAATGAAAAGGAGCCAGGCATGGTGACACAGCCTGCAGTCCCAGCTACTCCAGAGGCTGACACTTGGAAATACAAGTTTGATACTAGCCTGGGTAACTTAATGAGATCCTGTCCCAAAACTTAAAAAAAAAAGGGCTGGGGGTGTATCTCAACTTAATGAGATCCTGTTCCAAAATAAAAAATTAGGGAGCCAGGGATTTAGCTCAGTGGTTCCGGCGCCTGTCAAGGACCCAGGTTCGATCCTCAGTAACCACGTACAATACTGGGCATGGACACTCACCCCAGCAGCAACCAGTACCACATCCACAGTGCCGGGCGTGGTGGCTCACACCTGTAGTCCCAGCACTCGGGAGGCAGAGGCAGGAGGATTGCTGTGATGTGAGTTTGACGCTGAGCTCAGGGCCAACCTCAACTACAAATCAAGACCCTGTCTCAAAAAGCCAAAATAAAAAATTAGGGATGGGGTTGTAGCTTGGTAAGGAGTGCTTGCCTGATGTGTGAGGCTCCAGTATCAGGGGAGAAAAAGGAATGAGTGAAAATGATGCGAAGTGGGCAGTACCTCCCCAGGGTTCGCTGCATCCTGTCCTTCCAGAGCAAGCTCTGCCCGGTGGAGAAAGCACCGCCTTACACTCTTGACTTCCTTCATTTCCTTGGGCCTGTTTCTGAGCGTTAATGAAGGGGATGGAATGGGTAAGGTAACCGCTGTGTTAGTAAGACCTGGCACGTGCGAGATTGTTACCTATCCTGTGCTGGAGGCCTGTCCCCCAGACTCGGTGTGACATACAGATAGAATAAACTGAGTGCCTGGCAGCCCACCGAGGGTTCAGATGTCTGGAGCAGCTGTGGGGTTTACAGGAAGGGAAGTTACTGAGAAAATGGTAAGAGCAGTTGATTTTCCCTTCCTCAGGCTGAGAGGAAGTCAGGTCATAGATAAGTAGCATCATGACCTGGGACAGGACTGGACACCAGGTGGGACATGGGGGTGCGTGGTGGGCAGGATGGGCTCTTAACAGAACGAGTAATGGGACAGAGGGCTCCGTGTGCTGTTAGCCCTCTACCAGCTATAGAAGGGCCTGGCGCTGAGCGACCAGCTTCCTTCCCAGCTTGTGTGTGGGTCCAGGGGCCTCTTCCCTGATTCCTGAGCAGAGCCCGAACCTGTGGGTGGAGTTACACTCTTCACTAGGCAGCAAGGGCGTCTCTGCTCAGGTCAGGTGCTGAGATACGGGACTACTGGGCAAGTCCATCACCTGCTGACCTCTGTGACTGTCCTCTCCTCAGACTCCTCTTCGTGGGTCCTGCGTGTGTTCCCACACCAACATCCAGACAACCACAGCTGCCACTGGGACCTCAAAGGACCCCTGCCCCTCCTCATTCCCAGCACTGCCAACAGCTGAGCCGTGCCCAGCACTGGAGGTGACCTGGCCAGAGGTGCAAGTAAGAAGTACAGAGTAAGGAGCAGCTATGAAAGGAGCCCAGAAGGACACAGTGGTCAGGGTGGGTTGACTTTGTAGTGAACCTCCCACCTGCCACTCATTGGCCACTGGTGCAGTTGGCTGAGGGCTCCCCTTTACCCAGTAATGTGGGTGTGGGCTCAGGATCCAGCTCCCAAGATGGTTGCTGTCAAAGGAGACTCAGCCCTAACTGAGGCTCAGTGGATGTCCACGGGCCTTGGTGGCCACGTTCTCTAAGGCTCAGCTCTGCCCAGAGTCTCCTGTCCTCTGGCCATCTCAGGAACACGAGGCTGCTCACACTGCCCTCGGCCTGGGCTTCTACAATCAGGCTGAGGCCTAGAAAAGGTCATCCTCGGAAAAGGCAGGAGCTGAGTCATCACACGAGCTGAGGAGCGGTCCCCAAATTTCCTGTGCTCAGGCCTCGCGGCTTTCTGTACTTTGTCCCTTGCAGACTCCTGTTTGGGTGGAGTGCCCAGTACTCTAGGCTCCTGGTTCTTTTGACTGTGGGGGAGCTGATGGGTGAGCAGGGGGGGGTCTGTTCTGGAGTAGAGCTGGCAGCCACATGTGTCCCTAGATGGAGCACTGATCTTGTTCTGTACAGCCTGCAGCCGCTGGCCTCACTTCATTGGCTGGGCAGTGGCTCCTTCACTGAGCACCTCCCAGGCCAGCTGGGCGCTAGCACCAGGTGAGGGCCCTTCGTGATACCAGCGGGAGGGAGGCTTTGCCCTGCAGCCCTCATCACTTTTCCTCCACTGCTCCAGCCGGGAGCACAAACACCCAGCTGTGTAAGGCCTGGGTGCAGAAGGAGCTGAGCCCTGCCCTGTGAAACACCAACCTTTCCTGTTTATTTGTAGACCCTGGAAAGATTGCCCAGGGTCATGTCCTCCTGGCCCAGCTCTGGGTGAGGCGCAGAGGGGAGGCCTCCAGGGACAAGAGGAGCATGTCTGTGCGAGAGGGAAGGGAAGGCTCTGCCAGGGCAGGCAGCCAGCAGCTGATGCTCACCACTGTCCAAGGCCAATTGAGATGCACGTGAAAAGGAACTCTGGGCTCTGGCACGGGAGGCATAGCCTGGACCAAAGTGACCAGATACCCCCATATACACTCTTGCCCGAGTCCTCACTGCCCTCATTTCCCAAGAATGGGCTAAGGACAAGCCTGCCCTCTCAGGAATCCTGCCTTCCAACCAGAGCCCAGGGTTTCTGCCCACCACATCAATGAGTCCAGAGTGAGCACAGGCCAGCAGCAGCATGACCTCAAGCCCCTTCCCATCTGCCTATAAAAATCACACTAATGCCTTTCAGGGCTTCATCGTTCTAGTCCTATCGGCCCTTCTTTCTACTTGTCCCGTTAACTCTTCTAATGACCTGTACTTGTCACAGTACAGTCTTGCTCAGAACCTCAAGACCCGTCCATGCCTTAGCCCAGCTCACACAGCCTCTGCCTATATTCCTTCATGACTTTTGAGGGCCCAGCAAGGGTCTGTCCTCGTTCCTAGACAGCTCTCATGCTGGCCCCTTCATTTACTTGGTCCCCTCTTCCTCACCATCCCAACAGGTGAGCCCTGAAAGCTGGCTGCAGAGATACCCACACTATACTGACTCACGCTGTATGGTTTTCCACATCAAAATGAAGGCCTCACTGCAGAGTCAAAGATAACCTGAGTCAGAAGAACTTTAAGGAAAACACAGCAGCCTGTAATTCTCAGGAAGTGAGGCCAGAAAAGTAATGTGGGAGATGCAACATCAGGCTTCCAAGAGCCTGGATTGCCTACCCGTTCTTACGCAGATCAAGGCAGCTCAACACTCCAGGGAGAAAAATAGACTTTATTTACAAGTAATAACATTTTAGAAAAGACCCATCCCCGGCCCTTAAAAACCTTCCCCTACTCCAAATCCCACCCCAGTGCACTTCTAGGGGTGGTGGGGTATGAGCTGCTATTGAAGGCTGCCCCTCCTACCCAGAGATCCAGGACCCATCTGTCCTACCATCTTCGGCAGCTGTGACCTCGGGTGGTAGGGAACATATGGGACAAGGCCCACATCAGGTCATGCCCAATCCTGGGCTGCAAGAGCAAGGGCCTCTGCTAGGTCAGGCCACCAGCTACAGGAACCAGAGCCTGCTCCTCCAGTGGTCCCTTCTAGATCCAGAGGCTGAAAGGAGAACTGGCTGGGCCCAAGGACCAGCCACTCCTAGCCAGCATCCAATCTGGTTATGACGGAGAAGTCACTTAGCTCCAAGGTAAGATCAGGAGGCGAAGGAGGGAAGAGGGTCCCATACTGTCCAAGCTCCAAGCCTCTTGGGCCAGCTCTGGAAACGTGCCAGAGAAGGCACCAGTGAAAATCCAGGTACCAGGCCAGAGTGTGGGCGGGCATCACTGTCTCTAGGGGTTTGGCCACCATTGGCCTGGGAGCTGAGAAAGGCACTGAGGGACAGAGGGAGGGGACCAGGCGAGGTCAGCATTGGGAACACAGGTGGGGCCACTCACGGGTACTGGCCCTTTAGTGCTTTGCCTGAAAGAGACAGGACATAGTCACGTGGCTGCGTAGGCCTTGTTTCTAGCATGTACCAGCTGGCCCAGCAGAACCCTTCCTGTTGCCACACACCTGCTCCGTGAGCCCTGCACACATGTAGCTTCAGGTTGCCAGGGGCAGCTACACTATGCATCTGTGGGTGTTCTCAGTGGGAAGGGAGTTACCTGTCTCCTCTCTTCATTAACAAGCTGCTAACCAGACAAGTGGACACCTCCCAACTCTCCCAACCTCTAGTGGCCTAGCTTGGGCCTGCCTCGGACACTGCCCCATGGGTGACCTGGGGTACCCCTGCTTTCACTGGGTTTCATTTTCCCTTCAAGCCCCTACCTTGCCCTTGGCCCGAGGAGTGGCAGTGGTGGCATTGGCTGTGGAGGTGACAATGCGCGGAGAGCGGCGAGTTCCACTGCGGGTGTTGGGAGAGGCTTTGGCTGGGGCCTTCTTCGAGGCTCCTCGCCGGAGAAGGCTACTCCCAAGCTTCTTAGGCGTGTTGAGGATGCTGAAAGCTGTTGACTGGCGCCGATCAGCCTGGGGAGTGAGGGCATCTGTCACCAGGAAGTCCACTGTCTTCCCAAGTCAGCCCCCCGCTCCAGGGCCCTGCCAAGAAGGCTCCTTTGCCCCCTTCTACCCCAGCCTAACCTGCTTAAGAACGGCTGAAGCCTTCTTCTGGGTCTCAGTAGTGCTCTGTTTGCGCCCTTCATGTCGGTCCCGGGGAGTTATAGGACGTGGGAAACAGCTGGTGGCCTTCTTAGACTATGGGAGAAAAGACGTCACATCCCGAGCTATGGCTTAGGGTTCTCAGAGCTGAGCGGGCTTGCAGTCAACCTGTTTCCCTCTCCGACTCAGCCATAAGCCTCCCCTTCCCTGCAGTGCTGACCCCTCAGCCTGCAGAAACTTCCCTTCTCAGCCTTGTGAGCTGGCACAGTGCTGGGTAAAACAAAACAGACCCACCTCGGGGGTGCCAGGACCCTGGTGGGTCTCTGAAGACACCCGTTTACGCTGCTGCCGGGTAACGATACCGGTGCCCTCGGCAATCTGGGCTGGCTGCATGCTGGCTCGGCGCAGGGTCTCCTGAGGGTCTCCGGTTTTCATCTCCTCATCTGTGATGGTGGCCAGGCCGAGGGATGGCTGTGTGGACAGAAGCACCAGTCAGCAGTCCCCACCGTATAAAGACAGAGCAGGGACCAGCCGGCTGAGCTCGCCTTGTGTCTGACGCCCAAGCAGCTGGATCCTTCCTCCCTGAGAAGGCTGCCTGTTCGCTAGCTACACCCAGAACCAATGGCCAAGAGTCCTGAGCTGGCTCCTCTCCAAGCTCCAGAGCTGATGCCGCTGGCTACTTCACCTGGAAGTGTGAGGTGCCCCCGCTCAGCAGGGGGCTGAGTTGAGAAGCCAAGGGAGGAAGGACCCTGGGCAGTGACCTCGGGGCTCACCCTGGACTCCAGGGGGTAGCAGGTCTTCAAGTGCGGGGGGCATACGCGGTTGCGCTGCTGCAGCTCTGCAATTCGGTTCCAGTCGTCCAGCTGCTCAGGCTCATCCTGGCAAGTGCCCATGTAGAAGCTGTTCCTTCCTGGGAATGGCAGAGGTGTTGGCACAAGTGGGGCTGGAGCTGGCAGGTTGCCCACTGGCCCTGGGACCTTGCCAGACTTTGCTGCCAGTTTTGCCTTCCTCCTAAGTCAGGCACCTGAAGCCTGTAGCAACCCTGCTTTGATCCAGTGCTACAGGGATGGCAGTGGAGCATGCCGAACGTCTCTCATGAGGGCTCTCAGGGTGGTCTCCCGGGAGAGGTCAGAGGAGGTCACATGCCAAGCCAAGTATTACATCTTACTCACCTGCCGAGGGCTGTGGTGCCCCACACCAAAAGAATCTTAACTGAGAGCCAGGAAGCAATGCAGGGAGCTCTTCTCACACCCTATCACCCCAGAGCTGACCTGTGTTACCACGCCAGGCGTCTGAGTATCCCAGGTTAGGTTAGCTCAGCACAGCAAGGCCCAAGACTACAGAGAGGGGAACGTGGGTGCTGGTGCAGGAAGCCTGGCCTGGTTTTTAAAAGCTCGCCTCTTCTCTGGGCCAGGATCCGCTGCGGTCAGATTTCTAAGTGCAGTTAAGTCCCTACAGTTCCCTTACCTGGTGGGGCCCCACTGGACACCCCAGCCTGGGAGCGGCGAGCAGAGCTGCGAGTGGTGGGCCGGTAGCCGGGCAGGCTGAGCAGAGCCGAGCTGGCGTCATCAGGAGAGCCCAGGCGGGCTAGAGACTGAGTAGAGGAGGTGGCTCGCAGGCCGGCCTGGGAGGCAGGGGCAGACTGCGTGCTATAGAAGGACGAGTTGGCGCTGTCGGGCTCCTCCACATCTAGCTTCTGCAAGACAGAAGGAGTTGTTCAGGGGCCCCTGACTGTAAGGGCCACCTCTCCCAGCCCCACAGCATGGGTGCATGTGATCCCATACCACTGGGCAGGGGTCCTGAGCTCACGCTTCTCCAAGTGGGCCTCACTGATGGGGGCCCTCACTAGGCGTCACTGTTCTCAAGGCCCTTCTGTTTTGTTCATTAAGTCTATTGACAGCACTGAGGAAAGGCGGAGTTAGCTCATTTCAGAGGTGACCTGCGAAGAAGTGGGGGGACTAACCCCAGATCGCACAGCTAGGACACGGCTGACCAGGAGCTAGAACCCGCGTCTCCTAAGCTAAACAGACCCAGCCACAGCCTGCACTGTCCTCACCCCAGGGTTTCTGGAGTCCTAGGCTTCTTCTGTAATTTCTCCAACTTTCTGATAGCAGAGGGGTCCTGCTGCTTTCTTCTCTATCTCCTCCCAGAGACAAAAACAAGGGCAGGAACCTTGTGCCTGGCCTTGTCCACTAGGGGGCTGGGCTGCACCTTTCCTGCTCATACCCCATGCCCTTCAGCTCAAACAAGCGCATCGTGCCCGGGAGGACACTGGCCTTCCACTCGGGAGACGGGCTAATTCAGCCCTGCCCTCCTCACTGAAGAGGCCCTAAGCAAGTCACCGGCCTTCTCAAGGTCTCGCCTTTCCCATCTCTATCACACGACTGGCTGCTCACCCCGCCTGTACCCAAGGGCCCGACCGGAAGATGCCTTTGAAAGAAACTACTGTCCTGCAGCCCCACTCCCGGCAGCCTGACCTTGGTCATGGTGATGTTGATGATCTGTGTGGTACGCCTGCGAGCGGAGCGTGTCTTACGGCCGGAGTCCAAGAAGGCTTCCCCCAGGGAGTCCAGACTGCTCTCCAGGGGAGCCTGACCCCGAGCAGGGATCGGGGTGAAGTAGAGACTCTCCAAGGATTCTACCTTGGGGGGCAGGCGCTGGGAGATGGGTGAGGCTGGCTCTCCGGGGATGCTGGTGCCATCTGGCTGGGTACGAGGCAGCTTTCTGTGGACAGGGACGCGCTCGTGTGAGGGCATCTTGTCTCTGCCTCTGCACTCTCACTACATGCAGCTGCAGTCAGACACTGCATCTCTGACTTCTCAAGAGAGCCTTTAACCTGGGCTTCTTTACCAGCCCTGCTCTCCAAGCCCATGTCCTGCAGTGTGGACCTCTCCCACAGTGAACAAGTCACAAACAAAGGCACCTGGCTGAGCCTCTTCCTGCCTCGCTTACTAAGTGGGCGTCCCCTCACGTGCTTCCCACGTCGTGAACATGGGTGCAGGTGTGGCCTGACCTCGCCCCCCTCCAGGGGCCTGTGCCTTCCCTCAGGCAGCCTCCTCCCCTCTCCCCTGGACTTAGAATGACACTCAAGAGAGGCACAAATGGGCAGCAAGCAAGGACTTGGGTCAGGCTGCTGAACTCCGCAGCCCGGCTCCGCTACTCCACGTCCCAGTTCCATCTGTAAGAGATGGTACAGTAAGCAGAACCTACTTCAGAAATGAAGTGGTTATAATTGCTGTAGGTGCTTAGAACAGTGGCACATAAGTGCACTGCAAGTACTTGATAGATAGATAGTGTATGGGTTCAGTCTTTACACTATCAGAAAAATCTTTCCAAAATCCAAATCCAGCCACGCACTCGATTTCAAGCCTTCTGAAGTTCCTCGGTGCCTGTCGATCACACACAGCCTCTCGACTCAGGGAAGGCCGACTCTGGCCCTCAGTCCTCCTTCCAGCCTCCTGTGCAGCCCGCCCGCTCCTCAGCCACTGCTCACACTGCACACACCTGCCGCCCGCCGCCCAGGCAAACACTGTGGATACTTTCAGGACTCAGCAGGAGTGACAGCCTCTTCTGACCACTCCTTTCTTTTACTCCGACTGTGTTTATGTCCCACTTTTACTCACTAAAAATCTGCCATCACATCTGTGACATTTTTTATTCTCCTCTATGAATAAACTCCCAATGGGCAAAGGGACTGCATCTGACTTACCCTCCTGGCCCAGGGAACAACAGAGTTGGGGTGGGGGAGGCTCCTGACCTGGTGACACTAAGTGGAGTCCCCTCCTCGCAGCTCAGGTCAAGGCTGTCAATACTCAAGTCCAGCTGGGGTTTAGCCTGGGGATCCCGGCTCTTTAAGGCGTCAGATGCCACCTGGAATTTACCCAGTTCTCGAAGTTGCTGGTCTGCATGGGCAACCTGGGAAGGAGCAGAGGAAAGCCTAGGGTAGACATGGCTCCCAGAGGAGGGCTCACGGGCCAGTCTGTTCAGTCAGGTGCTTACCTGCGCCTCCAGGCTGCGCACCTGGGCAGTGAGTTGGCGGCAGGTCTGCTCAGCCTCCTTGGTCTTCAGCCCCGCCTGCTGCAGCTCCCGGCCCAGCCGCTCCGCTTCAGTCCGAAGCTCCTGGTTCTCCTTCTGCAGCTGCTCGAGGCCCCGCAGCTGCTCCTGCAATTCTTGGTTCTGCTGCTTTTTGGCATCATAGTGGGTCTTGGCTTTCTCCATCTGTTGGGCATCCGGGTGTGTGGGTGTGTGGGTGGGTGGGGCAGAACCCCCAGTGCAGGCAGCACGCGGGGCAGACTGGGCTGGTGATGGGCTCCTCACCTGCAGCTTGTAGTGCTCGGCTGCCTGTTCCTTCTGGCTCAACTGTGCCTGCAGTTCATTCAGCTGGGCCTGGAGGCGCTGGGCCTCCTGCTGGCTCTCACCTCCCTGGGCCTGGAAAGCCTGAGGACAAAGAGGGAGACCTTGCTGGCTGCCCCACCCAAGGCACTGACCTACCCTAGCCACGTGGGCCCCGTGGGAGTTCCAAACTCCTGCATATTCTCTTAGGGTGCTCAGGACCCCTCCTAAATATACTCACTCCTCAGCCACAGGCCCCTGAAACAGCACACACCCTCCGTGTCTTTCTGCGGCTCTCCTGATCAGTATGACAGCCCAACTTGGTTTCCCGGTCTTGGAAACCAAGCCCAGCTGTCCGTGCTCTCTCCCTGGGCACCTTTCCCCCATGGACAAAGAAGCTGATCTTCAGGACCTCGGCGCAGATCGCAGTGCAAGAGCGTGAGCTCTGGGACCAGGAACTCGTCTCTCCTCTAGATGGCTTTGTGAAATAACTTTATTCTCATTTCAGAGATGAAGAAACTGAGGTCAGAGCTTTAAGCCAACTGACCAAGGCCACAGTGACTACAGCAAAGACAGATGGGAACTTGTTCCTCCAAACTCCAAAGCTGGCGAGGGCTTATTTATGACACCAGCACTGCCACCTGTCCAGACCCTGAGTTCTTCAGAATAGGTCCGAGTCTCTGTCCCCCTGGAATGCCAGCAACTGCAGACACTGGTAGGAGCATCTCTCCTGCAGGTCCTAGCTCAGCAAAGCCCCCAAAAGAGACTAAGAAATGTGTTTATCACACAATTAGACCTGGCGCAGAGCATATGGGAACAAAGAAAAAAAATAAGCTGTGAGCTCCACCAACACCTGGGCCCTCTAGGGCTTCAGGGAACCCAAAGGCACTGGCGCCAATTCTTTTCCCTGAATAAAGGCTGAAAAGCCCAGTGCTGCAAAATATTACAGGAACAATGACATAATGTAAACATCAAACATACTAATTTCATCATAATGTTACTACCGCTCTCGCCGATGAACCCAGACCACCTACATAAGGGCTATTCTGCGGAACTTTCTGCATAGCAGAACATTCATAGCAGGAAAATTATGGCTGTGCAACTTAAGAACTAAATTTTTAAATACCATTTAAAGAATGCCAGGTGAGTGGCTGTAGCGGATGGATAATGAAGGTCTGAGTAGAACTTGGTCTTCCCTTGAGAGCTCAGAATTCCACGCAGGGGCTCCCAAATCACAGCACACAGGATGTCCCTCCTCTTTCCACACTCCCCACAGCCAGCGGCTTGCAGAGCACTTTCCTCCCCCACTCTCCCTCTGAGGCAGAAGAAGCCAGGCCTGTCCCCCAAGCGGTCTCACCTTCAGCCTTTGCTGCTGCACCTTGCTGGCTTGGTCAGAGTCAGCCAGCTTCTTACTCAGCTCTTCCACCTGGGGGAGGAGACAGCCAGACTCAGGAGACTTTTCACAAGAGGTAAGAACAATCCAGAAGGTTTCCCGAGACCAGTGTCCTCAATATCCCTACAAGAAACTCAGCTCTTTTTCCAGCCTCTAGTTAGGAAACAGCCTCCAGCCAGGCGGCTGCAGGGCCACAGTGAGGCAGCACACACAGATGTTGCCAGGGCACCTGCTCCACCCCCAGCGTGGAGCCCCCAGAATCAGCAGAGCTGACTGTGCAGCGGCCACCTTACCACTACCCTGCTGCAGCCAGTGCTCCCTCCAGAGGCTGGGGCAGAACAGCCAACCTGGTCTGATGCTACAGCAGACATACTCTGAGCATCCGTCCCTGCCACCTCCCAGAAACCACCAAAGCAAAAGCCCCGATGCCCAGACCTCTTCCCCATCTTGTGGCACATTAGGGCTGGGACTAGCAGTGTGGCTGCTGTGGGTTAGCATTGTGGGGACAGACTGCTGGAAGACAAGAGCAAGGTCAGCACACATACTCCACACCCTCCTCCCCAGTCCCGGGGAGAGAGGAAGGGCATAGGAGGGAGGGGAAGGAGGGCCAGTAAGAGCCACAAGCACCCCTGGGTCTTCCAAGCATTTGGGGGACCAGACAGCAGAAAGAGAAGCAAGGGCTCCATTGCTAACTGTTTGCTTTTTGATTTAACTGTCCCCCATCACCTCTGGCTTCTTAGAAGAGGTGACAGGAAGCTCGGAATAAACGAGTCTTATGCAGAGTGCAGAAGGGATGTTCTTACTAAATATCAGTGTGGTACCCCTGAGGTCTCAGGAGCAGAGAAGGCAGCCAAACCCAAGACCCTTCTGCTTAGGCAGGACCACGCTATGCTCTAACATTAAAGCCTCAGAAGACGCTGGGCAGGTCCTGAGCCCATCACCCCCAGCTTGTGGCTTCAATAAAACCATACCTGGGCAGGGACAACCCCGTGCACAGGTACCTTCTTGGGCAGGGACACTCTCCAGGGACAGTGTCCAGGGAAGGGGAAGCTACTGTTACCTTCTTTAGCACAAGAGGGGTAATGGACCTCAATTTTGCCAGCCACCCAGGGGAAAGGGAAAGAGGGTGCTGTGATAAATGGGCCCACAAGGAACTCTGCTGTTCTCCTCAGCTGCATATCTTATACTAGAAACAAGACTTGGGAGGTTCTGGAATTACAAAGACTATCCGTCACTGTGCTACCATTGGTCCCTAACAGGCAGACAAGAGAAAGTGCAGAAGGGTGGAGAAGCCGACCTGGGATGAGTGGGACGAAGCCTGAGAGGCCCAGGACACCGCACTCCTGGGCAGCCTGGGCCTGGTTCCATAGCTCGACCCTGACCCCTTCACAAACAGTTCACAACGGGAGCCGGCGAAGGCAAGCTGCAGCCGGGGTCATGCACCGACACTGGTCACCGCTTAAGCAGCCAGCATTTATCGAGGACCCCAGGCATTACCTGCTTAGTCTGTTCCCTCTGAAATACCTCTAGCTGCTCCACCTGTGCATGGGGAGTAGCAATGCAGACAGTGAGACGGGGCCAGTGACAGCCTGCTGCCAGGCTGACCTACCCAGGGCCGATTCCTTTCCCAGGGACTACTGTGAATGCTAAGCTTTAAAATGCCAACCCCGTGCACAGGTACAGATCCCCAAAGATGAAAGATCATAATGTATACTTAAAATGTACCAATAAATTTAAAAGGGGAGGAAAAGCTTTAAAATGCCAGTGCTGCTTCTGGTCCTCAGCAGCTCTTGGGGTCTCCGGTGCAGATATGCCTCTGGACTGGATGGCAGTTGTCCCTTCTTGGGCAGGGACACTCTCCAGGGACAGTGTCCAGGGAAGGGGAAGCTACTGTTACCTTCTTTAGCACAAGAGGGGTAATGGACCTCAATTTTGCCAGCCACCCAGGGGAAAGGGAAAGCAAGACACCGCAGTGTGGGAGGAGCATCCACCTCCTCCCCGAGTACAGAGGAGCAAGGCCCACCTTCTCAGGTCTGGAGCTCGAGATGTGGTTGGGCTGGGCACCTTACCTGGGCAGTGAGTTTCTGCCTCTCCTCCTGGAACCGCTGCCTCTCCTCCAGGACCTTCACTTTGGCACCCTCGTACTTGGCAGTCATCACCTCCAGCTCCCGGGTAGTACTCTGTGCCTCCTGCTGCATCTCGGCCAGACGGGTCTCAGCCTCAGCGCGCACGGCTGCCAGCTCTTGGACGTACTTCTCCCGGGCCTGGTCCAGTTCCACCTCCAAAAACTGCCGGCCAAGGTTGGCACGCTCCCCAAGACCCCGGTTCTCCTCGGCCAGCAGGCCATGCGCCTTTTTCAGCATGCTCAGCTGCTCTGCGTAGCTGGCCTTCTCTGCCCGCAGCTGCTGGGTTGCTCGCTCCTGCTCTGCCACCTTCTGCCGGAGGGGCACCAGCTCCCCAAGCTCCCGCTGGGCCCGCATCAGCTCGGTCCGCAGCCCACCAGCCGCCTGCTTGCTCTGCTCCAGCTCCTCCCTGTGGCGCTTCTCAGCAGCCGCCTGCTCAGCCTGCAGCTGCTGGCAGAGGTGCTTCACAGGCAGCAGCTCACTCACCACGGCCTGCGTGCTGGTGTGCTCCAGCTGCAGCGCAGAGAGCGCCTGCTCCTTCTGGAAGAACTTTTCTTGCCAGGCCTTCAGCTCCTGGCCCAGCTCCTCAGCTCGCTCTGCCTGGGAAGCCAGCTCCTGCCGCAGGTTCTCTGAAGCTGAGCGCTGCTTCTCTACCTCCTCCCGGAGGCTCTGCACCTCCTCACGAAGAGCAGAGCTGCGTTCCGCGGCCCTGGCACTATTGCTGGCTGTCTCTACCTGGAGCAAACGCAGCCTCTCTTCCAGCTTCTGGCTCTTCTCTGACTCGGCTATTACCAACCGCTTCAACTCCTTGCTTTCTCCCTCCTTCTCCAGGACCTGGCGGTTCAGGATGGACACTTCCTCCTCCAAGCTGCTAATGAGGCTGCTTTTTCTCTCGGCTTCCTGCTGGCCCCGGGCCACCTGCGCTTTCCACTCCTCCTCAGCCTTGCTGTGGTCTTGGGCCTTGGCACGGAGACTGGCCAACTCCTTCTGGGCTGAGGCGGAGGCAGCCTGACTGTGCCCCAGTTCCCGGGCCTTCTCCTCTAACTGGCCCCGCAGACTGTCCAAGGCCTTGTCCTGTTCCACGCGAGAGGCGCGCTCCAACTCCAGACTGCGAGCCAGGCCATCAGCCTGCTCCTGCCGCTGCCGGCACTGTTGCTCCAGCTTGCTCACTTCCGCCCGCAGCACCTCCAGCTCAGAGCCTGGTGCTGCTGCCTTCCCAGCGGCCTCACACTGGGTTCCCAGGCCTGCAGCAGCCTCTCCCCCGGCCACCCCTGCAGACTGCCGGTGCTCCTTTTCCTTCTTGGGCAGCTGCACCCTCAGCTGCTCCACAGTCTGCTGCAGCTCCCTCAGCTCGGCTCTCTGGACGGCCTCCTGTTCACAGAGCTTGCTCAGCTCCTTTTCTTTGCCCTCCTTTTCTGTCAGGGCTCGGGACAGCGCCTCTTGCAGGGTAGCAAACTCCACTCGCTGTTCATTGAGGGCATTCTGCAGCTTCATCTCAAGCTCTGCTCTGGCTGCCTTCTCCAGGGCAAGGTCAGCTTGGGCCTGGCCCCGCTCCTGGGCCAGCCGGGCCATCTCCTTCTCCTTCTGCCCATGCTCCTCTTGCTGCTGGCCCTGGCTCTCCATCAGTGCTGCCCGCAGCTTCTCCAGCTCAGCGCTCATCTGCTCTGCCTCCAGCTCCATGGCGCGCAGCGCTGCCTGTGTGCTGCAGAGCTGCTGTCCCTGCTGCTCTTCGGGCCACTCAGATTCCCTCTCTCTGGCCCTCGGGGGCTCCTTGGGCAGTTCGAGGGAGGCTGTCTCCTGCTCCTCACCAGCCTTGCGCACCAAGGCCTTGAGACGGGCCACCTCCTTACTGGTAGCAGCCATCTTCTCCTGCAGAGTGGAGAGGTCACCTGCCAGCTTCTGGGCCCTGTTCTCTTTCTCCTGGGCCTGCTGGAGGGCCCTCGCCAGGCTTGCATGCAGCTGGGCTAGCTCACTCTGCTGCTGGCCTCTCTGAAGCTCACTGTGGGCCTCTATCCCTGCCATCTTCTCCTTTGTCTCCCGAAGCTCCTGGCAGGACTTCTCATACTCCTCCTTCAGGTTTGCCAGCTGTTCCTGCACACCACACTGGGTCTCTCCTGGCTGGCTCTCCTCATATCGCTTCCGCCAGGTTTTAACCTCCTTGACAAGCAGCTCAACCTCACGTTCAGCCATGTTGTTGGAGTTTCTGGCCTTTGCCAGCTCCTGCCGCACGGCTTTAATCTCTGCCTGATGGGTCTCCGCAAGCTGCTGTAGCTGGACACTCAGGCCCCTGCGTTTAGCCTTCTCCTCTTCTAGTTCCTTCCGTTCCTGCTTATGCTCTTCTGCGAGGCTTCGGGACTCTGCTTCCATTTCTGAGATGCGGCGCCGCTGTTCTTCCAGGGCAGCTGCAGCTCTGCCTTTCTCCTCTTCAAGGCTGCCCTTCGTGATCTTCAAGGACTCCTCGAGGGCATGGAGCTGCTCCTGCAGGTGGGCCTTCTCCTGGGCCGCCTTGTCTCTGTCAGCGGCTTTCTGCTGCTCAGCCTTCAGCCGGGCCTCTAATGCTGCCACCTGAGCCTGGGCCTCGCGCTGCTCCTGGTGGGCTGCTGCAATGCGGGCGTGCAGTTCCTCCACCTTCTGGCTCAGCTCTGCTTTCTCCCGCTGGGCCTGGGTCACTGAGTTCTGAGCACTGTCCTGGGCCTCATTAGCAGCCTGAAGCTGCTGCTGCAGAACCTCCAGTCTGGCAGCTTTCTCCTTCTCTACTGCCTCCAGCTGTTGGCAAGCTGCGTCCCGCTCCCGTAACGAGGCTTCTTGCGCCCTGGCAGCAGTGGCCAGCTGCTGGGCGTGATCCCGCCTGCTGGCTTCCAGCTCCTTGGCCACCTCTTCCAGCTGCTGCTCCTTCTGCTTCAGGCTGCCGCTCAGCTGCTCCACCTGGTGGCGGAGACCCTGAGAGGCCTGTTCTTGCTGTTGGAGGGTCTGTGCCAGCTGGGCCTGCTCCTTTTGGGTCTGCTGCTTCAGACCAGCCAATTCTTGATCTTGCTGCTGGAGGGTGGCATTGAGTGTCGTGACCTCTGCAGTCAGTGTGGCCACCTGGGCACTCAGCTTGGTGCCCTGAGCCTGAGAGGCCTGCTCCAGCTCCTCCTTGGCCTGGCTCAGGGTGGAGATGGAGCTCTGCAGGTCGACAATCAGGCTGGCCAGCTGCTGCTTTTCCTCTTCAAAGCGGCCACGCTCAGCCAGCAGCTGCGCTTCCTTCTGATCCTGCTCTTTCTCCAGCGTTTCCACCCTGGCCTGGAGCTGGGTGTTGTTTGTAGCCAGTGTGGCTGCCTCTTGCTTCAGGCTTTCCAGCTGGTGGGACAGAGAGATGAATAAGGATCAGCATGACTCCTCCGTCACCACATCCTCTGGGAACCAAACCCAGCACGCAGGTCTTCGGGCTGCTCCTGTATATTCCTACCTGCAACACATCACCCAGCACCTCGCCCTTCTCCTGGCGTGGGCTCTCGGGCAGTTGGGCTAAACGTTCTTCTAGCTGTGAAAGTTTTCCCTGAAGAATTTCATTCTTCTCTTCAAGGCATTTCTGGGAAAAACAAGAGACCCATGTGAAGAGGTGGAACGGATATCAGAGATCACACAGGCCCTCAGACATCAACAAAATGTTAACACTACCATGTTACTAGTAAGATCTGTCTTTGCCCTGGTCCCGAGGAGAAAATAAAACCTCTCAGAAACTATGGACTGGGCTGTGAAGGGACCGGACTTCTAGGATCAAATTAAATCACGCCTGTAATCCCAGCACTCGGGAGGCAGAGGCAGAGGCAGGAGGATTGCTGTGAGTTCAAAGCTGAGTACAGGGCCAGCCTGAACTACAAAGAAAGTGACACCCTGTCTCAAAAAAACAAAAACAGATTGTGAGATCAGGGTGCTTAGCACATGAACTCTAAGCAAATACCCTCAGACTGGAAAAACTCCACACTCACACATTCTGGTCCCAACCAACCTTACTGACAGCTTTCTTCTTCCCCTCAGTGTCTCCAGTGCTTCCTCTGCAGCCCTATAGACTGGCCAGCACCCGAGTGGGCTTACCTTGTCCTGCAGGGCTGTGCCAAGCTCCTTCTCCAGATGGGCCTGCTTCTCCACCCACTCCCGAGAGGCCTTGCCGTGCTCCTCGCTCAGTTCGTTGAGAGCGCCCTGAAGTTGTTGCAGGTTACTGGCAAACTCCCGCAACTGAGACATGAAGGACTTGTATCATCCAGGGTCCAACTGGCATGGCCACTGCCATTTGGCCCCTAACTCCCGGTGGCTGGTGGCTCCATAGCCCCCTATCAATTATAATAACTCATACTGCTAATTCAGGACTACACATCAACATTTAGGGTTATAACTATAGCCCCACAGCAGCAATTATGAGATGAGGAAAGTGGCTGACGGGACTGAAGCCTGAGCCAGGCTCACAGAGTTGTCTTCAACCTCAGGGAGCCTTCCAGACCACCTCGGCTCTGAGGTCTCTCTCCAGGCACGGCCCAGGTCCTCACCTTAAAGGACAAGTCCCCATTCTCCTCAGAAAGCTGGTTAATCTTGCGGTCCATCTGGCCTTTCTCTGTCTTCAGGTCCTGGCACTGCTTCAGCGTCTCATGCAGCCGCAAGGTGAGGCTACCAGAAAGGAACAGTGAGGGAAGGGTGGCTCTGACTGGAGGCGGGGAGGCTGGGAGCTAGGAAGGCAGGCAGAGCCCTACCTCTCATTCTTGCCTCGAAGCTCCTCTAGCTCCCTGGGCTCCAGAGGGCTGGCTGCCTGCTTCTCATTCAGCAGGGCAAGGCGGTCAATGCGCTGCTGCATCATGGATATCTGGGCATCTGCCCCGGAGTAGGGAAGAAAGAGGAGTCAGCACAGAGGTTTGGGAGTGGGGAAAGCAGGAGGGGACATGTGGCTATGGGGAGGGCTTCCAGGAAGTCAGGCTGACCTTCAGCCTAGGGCTGACCACTCCAAGGCCAGCAGAGCGGATAATATGGGAAGGTAAAACTTCACCAATACACAAATGTAGCCCCCAAAGGCTGCCTCACACCCATACCACGCCAGGCACCCACCCTTCTCGGTGAGGAGCTTGCGGTGCTCGGCCAGCTCGAGCTCCAGCTCATCTCTGTTGTTTCTCTCATCTGCAAGCTGCTTCTTCAGCCGTCTCATCTGGAACTGTGGGGTCTGCAGGATGTCACCCATGGGAGAAGCTGGAGAACCTGAGAGGAAGCTGAGAAAGGAGAGGGCCCGGAAGCCAGGGTAAGAGCCTAAGATCAGAAGCAACTGGAAAACAGCCAGGGATGGGGAGCAGGGGGGCTGATGTTAGCCCTGGCTGGGAGGCCCAGGTACCTGGGTTCTGTCTGCAGTGCTATCTCGTGCCTCATGACAGGACCTGGAGAAAACTCCTTCTCCCTTCTCCATGCCTTAATTTCTTTGGTGGGCGTGGAGGAGGGGGGTACATATCCTCCTTGCCTCTGCAGAGCGGCACTGAAGGAAGGAGTGCCTTAAACAGGGTACTGCCTTTGAAGGAGACTGTCTGCCCATGACAGATCCCAACCGATTTGCCCAATTAGTACTAGGTCAGGTGGGAAAGCCCCAGATAGACAGTATCCTCCAAACACCCTCATTACGTGAGAGGCTTGGCCTCTACAATGCAAGAATTTGAGGACTGGGCTGGTGCTGAGGCCCCTCCCGGGAAAAGCCCAGGACATACTTGTTCCCACTCGAAGAGGAGGCAACCTTCTGTAGCTCCAGAAAGCGAACCTCCCTCTTGGCCTGGTGGCTGGGTGGAGACAGCTCTTCAGAGAAGGTACTGGAACAAGTGGAAGGGACAGGAACTAGAGATAAGGAGCAGACAAACAAATGTTAGGGAGGCCTGTTATGCCATGTGAGAACTTGCCTTAGTGGGTGTGACTCTTTAGACACTTTTCGGAACAGTTTCTCACTATATAGCTCAGGTTGGCCTTGGACCCACTATGTAGCTCAGGCCAACCTTAATTCGCAGCGATCCTCCTTCCTCAGCCTGCCAATTGCAGGGACTACAGGCATGCACCACCATGCCTGGCATACTCTTTTGGGTTCTTCCATGTAAACTTTAGAGGAAAGTAGAATCCAGCAGGTTACCTGAGGATCAGGGCCCTACCTGCAAGCAAGTGCCAGGCTTCCAAGTCCACAGGGCATCAGTGCTCAGCAAGAGCAGAGAGACAGCACCCGACCCACTCTGCACCTGCACCTGGACAGGTGCCGCGCTTTCCCTCACAACAGCGCTGCAGAGGCAGCTGGGAGCCCTGCATGGAGTCTCCCTACACCCCAGTAGCCTCTTGTGTTGGGAGTCACTGGCTTCTTTTCAGAACTCTCTGAACCTTGCACAACCAGTACACCCTCTTTCTCAAGACCTCTTCCCTTGGTTCCCATGAACTCTTCTGTGGGACGCTCCAACTTCTTAACAACACAGTCTTATGCATCTGTCCTCTGCCCCCGTAAGGTCTGATGGAGCCTCCTGGCTGAGCTCATGGCATCCACGGCTACCCATAGGATGACCTGCAAACCTGTATCTGAACCAGTACCCTCTCTTGCATTCTGGACTCAAGTCCCTACCTAAAGGGGTCTTGTAAACGTGAGTGTGAGGAACATTAAATGTAACAGCCAGCAAAGGACTGGCCAGACGTGCGGCTCAGATTCCTCTCCCATCAGCTGCCAGCCAGACGCTCTGCAGGCTCCGTGCTCGGACGCCTTCTCACACTGACAAGTATATGTGTCTACTTCCCGTCAAGAACATGAGTTTCATGAAGGAAAAACCTTTTCTAAAGGCTCTATGTTCCAAGATTCTAAGCCTAGAGTGATTATTTAAAATTTTAAAAACAGACTTGGGCGTGGTGACCTCCTCCTGAAATCAAAGCACTCTGCAAAGCTGAGGCAGAAGCATCACAAATCCAACCCCCAACTAGGCAACTTAGCAATTTAATGAGATCTTGTCTCAAAATGAAAAATAAGAAAACGGCTGGGAATGTGGCTGAGTCTGAAAGCTCTGTGTTCAGTCCTAGAATCACAAGAAAAAAAGGTATGTGAAAGGTATGTGTGTGTCTATGCAAGATCAAGGACGCACTCACAACAGACGTGATCATTTACAGATACCCGGGGCAACTACCGCAGGCAGCGAGAGGGAGCTGTGTAGGGACTGGGACAGTGTCGGCACACACCAGGAGTCCAGCCGTCCATTACACCCTTCCTGAGCACCAACTCCATGCCCCTCACCCTCCTCAACTAGGATCCTAGCAGTCGCTGCTCAGATGAGGGAATCCTTTCTCACCTTTCTGCAAGAAGATCTCTAGGTCTTCAGTAAGGTTCAGCCCATCCTCATGGTCCAGCATGAACTTAAGAATGACTGCTAACTCGGCCTGCACCACAGAGAGAACAGAAGCATCACTGCAGTGTCAGACAGGCCTCTGGAGTAATGCTGAGTGCTCCATCTAGGCTGTGCCCACCCCAGCTTTTCCCACGCTCCAGAGCCACTGAGCCCCATAGCCCAGCCCACGGCACTTGGCAGCCCACACGTCCCTTCCCTAAAGATGCAGCCAGCGTCACACCGAGTCCCTAACACACTTCACTTCCAGACTTTAGAGAAACAGACCCAGCCAGAGAGCTTTTACACCCAACCCTGCGGGAGGAAAGGATGAGACACACAGACAAACACATATGGACATGGACATGTGAAGACAATATTATTTCTGTGTTATTAAAACAAAGGACAATTAAATACATGTACGTAAACAATGTCTTAGAAATCTACCCTTTAAAATGAGCAGTTATCTCTGAAAATGAGGTTATTGGCAAGGGTTATTTCCTTCTCTGTGCTTCTCAACACTTTCTGGATTTTTTCTATAACAAACGGCTGCCATTACTGCGATCATAGCTTCTCAGAGAACATACACTATTTAAAGAGAAAGAAAAGGGGTGAGGGGCACCCAGACTGGGTTCAGGAGCAGGGGAGTGAAGGGCTTACCTGAACCCTATATTCAAACTGCTCCCAGTCCCGCAGGTTTTGAGAGCTCATAGAAGAGTGGTATAAGAGCAGCATGATTATCTAGAAGCCAAACAGGAAGGAGTCACTGAGCGGGGTGTCTCTTCCAATGCTCCCACATAGCGCTTTTCTGAGAACGCTCATCTATTCTAAGACTCTTCTAAAACTCCTAGAATCTCTAGTCCTAAGCCACCATCCATAACAGCCCCAAGATACCCTTTGTTGTATTTTGCCAAGGACTACTCAATGCACACTGTATAAAAAGCAAGTTGCCTTAATGCCTGTATGGCTAAACCCCTGGGCTGGTGGCAGCATGGGTATAAAGTTCAAGCACCCGTACAGTGGAACCAGCACCCCAGCGGCAAAGGGTACAAGTAAATAGATGGAGCTATGAAGAAAAACAGGTTCATCACATGATCCAACCCGATTCCTGCCAGGTCTCTACTGTAGCCCTTAGTGTTGCTCTAGGAAACTTCTTTGTCAGAAGATCGTGGCCCCCTAGGATCCCTGGGCTCTAGCTCGGAGGGGTGCCTATCTGGTCCTACTCCAATTCCAACAGTCCAGAAATAATGCACCCAGCATCCCTCTTTGAGTTAACCCAGCGCCGAGCCTGTTATTTCATAGGTACCTTGGCCAATTCCAGCTCTGACCCCTCCATCACCTTTTGCACGGACACAAGGCATTCTGGAGAAGAGGGGCGTTTTCGATTTTCTGCAATGGGAAAACGGGATGAATTTCCTGGGAATCACACCTGAGACCATCAGAACACCTGAGTCTGAGAAGCAGACTCGCGGTCTGAGAAGACTATGAGATGCAGGCTTTTATTTTTTAATTGATTTTATTGGTACATTTTACACACGTTATCATGGTCGACATTGGGAATTTGCAGCAGTACATGGCACGACTTAATTCTCATTTCCCACTCCCTTGCCCTTCCCTTCAACCCCCCCATATGTATAAGCTTTGTTTGCATTTTTTTTCCTTTTTATCATCAAATTTTTCATCATCTTCTTTGTTCCCCTCTCCCCAGTAACTCTTCCTCTTTTTCTTCCTATTTCATGTTACTTACACATTTTCAGCTTCAGTTTCTCACACCAGAGAAAAGATCCAGTATTTACACACCTGGAGGGACATGATTCCACCCGGCAAGCTGACCCAACTATACGCGCTTCCGTGCTGCAGTGGGAACCCTTGGCCGTTTTCTTCTCCAGACACCCCTAAATGGTTCCTCAGGCCCCAAAGTTCTAAGTGCTAGACAAGAAAGGCACTTACTCTGTAGGAAACCACACACAAAATCCAGTCTCTCTTGCACTGGCTGCTGCAGGATCTGTTGTCCCTCTTCAGTGCCACGGCTAGAAAAAGATCGATATTAGCACCAGGGTACTCAGTGTTCTCAGCCTCCCTGATGACTCGCTACCTCCCTTCCCTTCAGTGCTCAGCTGACAGGAGCTAGGAGAGAACCATATCCCAGCCTGGGAAGAGGTAGTGAGACGCCAGAGCACCATTTCTTCTGCTGGAATTGTGGTGAGGACTCCAGGCATGCAGTCCTTTCAGAAAAGATGGCAGTAAGACAGCCCTTTTGCAAGTATAAAAAATCGCTGTGTGAAGGGGGAAAAGAGGAGAGGGGCGGCATAGATGAATAGGAAGCTGGATTAGAGTTCACCTAGATAAAGTGTCAAGAAGCCTGAAAAACATGGCAAAGGCAGAGTGAGAAGCCCAAAGGAAGGGAAAACAGGGCCAAGAATGGAAAGAACAGGGGGAATGAGGCGCTGAACTGCAAGGGCTCCCACATTAGGCTGAAGAATAAGAGGGTGGAAGCTGTGGGGGGGCAGGGCCAGGGGCTGGTGTAACTGCACAGGAGGGAGGCAGCAGGGAGACAGCAGGGGGCGCTCTCACATAGCCGGGCCCCAGCCCTGAGGGCCACTCCACCGGCAGGTTCACTTTCACACGTGCCTATGGCTTCAACTCTGCAACAATTAAAACTACACTTCAGGGTAGAAAGCAGACTTCAACAATGAAGTTGCAGCTGGAGATAATGATTAAAGGGACCTCAGTTTCTCAGTCTTAAAGAATTTTCTGGAGGGCAGCAAAGGCCCAACGTAGAGCCTTTCTGTGCCAGAGGCAGCCTATCAGGCCCAAAGAGCATCGAAGTTAACGCTGCACTGCCTCCCCCAATCTGTGCCTATCTTTATGATTGAAAAGGCGACTTCCAGGGGAGACCAGAGAGTCTACAGGAGGCGAGAGTCTCAGACTCCTGAATAGCCTTTGTCCCTTCCTACCCACACCTGGCAATGTATGGACTCCACCTCAGTGCATTCCATTAGTGTTCTCAGGTTAAGTGATTGGAAAAAACACATGCTTGGTTAAACCAAAATGAACTTTTTTTTCCCTCTTTCCTTCCCTTTCTTTCTTCTTGTTTTGTTGAGACAAGCTCACTGTGTAGTTTAGGCCGGGCTCGAGCTCGAGCTGAATTATGTAGTAGTCCAGGCTGGCCTTGAACTTGTGGTGATCCTCCTGCCTCAAGTGCTAGGATTATAGCGTTTACCATCATGACCAGCCCTCTCTTTCTGACGGTTCTAAGGACAGAATCCAGGACCTGGCACATGCTAGGCAAATACTCTAATAGTGTACTACAGGACCAGCACCCCTACACACATTTGTTGTTGTTGTTGTTGTTAGTTTTTTGAGACAGGGTCTGCCTTTGTAGTTCAGTCTAGTCCTGAACTCGGCCTTGAGCTCAGCAATCCTCCTGTCTCCCCCTCACAAGTGCTGGGATTACAGCAGTGAGTCACCACACCCGGTACTGTGGTATGTGGCTACCAGGGATAGCTAAATCCCTGGCCCTCTTTTTTAAATTTTGAGATAAGAGCCTATGTATCCCAGGCTGGCCTTGAACTCAAAATCCTCCATATGCAGCTGAGATTACAAGTATGCACTGCACACCAATCCCTTCTCTTTCTCTTTTCTCTCCTCTCTCTGTGCTGGGGATCAAACCCAAGGACTTGCACATAAAGTGGAACATTTTCTGAAGTGGATATGACGTATTATTCTCTATAATATTCTCATATTATTCTCTTTAAGTAAAATTACATAGGACATGCTTTGGAAAATGCTAGTCCTAGAGAAACCCAAGCCAACTTTTAATCCTGTGTTCAAGTTTCACCTGGCAGGAAGCCACTGAGAACTTCTGCAGGCCACACGTCCGTTTCCTTTCTCAAATACTCCTGCAGTACTAACACCACGGCACCACACACTGCCCCTTCCTAACTGTGCTAGTGAAGTAGAGGCTCAGTGCATAAGAGCCAGCTGACAGCTGAGGGGTGGTTTTACTGGGAAGAGGTCAGCAGCAGGAAGAGGACCGCCAGGGCTTTAGGTTTCTTGGCAACCTGCCTCCAACTCTGCTGATCATTTTCACTGCTATCAGAGACGGTACAGCCTTTCTGCTTTAGGCAGTTCACACACAGAATAAGAAGGAAAACTGTCAGAGGAGCTTTGCAATGCATTTTCCCAAGACATAACGTTGTTGCATTCTGATAGTCCATTTGCCAATAACTCGACATCCTTTTTGCTTCCTCCTGGAGAGCAGGTTTCTGATTTAGACTAATAGCAGCAGCAGTAAAAATGAGCACTAATCAGAATATATTAATATGGAAGGTTTATTTTTCTAAAGGCAGGTGGTATTCACTGTCTTAAATCTGAGATGGAGCTTATAGGTGACTAAGGATGTCAATAGCTCCTACCTTCAAGTTTCTCAGCCCAGTCTAAGGCTCAGGAAACACACTAGAAGAAAACTTGGAACATAGGCATCTCAAATATTTGTTTTCCCCTATGAAAATGTTCCTCCAAGTTGCTAACCTACTGTGGGTCAAGGACAACATATATCCTAACTCTTAAGACAGAGGTACTATCTACTGCTCTTATCATTAGGCCAAGAAAAACTTATCTTTTCAAAAGCAAAAGTTTCTTAATGTATCCTTAAAAAAAAAAAAAAAAAGCACACGGCCCCTATTGTATGTGTCAGCAAAAGGAACATTTTAGCTGGTTGCAATGCTTTTAGCTTTGCTTTCTTTTTTGAAACAGGGTCTGGCTATGTAGTCCAACTGAGCGTTGAACTTGAAGCAGTTCTCCTGCCCCAGCTTCCTGAAGGTTGGGATTACAAGTGTGCACCACCATGCCCAGTTACTTTTCTGTTGGTGATGTTAAAAGTGAATAGTAAGCTAGGTACTGCCAGCCCAGTGTTTTCACCAGCCACTGTTGACAGATATTAGTATCTACCATTCCACCAGTGTTTGCAAATCAGATTCCTAAGAGGTACATGCCCCCATATAGAAAGCATTCTCGCAAAAAAGAAAAAGAAAAGTCTTAAGTTCATATCAGTTTATTGGGAATGAGGAGCATCACTGGGAACCAATTTAAGCAGCACCATGAGGATGTAATTCACAAAAGTCAGGACTTAGGACTTTCTACAGGATCAAAATAATGGGATGAGGGGCCGGGGAGTTAGCTCAGTGGTTCCGGCACCTGTCTTGCAAGCGCAAGGACCCGGGTTCGATTCCCCAGTAACCACATAACAATACTGGGTGTGGAAACCCACACCCAGCAGCAACCAGTACCACATACCACAGTGCCGGGCGTGGTGGCTCACGCCTGTAATCCCAGCACTCGGGAGGCAGAGGCAGGAGGATTGTGATGTGAGTTTGAGGCTGAGCTCAGGGCCAGCCTGAACCACAAAGCGAGACCCAGTCTCAAAAAACCTAAAAAAAATAATAACAATAATAATGGGATGAGGTGGCAAAGGGTAGAAAAAGATACACAAAAAAACAAGATTGGAGCAAGAAAATGAGCCTAAGACAAAAGATCTTGAACACCAGGCTAAAGACTTTAGATTAAATTGTACTAGCAATGAAGAGTAACATTGAAGTGTCACAACGAGAGCAGGATTTGAGAAAGATACTTGTAGGGTCACGGCCATGGGAGTGGCCTGGAAGGAGAGCAGAGTAGAGAAGAACGAGGCCATGAGAGCTTATGTCGGAATGAGGCAGAGGTCCCCTGAAGGGCAAATGGAAAGGACGGTGACCTATCAGAAATGATGCCAAGGAGGGAGGAATCCAAGGTGATGCTGAGATGTCCAGCCTGCATAACTGGGAAAGGAAATGGTAGTGTATGGACCAATAAAAGTAAGAACACTGATTTCTTCAGAAGCACTCAGGCTTGTGCTGGTCAGAGCCATGTAAACTTTTAAAAAACACTGTAAGATATTCCATTATCATCAGACATTCAAAGACACCAGGAGCTGGCATGTGCCTCTAACCCCAGCACTCGGAGCTGAGGCAGGAGGACTGCTGTGAGTTCAGGGCTGGCTTGTGAGATATACAATAAGGTTAAGGACCTTACTGCACGTTGCCTGACTACATGTGAGTGTTGGACTCATCTGTCCTGAGCAACTCAACCCCACTACTTTGCTGACAGAGAATACTGAGCCAGAAGGTGCAAAGAGAAATAAGATGCATTATGGACAAATTCCAACTGCCCGTGATGAATGTAATCATTATGCATGATAAACATGGACTAATAAAAAGTTTTTTAAAAGAGATTGCCAAATTCATCTTCACGTACCCATCCTAAGCCCAGAACTAATTAAAACCTAATCAGTGGCCTACACTAGGTGGGAACAGGAATGAGACACAGCCCCTGCCTCTAATATATCCAGTTCTAGGACCTTCCTCCCACTGAAAAGTTGCTCCTAAGAATGGGTAATCAGGGGCCAGGGGTGCACCTCAGCACAAAGTCCAGAGTTCAGTCCCCTGGACCCCATCCCCAAAAGGGAACAACTGCTTTGGAGACATGTGAATCTTTACTACCATTTCTAACTGCCACATATAGCACACAGACACCTTCGACACTTCATCTGTCCTTGGTCTAGGGCTCACAGCCTACTGTGCTTTCCTTAAAAGATGGGGGGGGGGGGAGTAAGAGGAAGAAGAGGTGGTAGTGGAGGAAATAAAGAGATGGAGGAAGAAGAAAACAGGAAGAAGAGGACAGAGGAGGAAGGAAGGGGGAAGGGGATAGGGGGAGAAGGAAAGAAGGGGGAAGGATGGTGAGAAGGAAGGGAGGGAGGAAAGGAAGGAGAGAGGAGGGAAGAGAAAGAAGGGGAGAAGCTGGGTATGGTGGCTCTCACCTACGATCCCAGCACTCAGGAGGCAGCGGCAGGAAGCACTGCTGTGAGTTCGAGGCTGGCCTGAGCTACAAAGCAGAAAAAAACCCTAAAAAACCCCACAAAAATCAAAACAAAGAAGAGGAGAAAAGAGGAGGAGGAAGGAAGAAGGAAGAAATAATATCAGGGAAGAGGCCCTTGCTCCATTACTAGCCCTCAATTCCATATTTTATGACTAGCTTCCAATTTTGCCTATGGGACAAAGATGAGGAAAGTCAGCTTTGCCTTTTACAATTGCTGAAATTTGCTTTGACAGGTGTGATGTTCAAAGGTAATGAGTGCTGAACTCACACAAGTCAAATAAGAGGCTGAACCCAAATTCTAGCTACCAGACCGCAGACGAGCTTATTACACACGAGCGGTCCTCACAAACAGTGAGGCGCGGGTGAAAGCCCAGAAGAGACGGCCTGGGAAGGGGCACGGCTTAACTGCACTGATTCCCTCAGGCTGAAGGGCTTCCCCTTTCTTACTCCTGGCCCTGCAGGGGGCACACGTGGGACGCAGGAGAAACTAAAACGAGTCCAGAAGAGAGGTCACGGCGGAGACCGGGGGTGGGGTGAGGCGTTGCGGAAGTCCTGTGGTGCACAAGTGAGGACACCTTTACGTGTGAGGGAGCCTTCAGCTGGAGCAAGGCTGAACCCATCCTGCTCAGAAGTCCGTCCCTGGAGGATGAGGCCACCCAGGCTCCTGACATCCCAGTCACGCCAGCCTGCGAGGGGCCACAGTCCCCACCCTCACAAGGCTGTGGGCTCCGCAGGGAGGCTGGGGACGGGCCGCATACTCACATGCTGTCGATGATCCTGACGAAGACGCCGCAGTCCTGGAGCTGTGGCACGGCCTCCACAGGCTCAGCCACGTGCAGACTGTTCACCTGAGAGCCACCGGGAAGAATGGGTGAGACGTGGGAAATGCAGAAGCATGTGGTCTGCTCCTCTTCCCAGACACTAGGGCATCTACCCACCACGAATGCCTCTTGTAGACTACAGGTGAGTCCAGCATTTGTCCTTATCTTTTTTAGAACTGAGGCTTAAACCCAGACCTTCATATTGAACTCTTTCCCAGATCTTATTTATCTTCTATTTTGAGAGAGGATCTCACTAAGTCATTAAATTACCAGTTCTGGGCTTAATTTGTGATCCTCCTGCCTCAGCTTTCTCTGGGACTAGACAGGTACCACCACACCTGTTATTCCAAGATTTTTAAACTCAGCAAATAATGCTGCTGCACCCAATCATGCAGAGAATGTGCCCCAGTCAGTCAACTGAAATGCAACCATTAATGGCCTTTCCTAGACAGCAACTGATAGGAGCCTATGACGTCCTGGACGTCCCCACACCTGGGGCTGCTTCATACAACTATGTATAAAATGGATCTGGAAAACTCTGCCAGTGGGCCAGGGATGTAGCTCAGTGGCACCCCGCCTGCCTCAAAATCACAAAGTCCTAAGTTCAACCCCCAGGACTGGGGGAGGGGGAAGGAAATTTCTAAAGACAGTGCTACCACCATTCCCTCCAGGGAGAGATGATGGAAGCAAGCTTGAGAGAGGAAAAAGGAACTTTACGTTATGGCCTTCTGCATCTCTGAATGTTTACATTATAACTCTGGATTTTTTATTTGTTTCTCTTGAATTTTGTAACATGTATTCAATACTTAATTAGGTTAGATACCCTCATACACAGATCTAAAATCCACCACCTCCTGAGAGAGGGAGATCAAACTCGGGACCTTACACTTGTCAGGCAGGCATGGCGCCCCTGAGCTACATCCTCAAAACCTTAAAATCTTATTAGTACATTTTAAAAATGCTTTCCAGTCAAAAAAAAAAAAAAAAGTAAAGACAACAAGAGGGTCTGAGAACCCCCATAAACTTCCCAACTCTAACTCTTTTTTTTTTTTACTTCAAGCAAAGAGCCAATTAAATCAGCCTTTACACAAGGAAATTCACCAGAGGTCATATACAAATGAATGATACACAGGTTATTCAACAAATATAAACAAGGTATGACTGAGATATGTGCTGTTTATGTATGTGTGTGTATACACATACACACATGTATATATATAATGTGTATATGTACACATATATACGTATGTATACGTGTATACATATATGTGCGCGCACGCACACACACACACACATACACACGTACACAGCAGTAAAAGGTCCAATGCCATGAATTCTCCTCAAAACAGTCTTCAATCTGATGTCCCCCAGCCCCCTTGTCACTTTCTAAGGCAGTTCCAGAAGTTGTTTATCTTTAGTGTCTTCAGTTGCACTGTCATGGATGCCTTCAGTGCCAGGTGTGGTGGCTCACACTTGTAATCTCAGCACTTGGAACGCAGAGGCAGGAGGACTGCCACAAGTTCAAGGCTGGCCTGGGCTACATAGTGAGTTCAGGGCCAATCTGAACTACAAAGCGAGACCCTGTCTGAAAAAACTAAGAAAAAATAAAAACTGTCAGGGCTGCCTTGATATTCTGAATCCATTCAAGGGCTGACTGAGGGGGACGAGGACACACTGTCATGTACTCTGGAGCCTAATTTTCCACTGGATGGCTCTCCGGCGGCAGCACTGCAGGTTGTAAAGACACTCATGAACTGTGTGGGACAGCTAGGTATGGTGGCACATGCCTATAATCCTAGCTCTCTGGGAGACTGAGGCAGGAAAACAGCAAGTTCAAGCACAGCTTGGCAGCTCTGGCATCTCTGACTCACTCCAATCTCAAAATAAAAAGGGGTCAGGAACACAGCTCAATGCAGCAGCCTTGGGTTTAGTACCCAATGTCACCAAAATAAAAACTGGGATGTGTGTCTGAAGCACAGAGGAAGCATTCCAAGGGGAATTAAATAGCAGTATGTCATTAATTTTTTTTTTTGGAGTTTCTTTGTAATTTAAAAATTTTTAACATTTACTCTATTTTTAACACTTCCTGTATAGTCAACTTCTATAGAAAAACTTCAAAATTTAGGAATGGCCAAGTGTGGTAGTTCATGCCTGTAATCCCAGACCTCAGAAGGCTGAGGCAGGAGGATAGCTGTGTTCAAGGATAACCTGAACTGGAGATCGAGACCTTGTCTCAAAAAACAAAAACAAATTTAGGAATGAATTCCCCAGGCATTCAAGTCTGGAAGGAGACTGGGCTGAAGTTCACCTCTGTACTACTACAGGAAGGAAAGGTTTGCTAATTGAGTTAATTAACTACATACGCACCCTAAAGAGAGGTGAAAGGCTTCCCTGCTTAAGAAGCCAGGTTAATTTTAAGAATTTAATGGTCACGTGCAAACAACTGGATTCTATTGCTCATAAACATTTTCTTTAAAGACCAACAGGCCATGGGGCTCCCCTCGGGAGGCTGAGGCAGAGGGAGCACCACAAGCTAGAGGCCAGCTGGGGCTACACAGTAAACTCATGTCCAGCCTGCACCACACACGACCCTATCTCAAAGAAACAAAACAAACAAAAAGCAATGGGCTGCAGCCTGGGGTGGCAGTACTTGCCCAGCCAGTCTGGAGACTGGGTAAGAAGGTCGAGTTGAGCTCAGTTCAAGGCCAACCTGGGCAACACAGTAGGATTTTTATCTCAAAACAAAAATAAAATCCAGGCAACAAACCAAAAAGCCCTAGCTAGGAGCCCACAGATACAGGCATTATATCCCTGGACCCCACAGACACAAATTTAAGGCCCATCTCCTCCACTAACCTGGCAGACACTTTTGTTAATAACTTTGTTTTTCTCTGCACTGGTTTTCTCCTGTCAAATGAAGAAATCTCTATCTTCTCTACTTAAAAGAGCACTCTATGCTTTACAAAGTCATTTTAAGCTCTTTTTTATGATAAAACAAAACAAAACATCACCATTTCCTCCTACTCAAGCTACTATTTCAATTTACCTGCTGTTACTTAGCATTTTCATTTTTTTTCCCATAATGAGGACTGACCCCAGGGTCTTGTGTTCTACAACTGACCTGTATCTTCCGCCCTTAAGGGCTTTTTAAGGCTATTTTCCCTAGATAATTTTTTAAAAACCACAAATGTAGTTATATGGATGTGTATATTCTATACTACTCTTCCTGGGAACATAATAAACTATCTTTTTTTCCTGTTTTTTGTTTTTGTTTTTCTGAGACAGAGTCTCACTATGCACCACAGGTTGGCCTCAAACTCAAGGTAATCCTGCCACCTCAGCCTCCCCAGTGCTGGATTACAGGTGTGCACCATCATGCCTGGCCCAGAAGTCGTATTTCATGCAGTGCTTGTAGTTTCACTTTAGACACACGACTTGTTTAAACTGAAAAAAGAACTCTTTGTAATTACACTTTAATATAGTTCAATACAACTTTTGAGGTAAGTATACAAGTATTTGCTGCTAAATAACACTACCCTTTTTAAAAATTTTTCCAGTACTAGAGAGATTAAATCCAGGACTTTTACACTGAGCTACATCTCCAGGCCCCCTATCTTTTCCTTCAATTTTGAGAGTCTCACTAAGTGTTACCCAAGGTAGGGTTTAACTTGTGATCCTCTTGCCTCAGCCTCCCAGAGTGCTGGGATTACAGACATATTATATGCCACCACACCTGGCCCAACTAGTCTCCGGTCTTATGTGCTGTAAAACAGTCACTGTTAAGAGACAAGATTAGAACCTAAATAAACACAAACTAATTCACTTAAGTCAATACAGGACCCCAGGATTCATGGTTTTCCCTGCTAAACAAGAGACACAGTTCATTGATCCCTATATCCCAACCAGCCTTTTTGATAGAGAGGGAAAAGTAGGAAGAAGAAAAGACAAAGTTTTTAATAAAGACATAAAACACTGGAATGCAATATAAATATAAAAATAGCAGTTTTAAACTATGTAATTGTTGAAGTCTATGGGTGCATATTTTGTACATTAAACAAATCTCTCTAAGAGATTTGGGATATCAGTGAAGGCAATCTGTCTTATCAAATCCAACCTATTTAAAAACTAAAAACTTGGGGCCGGGGAGTTAGCTCAGTGGTTCCGGCCTGTCTCGCAAGCGCAAGGACCCGGGTTCGATTCCCCGGTAACCACATAACAATACTGGGTGTGGAGACTCACACCCAGCAGCAACCAGTACCACATACCACAGTGCCGGGCGTGGTGGCTCATGCCTGTAATCCCAGCACTAGGGAGGCAGAGGCAGGAGGATTGTGATGTGAGTTTGAGGCTGAGCTCAGGGCCAGCCTGAATCACAAAGCGAGACCCTGTCTCCAAAAACCTAAAAAAAAAAAACTAAAAACTTATTTCCTTTAAAAATATTTTTAGCCCAGAGTGGTGGCTCATGCCTGTAATCCCAGCACTCAGGAGGTAGAGGCAGCAGGATTGCTGTGAGTTTGAGACTTGCCTGGGCTACATAGTGAGCTCAGGGCCAGTCTGAACTACAAAACTGAGACGCTGTCTCAAAACAAAACACCAAAAATAAAAATATTCTTAAAATTTTTATTCATATTTATTTTAGCCTTAATTTATTCCCATGCCATAAGTTTTTGTTTCTTTGGATGTATCTTTTCTCCTGCGCAGCTTCCTCCTCTCACGTAGCCCAATTTGCTCCTCTGCAGCAAGCAGCCTCTTGAAGCGGCCGAGGCAGCGCTCATGCACGGTTAATCCAGCCCTGAGCTCAGCGTGCTGCAGCCCCTCTCGGTGCCTTATTCTCCTGGGTGTGTTCCATGCTCAGAGACTACATGTAAAGCTCAGGTTAGGCATCACTCTGCATTTTTAAGCATGTGCAGTAAAACTTCCGCTCTTTCTGGGCCACCGACCCTGTGTATGGCCCCACGGTTTGATCTGGGCACACCTACCAATTCCACCACCGTCAGAGGAATGGCACACTTGCTTCTTCACAGGGACATCCTTCAGATACTGGGTGGCCTTTCAGATATGCATCCTTGATGCCTGTGCTGTTTCACAGGTATTCTTAAAGTGAACATAAAGATTTGGGTATCCTGACTGACATAGTTCTGTGGGGTTTTCTGGGTCAAAACAGTAATGAGCCATTTTCACAGGACACCACTTTAGGCCACTCACAAGAATAGATAAAATGTTTTCTAGTTTAAAAAAAGTTGGTTCTTCGGTTTGTCCCTGATTTTGCTTTGCTGTTTTGTTTTGTTTTGTTTTGAGACAGGGTATCGCTTTGCAGTCCAGGCTGGCCCTGAGCTCACTACGTGGCCCAAGCAAGCCTTGAACTCAAGGCAGTCCTCCTGCCTCTGCCTCCCCTGAGCTGGGATTACAGGTGTGAGACACCACGCCCAGCATTGTGTATGCTTACTAGGGATCAACTAGAGACCTTAGGCTCACAAGGCAGACCCAGAACCACTGAGCTAAATTCCCGGCCCCAACTATCCCTGATTAATCAGTACTTCGAGTAATACAAAATATCCTGTGCCAACTAGCATGGCAGGGCAGTATGCTAAGCACTGAAAACTATTACTAGAGCTAGGAGCGGTAGCATACACCTCTACGCCCAGCATTCAGAGAGCGGCGAATGCAGGAAGATAGTAAGTTTGAGCCCAACTCAGGCAGCTGAAGAGACCTTGTCTCAAAATAAAAAATAAAATTTAATTTAAAAAATAATAATTAAGGGCCAGGGATTTAGCTCACCTACTTTTCAAATGCAAGGTCATGAGTTCGATCCCCTGTTCTGTCAAATAATAATAATAATTTTTAAAATTTAAAAATAAAAGGGACCAGGGATTTAGCTTAGTGGTTCTGGTGCCTGCCTTACAAGCACAAAGGCCCAGGTTCTATCCTCAGTAACCAAATACAACAATGCCAGACATGGTGTCTCACACCCACCAGCAATCAGTCAGTACCATATACCACAGTGCCAGGTGTGGGTGCTCATGCCTGTAATTCCAGCACTCAGGAGGCAGAGGCAGCAGGACTGCTCTATATTCAAGGCTGAGCTCAGGGCCAGCCCAAACTACAAAGTAAGACCTTGTCTCAAAATAGAATAGAATAGAAATGTAAAGTAAAATTAAATTAAATAAATAAATAAATTTCAAAATAGAAAGGGCCAAGGATACAACAGAGTGCAAAAGCCCTGGGTTTAATTCTCAAAACCACCAAAATAAACAAAAACAAACTAACAAAAAATATTATTAAGATATTGTTCTACGTGGCTTTTCCTTTTTTGTTTTGAGGTAGAAGGGCTTAAAGACAAAGTCTTTCACACTAACCCTTTTTAAATTTTTTAAAAAATATTTTAAAAGTTATTTTGGGACACAGCCTTGCTAAGTGGCTAAATTCCCTAGGCTGAGCTCAAACTTATGGTTCTCCTGCCTCAGCCTCCCAGAGTCCTCAGATTACAGGTGTGTATCACCATCCTGCTAAATGGTTTTCTATATGTACATGGATGCTGAATGTTTCTTATATGCACTATCTCATTAGCCCATAATAATCACATGAGGTATTATTATCTTCATTTCCTTGTATGTTTGTTTCCCTATTTTAAAACTAAAATGCTGAAAGTCTAACCTGCCCTGGGCCAACCCGGCCAGAGCTGTGATTCTAAGTCAGGCTGGCTGAGGCTAAGACCAATATTCATCATGATTCATTCCACGGCCTCTTCTATGTGTAGCCTTAAATGTCCAATAGTCAGTATTATTCTCTCTCTGTCTCTCTTCCTCCCCCCCACCCCCCACAACTCCCCCTCGCCCTCTGTTTCCTGGTTCCGGGGATCAAACTCAGGACTTAGTAATTGCCAGGTGGGCACTGTGCTGCTGAGCTATATCCCCAGCCCAGTATTATTTTCTCATTGGTCATTGTCTCAAGGGGAAAATATAAACATGTGTGAAGGGTTTTGGTGAAGTCATCAAGAAGGAATAGGATGCTAAAGTACAAAGAAACACAGTACAGAATGAGAAGAACTTCGTCCTAGGATTAAAGGCCACTAAAGATCAAAGTCTCTGCCAACGCTGGTCACTAAGGTTCACAACCAACTCTTTAGTCAGAAATGTACACACCAATAAATTTTCCTACTCTTAAAAAAAGAGTACAGATGAAGATGGATTTTCATTCTGTCCTGTGGCCACCCCTCCCATGACATAAGGACCATACACCTCAGCAGAATCCTCTGTCTGCTGAGCTACAGAAGTAGAGGTGTGCTACACAGACACAGGTGGAAATAACAGGTAACACAAGAGGAATGGCAAAGTGTATTCACTTAGGCTGCAGGGAGACTGCACAGCCCTGGCCCCCAGGAGCCTCTTCTCTTGCCCTCTCCAGCTTCCTCCACAAGTATGGCAGAGAAGACAGGAAGGTACTCACCCAAGAGAGGAGGGCAGCCGCCCGAGTGGCGTGGAGTGTCATCTTGGAGAAACGGAACAGTCACCCCGATGAAGCTAGAAGCCTAGAGAGGAACAAGAGTAGGTAATTGTATCAGATACCTGGGATCAAACGGTACAGGGGAAACAACTCCTTTTACTGGTTCTGAAACTTGAATAAACCATTCTTTCACTCTGCTTAACCTATGAAGGCACCATGAGAATGCTAAGTGAGCTCAGAGTGTATATGAAAATTACTATGCATCATACCAAGTCAGGACTGATGTACATTTAATTCAGCATCCACAAGCTTCCCATTCAATCTTTCAGTTCGTGGAAAACCACATTCAAAGCTAGTCTTCAGCCCTACCCTTTTTGGGGCATGGTGCCCTTAAACATAATCCAAACATAGTGTTTTGGACAGAACTGGATCTGAACACTGATTCCACGAGATCGTGGTCATGTAACCTTCACATGACCTCTTTTAGTCTCAATTTCTTCACCTGCAAATGGGATCCATATATACCTATTTAGCTTATTGTGATTCATAAAGATAAAATAGCACAGTGCCTGGCACATGGCAGTTACTCACTATGACCACTGTTCTCAAGCAGAAAGGTTATTTTCTAGCTTTTTATGCTTAGTACCCAAATTCTAACTAACAATAAGAAAGTCCTTGGAGAAGCTGCCCCAATTTCTGGATGTTTTGTATCTTCCACAGAAATGTCAAACCCAAACCAAGATCTCTAGATGACAGCAAGCCCAAGTCTGAAGGAGACCCCGGGAGGACATTTAATGAAGAATCTGGCATTTTTCCTAGTATTCTTATCACCAATTTCCCTTGAACTGGGAATATGCCACCTGTCTGCCAACCCACCCATGAGATTGCAGACTGGATGAGTAAATCTCCCCACCAGCATCTGACACTCCCTAACACGATCAACTCCCACCTCCTGCCACAGATCCCCACTCTGTCACCATTCTAGAAAAGGAATGAGACAGCTAAGAATCACCTATAAATCACCTATAAATCTCCCTACTTATCACTACTTCCAAAATGCAGGTTCTGTGAACCTGTGTTTGCTCTGTGCCTTCTTTTTTTTTTTTTTTTTTTTAAGGTTTTTTGAGACAGGGTCTCACTTTGTGGTTCAGGCTGGCCCTGAGCTCAGCCTCAAACTCACATCACAATCCTCCTGCCTCTGCCTCCCGAGTGCTGGGATTACAGGCATGAGCCACCATGGCCAGCACTGTGGTATGTGGTACTGGTTGATGCTGGGCGTGAGTCTCCACACCCAGTATTGTATGTGGTTACCGGGGAATCGAACCCAGGCCCTTGTGCTTGCAAGACAGGCGCCGGAACCACTGAGCTAACTTCCCGGCCCGCTCTGTGCCTTCCATACACACAGTTCTAGAGATAAAGACACCATTCTTTCTGTAAGGCACTCCCTGTAGGTAAGGGAAAGAGATACACTAATCTATCATTTACTCTCCATCATCTCTTGTTACTTCCTATCCAAGTATACTTTGCTTATCAAACAACCAAAAAGTTATTTTCTTAGTCCCCAATATAGTCATTCTGTAACAGAAACTTTGTGGAAAAATCAAACATGGTCCCTGCCTTGGATGGGCTTATCCAGCAGGGTGAGGAGTAAACTTAAATATACATGAATCACTAATATAATAATTAGGTGTTGAATATAACTAGATGCTAACTGTAATGAAATTATTCCTGACCCTGCAAAACCCAATATGATTCCACCCATTAAACCAATGCCATTGTATTGGAAATGAGCCACTTCACCTGGGCTTTGGCAGGAGCCAGTGAAGTGGTTAAAGATCACAAGAGGGCAGAGAAGCTAAGCCACATCCTCAGTCTCAGATGATTTTCCCAAGTATGGACTATCCCTGGGCACTGCCCGCCTGCCCCTTGGGGTGGGCCAGGATGAAAGCAGATGACCTCAATGACAACACTGAAATAAGACTTTCTGGCTGGCCAGACTAAAGCGACAGAGACCATTCTTGGGTGAAGGAGGCAACTGCCAAACGCTCAGCTGCATTTTTTTTTTCTTTAACATCTTGGAGCTATTCAAGAACAAGGGAAGGATAGGCCAGACCACCTCCCTCTTACCTCATCGCTGCCAATCCTCAATTTTGACAACAAACTTGTAGCCCTTAGATGAGAACCCACATCTCAATCAGAAATTTGGGAGCGGTTCAGTGATCAAGCACTTGCCTAGCACATATGATGCTTTCCATGGATTTTTCCCTCTACCACACCTCCCCAATGCGCCACCCTTTTCTGTGTGTGTGTGGGGGGAGGTACTAGTAATGGAATCCAGGCAGCACTGGGCTATGTCTTCAGGAACATGTGGGCCCCTCAGCTTCTCTGCCCTCCTGTGGTCTTTTCATTTTTATTCTGAGAAGGGTCTCACTAAGTTGCCAGGCTGGCTTCAATGAGCCTCCTACCTCAGCCTCCCCAACAAGGGTTGCACAGACCACTACGTCCAGCAAAAAAACGAGGAAGAGGTAGCTCTTGCTCCTCTCTGAGAAATTCCACAACTGTGTTGACCTTTAACCTCTTTTCTTCATCTGAGAGGCAGAATGCACCACCCTTATATCCTCCCAGGAGAGCCTGTTCCACTATCAAGAAAACCTCATGTCAAAGCCAACTGCATTTTTTCATACTTCCCAAGGGCAGAAATAGGAGAATCCAATACTCAACTTCAAGAACTCCCAACAGACTTTGTCATCAAAACCTACAAAGGGACACTTCCTCCAAGTCAGGACACCAGGGACAGCAGCATGAGCGCAGCACAGCCACCCCCCAGTGCTGATGGCCATTCTGGGTGATGTGTGACTGAAGTCGGTGCACAGCGATCCTCAGTACTGGGACTACAGCTTTAAGCAAGCCTTGGCTTAGAAACTAAGGGCTCCCAGCCAGAGCACCATCCTCCCCACCCTCCCCCTGAAATCTGAGGCAAGCCACACCCAGAAGACTGGGTGATGGTGATGGAAAAAGAGATCCCTGTGATTGTAGCCTGGAACCATTTCACAGGAAGATCTGCTGAGACCCACTGCAACCCATCCGGCATCCCTTCAAGTACCCAATCAACAAACAAAACACTAGAGTTCTAGAATGTAGGCCAGATCCTAGAGGGGTCTTCAGTCCCCGCCTACCTGATTCTTTGAAAAAAAAAAAAAAAATGCTCCTAGAATCCCAAACACAGGCTTCCTAGAGATGGTAAGGTACCCTCTTTCCCCTACTCCAAAGAGAACTGACACACAGAAACAGCTGCCTTGTAAACTTTAAGTTACCTTGTAATATTCTCTTTATATTTCCCCCTGACAGAATGTATCTCCCACATCAGGACCAATTCCCACATTTATAGGAATGCCTGTTTCTAGGGAGAGGGGAAAAAATATATATGTATACATATATCAGCACAAGAGAAGTGACACTTAAGAAAAGCACAGCTGGGGAGCCGGGGATTTAGCTCGGTGGTTCCGGCGCCTGTCTTGCAAGCGCAAGGACCCCGGTTCGATCCCCGGTAACCACATACCTATACTGGGTGTGGAGACTCACACCCAGCAGCAACCAGTACCACATACCACAGTGCCGGGCGTGGTGGCTCACGCCTGTAATCCCAGCACTCGGGAGGCAGAGGCAGGAGGATTGCTGTGATGTGAGTTTGAGCCTGAGCTCAGGGCCAGCCTGAACCACAAAGCGAGACCCTGTCTCAAAAAAACCTAAAAAAAAAAAAAAAAAAAAAAAAGCACAGCTGTTTGGCCTGCACCCTTCTCTGGACCTGAAAGAGTTAAAGCTGAGCCCTGGTTTCCTACCAGGGCTGAAGCTAATGCAAACCACCTGCCCAGATGCAAAGACCACAGCCAGCGGGTCAGGTTGCTGAGCTCTGGGGTCTGCTCAAAAAGCTGCAGTTTAGGAGAGAAGTGATAGGTCAGAGTCTGAATTTCAGCAGCACTGCTCTCCACGCCCTGCCCCCAGCCTGGATGCCAGCTGCCCAGGGACTGCCTCTTAGCCACCTACAGCCTGCCTGCATACTTACTACCTTTTCCTGAAGATAACACTAATGTGACCTTTGGTCTAGAGAGCTGCTAAACCATCCTGATCTCAGCTCATGGCCCCAGATGGCTCCTAAACCCCCGTTCTCTTAGTGCTACCTCCCGCTCCCAGAACAACTGGGCTACACATGCTCCTACCTCAAAGGAACCCCACCCCCTCTCTTACTAGATGGTTCCAAGGCCCACAGACTCACAGCTAAGAAAATGGCTGTCCCACCTTTGTGTTCAAGCTCCACGGCAAACGTAACAACACTCACCATGCGAGCCTACAGGACTACACCCAGAGAATTCCATGCCTGTATCCCTTTCTAAAAGGGATTCTCCCCTCATCTAAAAATGTGCATCCACAGAACAAATACCATGATCCTGGAGCTCCTCCTCCAACTCTAAAAGAGGAAGGACACAGATGCAGGAAAACAACCAACCATCCAGATTTCATCTGGCAGGTTACCCTAGAGGGACTCAGCAAAGGCCAATCTATGGCTAATTTGTCATTAAAAAAAAAAAACAGCTGGCAGCAGTGGCTTGTACCTCACTCAGTCTCAGCCACTGAGGCTAAGGGGGAGTAAACGACTGCTTTACCCGGACCACCTGGACACCACAGCAAGACTTGGTTTAAAACAAACGAGACATGGTGGTGCACACCTGCAATCGCAGCACTTGGAGGCTGAGGCAGGAGCTGAAGGCCAGTGGACTACACAGTGGTGAGTTCAAAGTCAGCCTGCCAGCCTGAACTACCAGGAGGTACATAGCAAGACCTATTTCAAAAAAAAGCTAAAAGCAAAAAGCCCACCAACAAAACAAAACTCAAAAATTTGCCCGTGTACCCCTGGCTTCCCCAAAGTAAAAGGCGGGACTAAGAGCTCTATGAGAAGTCATGGGGGGAAAAACAATCTTTTTCATCCCCTGAGGAGTCCTAAGGACACGTGCAAGTCCAGAGTTTTCCACACTCCTGAGGTGGGGCAAACCAGTTTGCTGAGTGCATTCCCTGGACCCTCTGGAGAGACTGGTTTGGAGCTCAGGGCTCACCCCCTTCACACAGACCACTCCCCTTTGTAGCCTAAAGTTTGGCCCGGAGCTGAGAGGTCCTGGAGAGGAACAAGGATGACAGTGCAGGGAAAACCAAGTTTCCACAGTTCCTTCAGAAATGGCCTGCTGATACCCACGCCGTTCCCCCAGTAGGGTTCAGATCTGAGGGCTGTGGGCAGGAAGGGTGCCAGGCCTGGGGCCTGCGGCCAGATACTGCGCACTGCTTCCAGCTGCCGGCAGGCACACGCAGCAGGCCCGCTCCAGCGGCACACAGGCACCAGCCCCCACCACTGTATTCATGCACCCGGGTCCACACCAGCTGACAAATGAACCTGTTTTCACCGCCCACCACCGCCAGCACACCAGGGTCTCACAAAGGAACAGAAGCCCTCTCCTGGGCTGTCTCTAAGGCTCAAGTGCAGGCGCACACGCTTTCCCTCTCTGAACAAAAACGCGCTGACATCTATCTACTCGAGGGGAAAGAAAGCAGTCCTCTGCCCTCAAAGGCGCCAACTCCCGGATGTTGGCAAGCGCTGCTCCCAGCGCCTGTTTCTGTGTTTACTTGCTCCCTCTCTTCTCTCCCTCCCCTTTAAGGATGGTGCAGGGAAGGAGGGAGGGGGAAGAATCCACCCCACCCCCTCATCCATGTTTGAACAAAAAAACCCAAAGAAAGAACAAGGGAGGAAAAGTCTCAGCGCAGGTGGGCCTTACCAGACTCCTAAAGCCAAACGTATCTACAGGTTTTAATCCGCCATTAGCATTTAAATCTTGAAAGGAGAGGAGGAAGGGGGGGCAGTGGAAAGTAACCCCACACACAAAAGAAAAGTTGTTGGTTTTCTTCGCAGCCTGGCAGGAGCGATCTTCCTGGCTGACAGCCAGAAAGTGCGTCACAGCCAGGAGTCTGCTTTCTTTAAAGGCACAGCGAGCTTCCGCGATCTAGAGCGCGAGCCGAGCTGGGACCTCGCAGCGGGGGTGGGGACGCCCGCGCGCTGGAGGGAGAAGAGGGCGCAAGCTGGAAGCCCGGTCCTCACACAAGAGAGGATGGGGGAGGGCGCAGGCAAAATCACTGAAGTGCAGCGGCGGCAAGAGCAAGCGGAACTGTGGCAGAAACACACAAAACGCGTTCCCGGCGGCCTGCCTGACAAACCTGAGGTCGCCGGACGCTCCCTTCACGCTTTTCCACCCGGGGCCTAAGGGAGCAGCAGGGGCCTGTCCATCTCGGGCCACCCGCGGGAGGTTCGGCCCGCGGCCGCCGGACATTCGGACAGTCCCTGCCTGGAGGCGGGCGGGCAGGGAGGAAGACGGGGAGCAGAGGCCCCAGGAGCCAGCACGGCGCAGGCCTGGGCCGAGCGGCTTCCTGCCGGCGCGGCGGGCGTGTCTGCAGCGCACACAAGCCGCCCGCCACCCGCCCGTCCGCACACAAAGCGCCAGCCTCCTGACGTGGGCGCCGCCTGCCCTGGGACATGGCCTCCCCCAAGCCCATTCCCCGCGGGAACCTCTCCAGCTTGTACCTTCTGCGTGGCAAGGCCAGGATGCCGCGCCGTGCCCGCTCCTCCCCCTCGGCCACCCAAACAAGAAGCCCAGGCAGATTCTGGCCCTGGAGTGCAGGCCTGCGCTGTCCTGTCCGGGTGGCTGCGTGCTATTGTCGACTGTGGAATGGCCGCCAAAATCCCAGCTGTGCTGCCAGAACCTAATCCCCTGTTCCGCGGAGTACTTGTGGGGAGGGGCCGAGGGGCCAAGGCACGGGACTGAGTTCGGCAGGCACTGGCTGGAACCCTTAACAGAAACAGGCACTGGGACCCATCGGCAGAGCCTGAAAGCTCTGCCTCTCCTACGGACTGAAAGAAAAGATGTCTGACTTCAGGACAAAAACCACAGCGTTGCAGCGACCTTCAGAAGGCCTTCAGCCAGTCCAAATGAACCCCTCTCTTACACCACCACCATTTGTGAGCACCTACTGGGTGCGACAGGGCACTGTAGGGAGAATCCAAAGATAAATTAACCCAGCATCTGCAGAGATAGGTTGTAATTCCACAGGAAATCGGAAATGGACTAAATAATTATATTTCGAGAGTATGTGCTAATTTCTACAAAAGATGTCAAAATAATTCTAAGCAGTTGAAAGTAGGCACGATGAGAAAATGAAGTGAGACTTTAATCTGGATCTTGAAGCACACAGAAAGGGAGCAAGTGGGGAGGAAACGAGCACACCAGGTAGGAAAGTAGTAGAACAGACTCACAGGGAGAGGGGGGTCAGTGTTAGGAAATCTTGAACTTCCAACCAGGGACTCCAACAAGGTTTAAAGTTTACTTAGCTGTTTGTTTTTAATAGCGCTGTGATGTGAGAACCGTGCTTCAGATTTATTCTGGCACAGAGATGAATGAAACTAGCAGCAGCAAAGAGGTGAGGTAGGAAACTGCCCCAAGAGACGCGGAATGGGGCCGGGGAGTTAGCTCAGTGGTTCCGGCGCCTGTCTTGCAAGCGCAAGGTCCCGGGTTCGATCCCCGGTAACCACATACCATACTGGGTGTGGAGACTCACACCCAGCAGCAACCAGTACCACATACCACAGTGCCGGGCGTGGTGGCTCACGCCTGTAATCCCAGCACTCGGGAGGCAGAGGCAGGAGGATCACTATGATGTGAGTTTGAGGCTGAGCTCAGGGCCAGCCTGAACCACAAAGCGAGACCTTGTCTCAGAAAACCTAAAAAAAAAAAGAGACCCGGAGGGTGAGGTGAGAAACTGCACAGGAGAGAACAGAGGTACTGTGGCAAGTGAAGAACGGATAAAAGCACCAGGAAGGCCTGCTGGGCCTGCCTGTAATTCCAGATACTCACATGGCTGAGACAGGAGGACTTAAAAAATTCAAGGCCAGCCCCAGCAACAGCCTGAAACCCTGTTTCAAAATTAAAAATAAATAAACCGGGCATGGTGGAGTATGTCATGTATGGTGGGGCACTTGGGAGGGCTGCGGCAGGAGGATCACTGCAAATTCAAAACCACCCTGGGCTCCACAGGGAGAAAGGTTCAAGGCCAGCCTGAAATGCATAGCAAGACCCTGTCTCCAGATAATAGTAATAATAAAGGAAAACAGAGCGATCAGAGGGAAGAACTGTACTATGAGGGAAGAAGTATGAGAGAAAACACAGAATCCATCAGAGGAGATGAGGGACAGAACAAGAGAAAACGGCATGACCAGAACCGGCTAAAGCTTACTGCGCTCCAGGCATTCCTGACTGTCCTACTGACCTAATGTGTATTAATTCCTAAGCTTAACCGCCCCTTAGTGAAGCCGGCACTATCACCACCCAACTGTAGAGATGAGGAGAAAACTGAGCCACAGAGATTAAATCATGCCCAAGATCCACAACTAGTACAAAGCCGAACTCTCTGCCACCTGCTAACTATGTGACCCTGGCAAATAACCCGAGTCTCAGTGTCCCTACTGCATGATAAGGATAAGGAGACCTCTGCTATAAAATAGTGAGGATTAACTCGACATCTACTAGGAGCCAGCAGCCTGGCCAGCACAGAGAATACACAGTGAGCACTGCACAGAGCAGAGTCCCTAGCTGGCTTTTGGTTTCTTGTTACTAAAATGTCACAACAGAGGTCAGCTCACCATTTGATGGAGAAGCTGGAGAGGGTCCTTGCTCCTCCGGGGACAGGCACTAAATCCTCAGGACGCCTGCCACCAACCAGTCTGGCTCTCAGATTTTAGTTCACCTCAAATCCCAGCTCCTCCTATACTGAACTGTGTTATCTTGAAGCATAAATTGGATTGTGGAGGACAATCACACAGAGGCTTTTTATGCTATATGTCTACTGTATGTTTGAGGTTATTTTTCATTATCGCATATTGCATTGGGTGATAAGAAAAATGATCTACATTCTGCATTTGACACTTGTATTGCTTATGTATATTTGCATGAAAGTCTTATCTTTATATTTACATTTACATAAATGTGAATTTCTCAAGGGCATAACCCAGTTTCTCTCTCTTCTCTCTCTCATCTGCCATGCAACCTATAGGGTTCCTTAAATCTGTTCTATTGAACTATTCATCTGAACGACAGGTTTCCAAATTCAACCTTCTGGCCACCAGAGAGTGACAGTGGTGAGTGGTAGGGATGAAGAAGAGGTCAAATCAAGGCACCCTGCTGCAGAGACTTCCTATAACCCTGCTTTTTCTCCTAAGCCCTGCAGCTGTTCCCACAATATCATTTGCAATTTGTATGTGACAATTACAACTAATAAAAAGGAAAGTTTTTACCCAGAGAAGAACCACAGACACAGGCAAAGCAAATCTCAACTATTTTACAGAAAAGCAACGTGGCAAACATGACTTGAAGACTGGCACCATCAACACTCCCAACAGTGTATGGTGAGAAGAGAAGGCAGGCTGCCTCGAACCACTCTGGCCACATCTGGCACAGTATCAGCCTGGAAGCTTGAGTTGGCATGGAACTGACACTATCTCAAAGTAAGAGGACTCCCCATCCTGGACTGTGCTCCAAATTCAAGGCAACAGCTTCCAGTCAGAGAGGCTGAATGGGGCTCTGGAACTTCTCTTCCAAGCGGCCAACCCTCTGGACCATCTTGGCGCAGGCAGGAAGCTTGGCCAGCTTCTGAAACAGCTGTGTCGCTTCTTCCTTTCCTGTGGCAGGGCAGAACTGCCAGCGGCAGCCTTGCCAGGAAGAAGGTAGGCCAAGGAGCTCCTGCCTGATTCCACACACCTCCACTCACTGTTCCCTGAAGCTGCAGAAGGAGCAGGAGAAGAGAAAAAAAGAAAAGTAAAACAAGCAAGGAAGGATAGGAGAGGGGAGGAAAACGACTAACAAAACTGAAGCAAGCGTTTAGACATAAGTTGGAGGGGATGGTTCTCACATAATGGCTTAGAAATATTCAAACTGGGTGGTAGGTGAGTACTGATTTTATTATTTTTTAAAAACATCAATATTATGGTTCCTAATAAAAATAACTACCATTTATATTACAGTTTAGAGAAAAAGAGAGTAATTCCCCTGAGACTGCCCAGAACTAGGTCCCAGTCCTACCTTGTACAGTCATTTATGGCCCGACACCACCACCACCACCACCACCCCGCCCCCCGCCAGGCAGGTCTGTAAGGTTATACACCATCCTGAGGATTAGACAAAATGGCTGTGTACAAGAGCTGGGGCGTGGTGGTGCACATCTGTAATCTCAGCACTCGGGAGGCTGAGGCAGGAGGATCACTGAGAGTTCAAGGCCAGCCTGAGCTACACAGTGAGACCTTATCTCAAAAAGCCACCATAAATAAATAAATAATAAAATAAAATAAAGATAGTAAGACATAAGGAGTTAAAACTTTTTGGAGATGAAAAAAGGGGATGGGGGAAAGTAGAGGGGGCAAACACAAACAAATGATTGCTGGGCATGTAGCTCAGTGCGTAGCAAGCACAGTCCTGAGTTCAAACCCTGATTTAAAAAAAAAAATGATCAAGGCCAAAAAACACATCAAGACACTATACACATATGTACTAATTCTGGAAAATAAGTGCAATTATTACATATCACATACTTTTTAAAAGATGGCTGAATAAAGGTTTGGATCTGGGACAGAGCCTGCTGAGCTCAAATTGTTCTTAATACTCACTACTATGTGACATTAGACAAGTTATTATAATCCTCTTAATTCTCAGTTTCTTTTTCTGTAAAATAGGGATAATCACAGTATTTACCTCAACGGATCATTGTGAGGATTTAACAAAATAAAGATTGGGAAGTGTTTAGCATAGTGCCTGTACAAGGTAAATGCTCATTAAATGTTAGGTATTAATTACACCATAACAGCAATGACAATAATGATAGTCTGTAGGTATTTATTATGTCAGGACATCAAGTGGTAGAGAAAAGACTAGAAGGCATTGCATAAGGCAGTTTTAAAGATGAGGAAATTTGAGGCCCAAGAATTAGGTGACTTACATGAGTCAGTCTCTTTAAGCAGTGAGCTGTCTATTGTATCTCTACATTATTTTCTGTTGCTCGAGTAGACAATCATTGAATGAATAAATACAAGCTAACACATTCTCAGCAGCTCAAGTCTTATAGTACTTCTTCCTCATAAAATCATCTCTTATCAAAACAAACAGCTCTAATTTCAAAAGTTATCACTAAAGGATTGTTTTCTAAAGGGCATGCTGGTACATGCCTGTAATCTCTAGAGAGGCTGAGGCAGGATGATCACAAGTTCAGTTTCAGCCTGGACAATTTGGTGATTTAGTGAGCTGCTGTCTTAAATAACATATAAAAACGGGCTGAGGATATAGCTCAGTGTGACAGCTCAATCGCCAGTTCCAACAACAACAAAAAAATCTGAGGATGAAGAAGCTTTGCAAAATTAGGGGACCGAAACTCCTCTGAAAGGGCAAACTTGAGAAAGAAGCTGCTAATAGAGGGGCTGTGCAGCGCTCCAGGGTGAAGGCAGCAGCTGTTAGGAAACACACTTTGGGCTGGAGGGGAGTACAGTGCTTCAGATGCGAGGCCTGCAGCTTAGTTAGGGCTGAGGCCTCATGCCCCTCTCCAGGGGGTGGTGGCTGCTTAATGAGTCAGTGTGGGTGAGTTTGAGGCTTCCTGGGGAGAAACGCAGAAGGCAAATCAGGGCCCAGAGAGGAATCATTAAAACAGCCAAGAGCCCCATGCTTTCTCCTCAAGAAGGCCTCTCTGGGCAGGCAGGGTGGTGATGCTTGTATTCCCAGTACGTGGAAGGCTGAGGCAGGAGGATGCCCATGAGTTCAAGGCTAGCCTACACTACATGGTTTAACTTAGAAAGACAGATAAAACCATTTACCCTGTTTCATGGTCAGAGAGGAGTAAAACAGCTCTCCCTATGAGCAACATATCTGGCACAGTATTTGCTCACAGACACATACCTGATGATTTTTTTAAAAAAGGCAAAAAGTAACTGTAGGCTGCCTCAAGAGCATAGAAAACACACTACCAGCTGACACTGAAAGCCCCTAGAGATAAGTTGTGGAGCTAGTCACTTGCAAGGTATGTGGCTCAGAGCAGTCACGTGCCCTGGCTTGGGTCTCAAGAAAGAAGACTGGGTTTGATCCTATCTAAAGTAACTTTCTGCCAAGCATGGTGGTGTAGGCTTGTAATCCTAGCACTTGGCAGGCTGACACAGGAGGAGGATCACCACAAATTCAAAGCCAGCCTCCGCGCTATAGTGAGTTCAAGGCGGGCCTGAACTGCAGAGACTCTGTCTCAAAAAAAGTAACTTTCTACCTCCAAAAAGTTTCATGATTCTTTCCACAGGATACCATAACAACTAATAATCTTTTCAGGTGGAGGGGACACCGAACCCAGGGCTTTCACACTAAGCTACATTCCTAGCCTTTATATCTTGAGACAGTCTCATTACACTGCTGAATTACCAAGACTGGGCTCAAACTCAAGATTCCCTTACCTCAGCCCCCCAGGGAGTCTTGGCACCATGCCCAGCTAACAACATCATCAAAAAATCACCAGTTAGGGTTTCTTTTCCAAATAAATAACAGCCCCTTCCAAAAAAAAAAAAGGTATTTTATCATCATGCCAGGTTCTAGGCCCAAAGTAAGGCACACATGGCTGCTTGGTTAACACCGTAATGAACAGAGGAGGCTCTTGGAAACTGATAGCATCAACTTATTAACCTGGCACATCGTGAAAGGTGGCTGGCAATTATACTCAAAGGACTGCAAGGTAGCTTTTGGGAATGGTGCTTAATATGGACATGATAAAGCCTTCAACTATGAACAGATTTCAAGAACTTAAGGAAAACTGTCCAGTATTCAAACCCCCAGAAGAGTCCTAGGAGATAAGCATATTTATCTCAATTTTATAGATTAGAAGCCTAAATTTCAGTAAGAAGAAAACTGCCATACAAGGTTCACAGCCAGGGTCACGGGGCCAGAACTCAAAACTTCTAATCCTGATCCAATGTACCTCAGCTATCAAAGCATCTCTGCATCATCTTTTGTGCTGCTTCTGCCACAGTTCATGAAAAGGACGACAGTACAGGCATCATCTCCATCTTTTTTGGGGAGCGGCAGCAGTTCTGAGGGTTGAGCCTAGGGCTTTTTTATTAAGCTACATTTCCTGGCATTTTTATTTTTTTACTTTACCTAAGGTTTCACTAGGTCCTTATGTTGCTCAGGCTGGGCTCAAATTCACTATCCTCCTGCCTCAGCCTCCCAGAGTACTGGAATCACAAGGATGTGCCATCACACCCAGCTCCTTATCCTAATTTTTAAACTTGGTAAACAGCTTGATTATTACTGGATAAAATAAATTCCACACATCTCGCACCACTAAGAAGTATAATACTCTATACAGCAATTTTCTTAGTAAATGACATTTTCCCATTTTAGGGTTGTCTTTTTATTTCTTAAGACATAAGTTACTCTTTTCTTTTTATTTTTTTTTTTTGGAGACAGGGTCTCACTTTGTAGTTCAGGCTGGCCCTGAGCTCAGCCTCAAACTCACATCACAGCAATCCTCCTGCCTCTGCTTCCCGAGTGCTGGGATTACAGGTGTAAGCCACCACGCCCGGCACTGTGGTTTGTGGTACTGACAGCTGCTGGGGTGAGTCTCCACACCCAGTATTGTATGTGGTTACCAGGGGATTAAACCTGGGCCCTTGAGCTTGCAAGACAGGCTCCGGAACCACTAAACTACATCCCTGGCCCCAATTACTCTTTTCTTACAATTAATAAAATTTAGTTTTGTTTTGTTTTATTACCAGAGATTGAATGTATTAATGAAATTTAACCAGAGATATCCAACTATATAAATAAAATAAACATCTTGAGGGCTAGGGATTTAGCTCAGTGGTACCATGCCTACGTTGCAAGCACAGAGGCCTGAGTTCAATCCCCAATCCCTGGTAGCACCAAAAAAATAAATGAGAGAGAGAGAGAAAGTGATTCATTTAGGCTGGGCATGGTGACGCACGCCTGTAATCCCAGTACTCAGCAGGCAGAGGCAGAAGGATTGCCATGAGTTCAGAGCCAGCCTGGGCTACCCAGTGAGTTCAGGGCTAGCCTGAACTACAAAGTGAGACCCTGTCTAAAAAACATAAAAATAAAAATAATAAAATAAACCTCTCTCCATATTGTGCTGTGGACTCAAAGTTCAATTACACAGTCTTTAAATTCAGGTTTATATGGAGCTGGGAATTTAGCTCGGTGATTCTGGCACCTGCCTTGCAAGCACAAGGTCCCAAGTTCGATCCCTGGTAACCACATATAACAATGCTGGGCATAGTGGTGACTCATGCCCACCAGCAATCAGTACCACATACCACAGTGCCAGATATAGTGGCTCTCACCTGTAATCCCAGCACTCGAGGGGCAGAAGCAAGAGGACTACTGAGTTCAAGGCTCCCCTGGGCTGCACAGTGAGCTCAGGGCCAGCCTGAACAACAAAGCGAGACCCTGTCTCAAAAAAAAAAAAAAAAATTTCAGGTTTATAATTCCATGGAAGAAAAAAATATATTTACTACCATTATAAGATCAAAAAACATGAGCATGGGGAATGCTGAAGGGAAGGTAAGATGCTATTGACAAAATTAGCAAAAAATAACACCTAGTGACTGGTCAGAGAACCATGGAGGCTGGGGATATAAGTGGGCAGTAGCACATTTGCCTGGCATGCTCAAGCATGGGGTGTGTATGTTGAGACTGGGGGTGGACACAGACCTGTAGCCTTAATCTTAGCACTTGGGAGGTTGAGGTAGAGGGCAAGTACAACCACTATGGGAACTGTATGGACTTCTCAAAACACTAAACCAAAAAAAAGATGTTATGTACATGTATCAACTCCACACAAGGAAAGGAGACACTGTACTACAAACACTACTAAGAATTGTTTAAGATCCTAAACAAAAACAAAAAATGGCCACTTGAAAGTCTTTGCAGTTGCAGCTCCAATATTCTTGGCATGTACAGGTGTGGAAAGCATGGAGAGCTGAAGACAGGGTGTAGACTGCTGTGATGAACAGATTTCAGAGGGAGAAAACAGGAGAGGGTACAGTTCAGAGGAGCTCTGAGGATCTGAGTCACTCAGGATGCCCCAGTGGGGGAAGCTATACTTAGGAAGTAACAAATAAACTGATAATAAAGGACAAGTAGCAATTCCCCAAAAGAGAAGTTAGTAATAAATACGACACATTCTAAGCCAGGAATGGTAGTTTATGCCTACAACCCCATCATCCTGGGAGGCTGAGGCAGGAAGATTATAAATTCAAACCCAAGAACAGGGATTTAGCTCAGTGGTTCCAGTGTCTACCTGGCAAGTGCAAAGTCCCATGTCTGATCCCCAGTAACCACATACCACAATGCCAGGCATGGTGGCTCACACCTGTAATCTCAGCACTTGGGAGGCACAGGCAGGAGGACTGCCATGAGTTCCAGGTTGGCCTTGGCTACACAGTGAGTTCAGGGCTAGCCTGAACTACAAAGTGAAACCCTGTCTAAAAAATAAAAATAAAAATAAATAAATTCAAGCCCAGTCTAGATAATTTAGTGAGATCCTGTGTCAAAAGGAAAAAAAAAAGTGGGCTGGTAGTGGTGGTTTTAGCTCATTGACAAGAATCTAGGTTCAATCTCTAGTACCACCAACAATGAGGTATCCTAGGCAGAGGTGACAGTGTGCATGAAGACTGTGCATCACCTTGCAGCAGGTTCAGTCTGGGATAAAGATAAGCAGTGCCAAGTGAGGCACTTGCATCACACTACGTAATTCTGATTTCACCCAGGGAGGAAAGATGACCCTCGTATCTACAGGGAGAAGATGGGGAACACCAGGACCACAGCTGTGTTTCCAGCGGTACCGATGAAGTACAGACAGGAACGTAAGAAACAGAGGAAGACAATCCATACAGTGTCAAGATTGAGAGCATGAAGCCTGCAGCTAATTCTGCCTAATTTGGATTGTGGTTCAAGGAAACAACAGCTTTGGGAATAACTTATGAAAGATTCTGATAATCAATTTTGAGAAGAATAAAAAAAGAAAAATTCTGGAACTACTAAATTTCCTAGTAAGTTAATGAGTAGATGAATATGTGTGCTAAAAACAAGAATGCAAGAGTATTAATAACTTGTACTCTTTGATTATAGTACAGATTCTATTAAACAAACACTGTTATCAGGATGCCCCTCCAAAAATCAAAAACAAAAACCAACAATAACAAAAAAATAAATTCTACTATATCTTTATTTATAAAACAGATTTGAAGATATTGAACAGCAGCATCACAATGTACAATATCATGAGGCAAGTAAACAGATTTAAAATTTAAACCAAGTTGGGTATGGCGGCACATGCCTGTAAACCCAGCACTCAGGAGGCAGAGGCGGGAGGATCAATGCAAGTTCAAGGCCAGTCTGAACTGCAAAGTGAGACCCTGTCTCGAAAGAAAGAAAGAAAAAAGGTGCAAACCCAAGTAAGTCTCATTCCAAAGTCCATAATCTAAATTACCACTACTGGGCAGAGAGTGAGGAATTAAGACACAAGGTAGGTACTGGATATAATTAGAAATAATCAGCAACTACTAAAAAAATGTGGTTCAGGGCTAGAGACATAGATTTGGGTCCCTTCTGGAACAGTGAATAATCAGAAGGTCTATGCTTGTTTATTAGGCTTACGAAGGGTTGGTGCATTCATCTGCAATTAAATGTGTTAATATTCTACAAGGTCTCTGCCTTGCACGGTTCCAGTGGGTACTAGCATTAACAGAGGATGTGGGGACATATGGAGAAATTCCAAATCTCTGTGTGTTTCTTTTAGGTCCTTTACATTATTTCCATGTTTGCTGGGTGTGGTGGTGCATGCCTGTAATCCCAGCACATGAGAGACTGAGGTGGGAGGATCATCATGAGTTTGAAGCCAGCCTGGACTACATAGCAAGACCCTGTCTCAAACCAAAAAAAACATATTTCCATTTCTGGAGAGTTCAGTGGAAAGGCAGTGATCACACCAACATCAACAACAAAAATGAGACAGCACAGCTGCTTAGGAAAATAGATGTGGGAGCCACTCAACATTCTTCACTTCCTCTCCTTATTGCAGGTCCACATCATCTACTTAGGACAGCCTCTCCCTTACCAAAATGAACAGCGTTTGTGCACATCTCTTTACCACCAACAAAGTGTTTGTCTCTCAATTACAAAGTATCTGAAGCTGGCCCTGAACTCACTATATGGCCAGGCTAACCTCCAACTCAAGGTGATGCTCCTGTCTCTGTCTCTGGAGTGCTGCAATTACAGAGGTCAGCCACCACACAAAGTATTTCATGTAATTCTCCTAATGGCTCTGTGAGATACGGATTGTTATTTTTACTTCAACAAAGAGGAATGAAATTCAGAAAAGTTAAGGAACTTAAGTTGCACAGTTATAGTGGGCTACCCTGCCACTCTGGTCTTCTGGCTTTTTCATGTGGAACTTTTCCGTGCAAGATAACCATGAACCACACATTTATAAACCAAAAGAGCCACTGCATAAAAAAACAAACAATATGAGACAATCTGTCGGCCCAGCGCTCTGGAGTGTCAGGGTGGGAAATCATTTGAGCCCAGGAGTTTGAGGCCAGTCTGTACAACACAGAGAGACTTGTCACAAAAAGAAACAAACAGCAGGGGCATGATGACTGGAGAGGAGCTAGCAGTGTGCCAGTAATGTCTTGCTTTTGGTGTAGGTGCTTGAAAGTCAGAGTTGTTGAAAACTTTGTATATACTTTTTATATGCTATACTTAAAAAAAAAAAAAAAGAAAGAAAGAAAGAAAACTAATCATGCAGTAAGCAGGCTTGGTGGTGCATATCCCAGCTATTTGAGACCCTGAAGCAGGTCTGCAATTTAAACCCACCCTGGGAAACTGTAGTGAGACACTGCCTCAAACTAAAATTTATTTTGGTACTGGGGATCGAACCTAGGACCTTGCATTTGTGAGGCAGGTGCCAGTACCACTGAGCTAAATCTCTGGTCCCTCAAACTAAAATTTTTAAATGGCCAGTAATGTAACTGGGTGGAAGAACAGTGCCTAGCGTTGGAAGGACCTAGGTCCAATTCCCAATACAAAAAAAAAAGAGAAGAGAGAAAGCAATTAAAGCTCAGGATGCCTAAAGGCTACACATACATGTACCTGACTTCTTAAATATCATCTACATACAGGACATCTACCAGTTACATAGGAATGCACAAATCCTCACATGCTCAAACATATGCATCTACTTCTCCACAGCTAAAACAGCTTTGTAATGTGAACAAATCTCAAGGGACTGAAAGCAAGGTAGGCTAAGACAACAGTCAAGATTTTACTTAGTGAAAAAAAGGAAAGGATTAGTGTTGAAAATGGAGCTATCCTACATTATGTTAGAACATCTCAATTTCAGATAATGCAAATGTGAAAAAATGGCCAATGGCAAGTGAAAGATTCACCAATTATAAAATGCATACCAATTCCAGTGTTAAAACTGTAAAAATAGGGGCCAGGGATTTAGCTCAGTGGTTCTGGCGCCTGTCTTGCAAGCACAAGGGCCGGGGTTCGATCCCGGGTGACCACATACAATACTGGGTGTGGAGACTCACACCCAGCAGCAACCAGTACCACATACCACAGTGCCGGGCGTGGTGGCTCACGCCTGTAATCCCAGCACTCGGGAGGCAGAGGCAGGAGGATTGCTGTGATGTGAGTTTGAGGCTGAGCTGTGGGCCACCCTGAACTACAAAGCAAGACCCTGTCTCAAAAAAACCTAAATAAATAAATAAATATTGTAAAAATAAATAAATTTTAAAATATCATAAAGCAAATAAAATACAATATTCTAATCTCAATTAGACTTACAGAATGTATCCCCCAATACAAGCTCTCTGTCTGAATGATGAGAAGACTAAGGTGCTCATTTTACAGTTGTTCGGTGACCTTATTAAAGCTCACACATTAGAGAGCTAAGAACAAGGACAAAGCTGGTTCCTTGACTCCTAGTTCTATCTACTATTCAAATGCCTCCTTAAACCCATATTAACTCTATTTTACCTTTCATAATTCTTTTTTTTTTTTTTAAGGTTTTTTTGAGACAGGGTCTCGCTTTGTGGTTCAGGCTGGCCCTGAGCTCAGCCTCCAACTCACATCACAGCAATCCTCCTGCCTCTGCCTCCCGAGTGCTGGGATTACAGGCATGAGCCACCATGCCCGGCACTGGTATGTGGTATTGGTTGCCGCTGGGGTGAGTCTCCACACCCAGTATTGTTATGTGGTTACCGGGGATTGAACCAGGGTCCTTGCGCTTGCAAGAGAAGCACCGGAACCACTGAGCTATATCCCCGGCCCTACCTTTCATAATTCTTTACTTCATTACCTCACTAAGGAATAAAAGTCACCCATTAAAAATCCATTAAGATGAAAAGATGTTTAGGAAATTCATTTCTTCCTTATATAAGCTTCCTTTGTTTTCCAAAACCAGCGAAGCAATACCAAATTAGATGAAAGGCAGAATTAATTTCCATGCCCCTTTAATTCCTTTCCAAGTCCTCCCACAAGAGAAGTAACATTTTTTCCATGTTCACCAAAAATATTAAGTACAAATATACTAGAAAGAGGCTTTTACTGTTTTCCATCTTTAGAATTCTAGGCATACACTTTTACACACTGGTCTGCAATCTATTTTTCTCAACATTTGATCAAGATCTTCCCAGGTGTCAACAAGTAAAATTATAACTTATATGTTTAAAAAGCTGTGTAACAGTCCATATGAAGGAAATGTCACAATGCGTTCACATACTTTTCTACTGATAGACATGGCTACTCTCAATCTGCTACCATTTCAAACAATGCTGTAATGAATAGATTTTTTTTTTTGGCAGTACTGGGGATCAAACTAGGCTCTTATGCTTCCAAGATAGGCACAGTACCACTTGAGCTAAATCTCCTTTATTATAATTTTTTTTTTTTTTTTGGAGACAGGGTCTTGCTTTGCAGTTCAGGCTGTCCCTGAGCTCAGCCTCAAACTCACATCCCAGCAATCCTCCTGCCTCTGCCTCCTGAGTGCTGGGATTACAGGCGTGAGCCACCACACCGGCACTGTGGTCTGTGGTACTGGTTGCTGCTGGGCATGAGTCTCTACACCCAGTATGGTATGTGGTTACAGGGGATCGAACCCGGGCCCTTGCACTTGCAAGACAGGTGTCAGAACCACTGAGCTAAATCCCCGGCCCTCTATATTATTTTTTAAATGAAAAGAAAGGAAAAAATTTTTTGACACACATTTCATTATTGTCCTATTTTTTTCTGATGTTTCACCATATATACTTCTTCTTATGCACTCTAAAATGAGAATGCCATGTAAATGGGTTATGTGAAATGCAGCAATTTAATATTTTTCCAATAGCAATAAGAAACAAATCAGTATGGTCTCACTTCCATAATTTTTGAAGATTCACAGAAGTTAAAGTATTTTTGCTTCTATGTTGCCCTGTTTTGATTGCTCTTCTCCTATCATCATCCCTGCCTTTCTCGTTCCAAGATTAATCTCAGAGTCCACTGTGAAGCACAGAACAAAGTAGTTTGGAAGACAGCCAAGACATGGGATAGCTTTATGGAAGCTATTACCATTTTTGTTTTAAACATGAGATTCTCAGAAAGTCTACATAGCAAGTAAGTAGCAGACATTAAAAACTTAACAGCATTCCATCAAAGCTAGGCCTCTGACTGTATTTTCCACTACTCACAGGTCAGTAAACCACGGCCTGCAAGAAAGAAACCTACATATTACAAGTCAAGTTTTACTAAAACACAGCCACAGTATCTTGGTCACATACTATCTCCCTCCTGTGCTTTTTTCTTCAGGGGCAGTCATTAGGAGCTGTGACTATAAGGCCTGCAAAGCCTGAAATACTCACTTCCAGGGTCCACATAGCAATAACCCACATGTACTATCTAAAGGAAAGCTTCTCAATAGGAATTAATTACAGTCTAAATCCTGACAGCATAGCTTCGTTACAGTAATTGCTCATTTTCAAATGTCTTTATATATAGTATGAGTCTGGTATATAATACTAAAGGAAAGAGCTCAAAACATGCACATGAAATCAGAAGACATGTGCTGCTAGGTTTTGACACTAATACTAAAATGTTTCTGATACACTATTCTTCATCTTCCTTTGTTTAATTTCAAATGATGGGAAACAAGCAAATGTGGTTTCTACTGTCCTTCAATAACTCTGACAAGCTATGTAGCTCCCACCCACACACCACAGTGACAGCAAGAAACCACAGCAAGCCTCACTGTCTGCTGCTAACTACCCTCACCACAAGGCAAGTAGAGAAAAGACTAGCCAGGAGCAGCTGAACATTTTCAGGACATCACAGCAACTGTTAGGAGACAGGGCACTTGCTGACCCTTGTGGGAAAGATAGGCTGATCTCTCCTCTAGATCTCTCACCCTGCTGAAAATCCTGGCTATAAAAGTAAGATGTCACTACGCCTGGGAATTTTAGGCAATTCCAGTAGGGCCTGAACATGAAATAGCCACCACACTTTCCATGAAATTAACTTAATTGAGCATTTTTAGACAAGACACTGCTCAATTTTTTTTTTTTTTTTTGTATTGGGGATCAAATTCGGGACCCTGCGTTTGTGAGGCAGGCACTGGAACCACTGATCTAAATGACTGGCCCTTGTTCAGATTACCGATCAAAGAAAGAGCAACACATTTTTTCATGCCAGTAATAAGCTTTGCTGGTTCTCTAGAAATTTGGCAGTGTGTATCAAGGACCGTAAAAATCAACCAGGCCAGCCAGGCCTGGTGACACATACCTGTAAATCAATCCCAGCACTCAGGAGGCAGAGACAGGAGGATTGTCATGAGTTCAAGGCCTGCCTGAGCTACACAGTGAGTCAAAGCCAGTCTGGACCACACAAGTGAGCTTCTGTCTCAAACAAAACAAAGCAAATCTCCAAAAATTAGTATAAACTGAGTGAAGGGCACATGCCTATAATCCCAGCTACAAGGGAGGCTGAAGCAGAAAGATCACAAGTCTGAGTCCAGCCTGGGCAACTTAGTGAAACTGTATCTCAAAACTAAAATGGGCTGGGGCCAGGGATTTAGCTGAGTGGTTCCAGCGCCTGTCTTGCAAGCACAAGGGCCTGGGTTGGATCCCGGTAACCACATACAATACTGGCCGTGCAGACTCACCCCAGCAGCAACCAGTACCACATACCACAGTGCCGGGCGTGGTAGCTCACGCCTGTAATCCCAGCACTCAGGAGGCAGAGGCAGAAGGATTGCTGTGATGTGAGTTTGAGGCTGAGCTCAGGGCCAACCTGAATTACAAAGCGAGACCCTGTCTCAAAAAAAAACCAGAAAACTAAAATGCGCTGGAGATGTAGCTCAGTGCTAAGGCCCTGAATTCAATCCCCAGTACCCCCAAAAAAACAAACAAAAAATCTATAACATGATACTGAGAAAAAAATGTTCATACTGTTTAATAATCTACTTATAGACATATCATGAGAAAAATAATCGAAAATATAGATGAAAATGCATGCATAATAATGTTTATGGCCTGGCGTGGTGGCTCATGCCTATCATCCTAGCGCTCAGGAGGAAGAGGCAGGAGGATTGCTGTGAGTTCCAGGCTCGCTTGCACTACACAGTGAGTTCAGGGCCAGCCTGAACTACAAAAGTAAGACCCTAGCCCAAAAAATAAATAAATAAATAAAAATATAAAGACTATTCATAATGTATATACCTTCTGAGCTAAGCAAGGTGGCATACCCCTGCAATCTCACTCTGGGAGGCTGAGGCAGTAGGATTAAAAACTGATGCCAGCCTGAGCAACTTAGCAAGACTTTGCTTCAAAACAGAAAACAGTGGAGCCAGGGATTTAGCTCAGTGGTTTCAGAGTTCGCCTGGCCGTGCAAGGTCCCAAGTTTGATCCCTGGTAACCACATACCACAATGCCAGGCGTGGTGGCTCACACTGTAATTTCAGCAATCAGGAGGCAGAGGCGGGAGGACTGCTGCAGTTCAAGATTTGCCTAGGCTACATAATAAGTTCAGGGCCAGCCTGAACTACAAAGCAAGACCCTGTCTCAAAAAAATTAAAATTAAAAAATAAAAAGAGGTTGGGATGTAGCTCAGTGTAAGTGCATTGGGTTTAACCTCCAACACCATCAAAAAGGAAGAAAAAGAAATGGAAAGCACCTATAAGAGGCAGGAAGCTCAGCTGAAAGGACAGAGCTCTGATCATTTCCTGCCTTCCTGCTTCTTGAGTTGTTTTAGTAAATATAACTGAGGAACCAGCGCCCAAATATGAGACGCCTAACATACTACCTTCTATGAGAACCAGGATCACTACTTTCTCAACCTTAAATCCAAAGCCTTATACTTCAAAGCAGACCAAAAACCTGCATAACATGGATTAGATCATCTTACTCTATACATCAAAAATACTCAATGACTAGTTCTACTCAGCATAAAGTCCAGATGCTTAGCATGATGCTTAAATTTCTTCACAATCCAGCCTTCGAACCTTCTTCCCACCCTCACCTCCAGCTCAGACACTTCTTCCTCAAACATGCCAGGCATTTTCTAGGCTTTGTGCTTTGTTCATGGTGTGACCATCCTGAAACTTCCTGTCCCCTAAAACACTGAACTCCTCATGTTCATTCAAGCGGGGTCAAACACCTTCTCCCTACCAGGTTCTTTATTGGGGGAACCAGGAATGAAACTCAGGGCTCCCTGTACCGCAGAGCTATGTCCCGCAGTACAACTGTTCTGTGCTCTATGCACAGTCATCTCGCTTGTTTCTCTACATAGAGATTTCATTCCTCCTCAGGTCCATGCTACCGGTATGTCTCACCTGACCAGCCTCCTAAGGAACAGGCATCATCCTATTCACTTACGGCCGCTCCAGCAAAACACCTGCATACAGTAGATATTACATAACACTGTGTCACCCTATATAAGGTTTCTGTATGCCTTTGAAATGAAAATGATCTAAATTCATAAAAAATAAATAACTAATACTGCCTCATTGCATGGCAGCCAACTGGCCCTGACTCAGTAAATTCCTACAGGGAAGCAGCAGTGAAGCCCAGTGACCAAACAAGACAGTCCTTCTAACCTTAAGTCATAGATGTAGCATGAGAGGCCAGCAGGTATCACAGGCCTGCCCCTTTAAGGAGACTGGCAAGCTGACTGTGTTTACACAACCATAATTAAAACTAAAGGGCACAGAGGGAAAGAGAAACAGGGAGATCGAGAGATATGGGTTCTATGGGTTACACCCTCCACAGTGTGGAGCCTCAATCGCCAGCCTAGCTGGTGTCTCCTGAGTTCACCAGTCTACTGTCTCACGGGGTCATCTGCAGGACTGAAATATTAAAGAGCAACTGATTAAGCCATTTTGTCTCTCCACCAGCCTGCCCTGCTTTGGGGCATTTAATTTCTAATTGTGGATACATGGGGCTTTTTCTTTAAATGAATCTCACTGCTCTCATCACTCAAACAATTCTTTTAAAGAAAGGCTTGACATTAACAGCAGGGAAGAGTCTCTCAGTCCTCCAGGTCAGAACACCCACACTGTCCAGCCTGAGGAAAGTCCCCCACCTCCTTTAAACAACAGGCCCTCCTAAGGAGTGACTTCTCTCAGCACCAGGCTGTCCCGGGATTGTTCTTCAGGAGAAGCTCCCAAGTGCCTGCCTCTCCCTAAACGGCGCCTTCATGTTTGATCAGCTGTGACCGTAGGGAATGAGCAGCCATATAGTTTAAGGTAAGACTGTAAAAGGGAGACTCCACTCCCACCCCCAGGGTCAAGCAGCTTGGCACAGACATTTCCCCACCACAAACCTCCTTACACATACCTGTTTTGTGTTTTTGTTTTTCCAATAATGGCGCTTGAACCCCAGGTCTCCCGTGTGCTGGATAAGTCTCCTACCACTGAGCTACTCCCCAACCCTTTTAATTTCAGACAGAATCTCACTTAAATTACCCAGTCTGGCTTTGAACTGTCGATCCTCCTACTGCAACTTTCCAAGAAGCAGAGATTACGAAACTACCTGACTTCAGATGTAGAATTCCTAGCATCTTTTAGAACTTTCAACATAAAAATGAAGAAATTAAGACCGAGAGTAAGAAGGAGAACTGCAAATGTACATGGCGACTTAGTGACAATCTAATTACTACCATATTTCCAGAAACAGATTCTAATTTAAAGGCATTCACAGTAACATGCCATCTTGACTACCCCTCATTTTCCAGCCTGTCTCCGCCCTTTCTCAAACCTATTGCTAACAAAAAAAATAATTCAAGCCAGGTGTGTGACACACACCTGTAACTCCAGTACTCTGTCTGAAAGGCGAAGGCAGGAGGATCATGAGTTCAAGCTCAGCCTAGGAAACTTAGTAAATTAGCAAGACCTTGCCTCGAAATTTTTTAAAATAATGATAATAATTTCTGAAGATCAGGAATATAGCTCAATAAAAAGATCCTGAGCTCAATCTCCAGTGTGTGTGTGCAGAGGGTATGATCAGTGAAGTGACTGAACACATCACTTGGCCCACCAAAGACTGAAGCTGCCAACCATCTCCTTTGGACACCCCACCTGGGGGTCATTCCGACCGATGCTGGCATGCTGCTGAGGATCGGCTGCCAGCTGGAAAATCCCTAAGTCTCGTGGGTCTTCTGCACAAAGAAACGCAACGGCTCCTCAGCTGTCATTTCCTACAACAATATGTTCTCACTTTTCAGCCCTGAACACATTCGTGACTCAAGGAGACTACCACACTAAGAGAAAGACTAGTTTTTCCACTAATCCCCCTGACCTAGCAGCAAGCATACGCACAGCTGAATATAAAGCATACGCACAGTGACTCCTTCTCTAGCAAACATTTCCCTTCTGATTCAACCAAAAAAAAAAACTAGAATTGAAATAGTCTCTTTAGGAAGCCATTTACTTACTCTTAACAATTTTAGTACTGCTGAAAATATTTATAGTACTTGAGAACTGCCTCTAAGCACTGTTCCACGTGAAACACAGGAAAAGTAGGTTTTACTGTCTTACAGCAATGCCTCATTAGTCAGCAAAAAAGATAATGCCCTGTCTGATTCTTTGGCTCACAGTATTTTCTGGTTATTTCCAAAAACTGAATCTACCAAGCAAAAGTAAAGATTTCCTACTCAAACGACTGGCTTAGGCTGGGGGTCAGGATAGCTCAGTGATACAGCTCATGCTTACCACACATGAAGCCCTCCATTCCCAGCAACCCACACCCCTATGACAAGACTGGCTCAGAAGGCCAAGTTGTGAGTACTAAGAGGACACCAGAACAAATGTAAAGATGGAACACATTTCCTTTGAGGGGGAGAAAACTTACAGACATTATAATTGTTTTATAATTACAATGGAGGGGATAAGATACATGCATTATCTGTCACATGTATTAAAAAAAAACTATTGGAGGGGGCCGGGGATTTAGCTCAATGGTTCCGGTGCCTGTCATGCAAGCGCAAGGACCCGGGTTCGATCCCCGGTCACCACATACCTATACTGGGTGTGGAGACTCACGCCCCGCAGCAACCAGTACCACATACCACAGTGCCGGGCGTGGTGGCTCATGCCTGTAATCCCAGCACTCAGGAGGCAGAGGCAGGAGGATTGCTGATGTGATTTAAGTCTGAGCTCAGGGCCAGCCTGAACCACAAAGTGAGACCCTGTCTCAAAAAACCTTAAAAAAACAAACAAACAAAAAAAAAAACTATTGGACCAAGGATTTAGCTCAGTGGTTCCAGTGCCTGTCTTGCAAGCGCAAGGACTGGGGTTCAATCCCCGGTTACCACATGCTACACTGGGTACGGAGACTCACACCAAGCAGCAACTAGCACCGCTGTGATGTGAGTTGGAGTCTGAGCTCAGGGCCAGCATGAACCACAAAGCAAGACCCTGTCTCAAAAAAAAAAACCTATTACATCCAGGTATTGTGGTGCAAGCCTGTAATCCTAGCACTGGGGAGGCTGAGGCAGGAAGATTGTTGCAAGTGCAGGGCCAGCCTGGGCTAAATAGTGAGTTCAAGGCCAGCCTGAACTACATAGCAGGGCACTGTCATTAAAAAAAAAAGGATAAAAGATAAACTATTTGTTGATATAGTTCAATGATTCCATCCCATGCCTCACAAGGGCAAGGTCCTGAGTTCAATCCCTAGTACTAAAAATAAACAAACAAACAATACAGTCAAGCATAGTGTAATCCCCATAATACCAGTTAGTCAGGAGGTTGAGGCAAGAGGATAGTTAAGGTTAGCCTGAGCAAATGAGACCCTGTCTCAAAAAACATCTTCAAGATCATATATCCAAACTATCTATTTTTACATATGAGAAAACTCTATTCTACTGAGCTTAGGCAATCTGTCCCCTGACTCCTGGCGTACTTCCCCAGTGTACCCTTTCTAGCTCCTCGCTTCAGTCTTTCATTCCCCTGGTCAAGGGGGAGAGAGATAACTAGGGACATGAAAACACACCAAGATTGGTTCTGAAACAGTAGCTGAGAAATAGGCTAAAGCCCAGGACCTCTTTGTAGCGACATAATGTGTCAGCCTGATCATAAGTGTTCTGATCAACCTACTCCAGAATAGGGGCCAGGGAAAACTTCGGCACACTCCTTCTCACAATTAGAAAAATATACGCATTAAGCCTCTCAACCCACCTCCTAAAATAAGCTATTTGCTTCAGCTGATTAAAAAAAGATACCTGGAAGAACCTGAACAAGGGAAATGAAAGTAGCAGAGATCCTGCTTAGGAAAAAGCTGACCCACGAGAAAGCAGTGAGAGGGCAGGAACCATCTTGCCTTACCTCCTAGAGCATCCGCAGCTTGGACACAGTGATTCTGACAGTCTGGATTTGAATCAGCCTCCACCTAGGGAAGGAGCCAAGGGACAGGAATGCTGCTCATTCTCCCATCCCGTTCGCTGCTGCTCAGCTCGGCCTCACCTAATCCTGGGCAGCCCTCGTGTTCTCTGGATCCCAGAGCACCCAGAAGGGACGCCATGCAGGCCAGGTCAGTGGGGTGAGGCAGTGACAGCAGGAAGAGTCACTGGGGCAGAAATTCTGGCCTCCAGTGGCAAGCATGCCAAGCCACACCCCAACTTGGTCAGCACAGAAGAGGCCCTCCCCCATCAGGACTCCAGCATCTAACCAGGAAAGGCCCTTCCTCAGAAGCTCCAGCTGGTTTCACGAGTGTCTTCCCTGCTCAAAAACCTCACAATTTTCTTCTCCCTGAAGCAGCAAATCTAAAGTCTTTGGCTAACATTCCAAGTCCTCTGCTGGGTGGCCTCAAGCCATTTACTCATCTTTACTCCTAAAACTCCATAAAGTAGACTGAGAACTAATCGATCCAGTCTTCCCACTTCTCTGTGTGTAAACCAAGCCCTGTCTTCCGCCCATGCCATCAGCTGTGCAGGAGTGGCAGATTCAAACACCTGCAGGGTGGGCAGGTGACAGAGACCTCCAGGGGCATCTGGCACAACTCAGGAGTGCTGCCCCTCCTAAAGGCATTCAAATATTTCTGTAATACTTTGCTCTGAGCATCACAGTAACACTTTTAAATAATGATTAATAGTCTTTCTACCTTGTAAGCAAGGAAACTTCCCCAAGGTCAGGCAGCTGGTAAAACCCTGAGCACAGTCTCTAGACCTGTCCTGTTGGAAGTCAAGGCAAGAGCTCCATACCGCTGGGCTTCCCAGCAGTACAAACACAAATGAAGACGCAGAGCTTTCAAATTCACTTCTCCTAACACAACCCTAGTAGGACAGGAAGCTCAAATCACAATTCATCTCTTAACCATACCCCGAGTGCCTCAAATTCTGTCTCTCCCCTATGAGCACCAGAGAAGTACAAACTCAGCAAATGCCCATTCAACAGGGTAGGCTGCAGCTGCTGCCCACACAGAAAACCAACGCTGAAGTCACAGTGCATCCTCCTTGCCACAGGGCACTGAAAACTTGACAGCCTGCAAAACAAGTGTCTCTGGCAAGTCATAAGAAAGCACTCGAATGGTCAAATAAGTACACAGTCTTTATTTCTTACCAGATAAATCAGTCCTCTGTTGCAGTAAGGCAGAAGAAATCTGCAAGGCTGAATTCCTGGCATTTCCTGCGCCGGCTTCCAAGGCATTAGTCTGCCAGCCGGCCTCAACCCAGGGCCACACTGTGCAACACCCTGCCTCCCTTCTTCAGCCACCACATCATTTCACTTCTGCCCGGTGGCCCTTTACTGAGTGACTACTTACCTCAAGGCCAGCCCTTACCCTCAGTTCTTTCCTCCCCCAGTGACAGCCAGGCTACTCCTCTGTTCACAGAGCTCCTCCCCCAAGTGACCAGAACGAACAGTTCAAACTCTTCTGCCCAAACCACAATCAATTGGCATGACATCTGCTGTGCTGGGACATCTGCTTGCTTCTCAAATCTACCATACATAGCATTTTTCAAAGATTTCGAATACGGCCAGGGATTTAGCTCTGGTTCCAGCGCCTGCCTCGCAAGCACAAAGTTCCGAGTTCAACCCCCAGTACCAAAACAAAATAAAGACTTAGGATGAAGACATAAACGCCTAACGGTGGAGCTGTGAAATAAGACTGTGAAGGACAGGCCATTGTTAACTTACTCAATAGCTGACTCGCACTTGACAAAATACACTTTTTTCCAACCTTTAAAAAAAAAAAAACTGTCAAGGACAAAAAATTGCCATGTTTTTGTTTTGTTTTGTTTTCTGGTACCAGTGATCAAAGTCAGGATCTTGAGCTTGTCATGCAAGTGTGGCACCACTGAGCTACATACCTGACCTACCACCAGGTTTTTAGATTTGACCTGGCAAAAAGATCTTAAATTTGATGTTACCGAAGATAACAATTTAATAAAACTAAGTGTAAAGTCCTGTCTTTGGAAGAAAAGAAACAAACAAATACAGAATGTTAAGAAACCTACTACAGGGCCGGGGATTTAGCTTAGTGGTTCTGTGCCTGTCTTGCAAGCGCCAAGGATCCGGGTTCAATCCCCGGTAACCACATACAATACTGGGTGTGGAGACTCACACCAGCAGCAATAAGTACCACATACCACAGTGCCGGACGTGGTGGCTCATGCCTGTATTCCCAGCACTCGGGAGGCAGATGCAGGAGGATTGCTGTGATGTGAGTTTGAGGCTGAGCTCAGGGCCAGCCTGAACTACAAAGCAAGACCCTGTCTCTAAAAAAAAAAAAAGAAACCTACTACATTTGTTCATATGAAAAGGTCTCCTGAGGAAAAAGAAAGCTGCCTAAGGAGGAAAGCAAAGAGGTTTTGGCCAGGTACACTCTCACTGAGCCATGAACCAGACAGAACTACTCAATAAATGAATGCAGTCTCAAGTTATCTGCCAAAAGACAACCTGGTGCCTCATCTTTGAAGAGCAAAGTCAAAGTACACACAGAGGAATTGCCAATGCCAATGAAGGTGAAGGATCTAGAAGTATATTGTAAATCAGGAAATGTGGAGCATGCCTATGATCCTAACAGTCAGGAGGCTCAGGCAGGAAGACTGCCACAAATTCAAGGTCAGTCTTTCAGATTAAAAACGTGAAAGGGCCAGGGACTTAGCATAAGTGGTACTGCACCTACCTTTGAAGCACAAGGGCCTGAGTTCAATCCCCTGTACTGCAAAAAAAGAAAAAGAAAAGAATATGAGATTCAGGACTGGGACTACTGCTCTGTGGCACCCCACCTGCTTGGCAAGCACAAGGTCCTGATATGGACCTGGTATGTGTGGGGTGGGGGGTGCTTGGATGAGGACAGACTCTACCATGTACACGCTATGGCTCTGGGTAGGTTGCCTAATCACTGTGCTTCGGTTTCCTTCCCTGTAAAAGGGAACAGTAATAATCAAAATTACCTCATAAAGCTTTGGGAAGTAGCTCAGATAATGCATTTAGAACAGTGCCTGGTTCACAATATATCGTGAAAAAAGTTTGCTATTACTATTACTAAACTGTTTCTATCACACACCAGATAATCCAAAAATCTTTCTACTAAGTATGTCAGGAAATGCTTAAGAAAATATAAAAAGTAATCCTTTTAGACTAGGCCTGTTGTTAAATTGTCTTTAAGCCCCATACTACCCTATTGTGCTCTGCTTTGTGTTGTGGGGTTAGGGCTCCAGGTCCATTTTACTTTTTCCAGATGGCTCCAAGTTAGGGGAAACTGGAAGGCAAGAGGAGGCTACAGGAAACTTCTTCATTTAAGGGCACTGTTTCTTAAAGACAGGAACCGGTTCAGTCCAGTTGCTTTCTAAACTCCCAGAATCCACCTGGCTGAGAACCTCAGAGGGCCCTGCGTTAGCCGGGCAGGGATCCCTAGGGCCTTCTGTGAACTCCTGAGGAACCAGCAGCACCAGGCAACACTTTTTCCTTAGAGAACATAGGTGCAGCTCTTCCAGATCCCTCCAGGCTTCTAAACTCTGATAACCCCAAACTTCCTCCCTTTTGCCTTTCAGTCCTGGATAAGAAAGCTGCTTAATGCAGTTATAATATCAAAGTTACTGTAAAAGGTATCCTTTTGCCTATCTGGGCCTCAACAAGGATTCAAAGCAATTTCCTCTATTGTGTTCACACTTAAAATAACGACTTTCTGAGCTAGGGATTTAGCTCAGTGGTTCCGGTGCTTGCCTGGCAAGTGCAAGGTCCTGAGTTCGATCCCCAGTATCACATACCACATAGCACAAGGCTGGGCATGGTGGCTCATGCTTATAATCCCAGCACTCAGCAGAGGCAGAATGATTGCCGAGATCGAGGCTAACCCGGGCTACGTGGTGAGTTCTGGGCCAGACTGAACTACAAAGTCAGACTCTGTCTCAAAAATTAAAAATTAAATAAATTAAATAGGACTTTCAGCTCAGTGCAGTGGTGTTTTGTGTAACCCTGGCTACTCAGGATACTGTGGCAAATGGATCCAAGCCTAAGAGCTGGGGAATTAGGTTCTGGCGCCTGCCCCGAGGTCCCAGTTTGATCTGGTCACTACAAACAACAATGCCAGGCGTGATGGCTCACGCCTGTAATTCCAGCACTTGGGAGGGTGAGGCAGGATTGCTGTGAGTTCGGGGCTAGCATAAGCTACACAGTGAGTTCAGGGCCAACCTGAACTATAAAGTGAGACCCTGTCTCAAAAAAAAAAAAAAAAAAAAAAAAAAAAAAAAAAAAAAAAAAAAAAAAAAAAAAAAAAAATATATATATATATACACACACACACACACACACACACATACCAAAATTGAAAATATAAAGGGCTCAGTGTGAAGGTCCTGGGTTCAGTCCCCAGTACCATTAAAACAAAGCAATAACCACAAAAAAACAAGCCTTCTATTTTGCTCATTAGATCCACACTGTCACACATATAAACTGAATTCACAAGAAAGTAAGGAAAACCCCAGGACCACAAACAAAGAAGCTGAAAATAGGATTAGTGAGCTGATGGCACAACTGTCTTTGTGGTGTGAGAAATGACATTCCTAAGTCCAGGATACAGATCTCTCCCCACTTTCCCAATGGACACTGAACCAGAGCCTTTGTACTGACTACATTCCCAGGCTTTTTTTTTTTTTTTTTTTTTGAGATACAGTCTCTGTAAATCACTGAATTCCTTAGCCTGGGCTCAAAGTAGTAATCTTCCTGCTTCAGCCTCCAAGAATCCTGGGTTTACAAACATACAGCACCACAAAGGGTATAATCTTGGCCAACAAGACAGAACTGAGATCCTGCCTGTGTCCTGCTTAGAAGCTAAGACACCAAGGAGACCCCTCCAGTAAAAAACAGTGAAGGACCTGGGGATTTAGCTCAGTGGTTCCAGCACAGTTCACTCCCTGGTAACCACACACCACAGCGCTGGGCGTGGTGCTTCACGCCTGTAATCCAGCACTTGGGAGGCAGAGGCAGGAGGACTGCCTTGAGTTTGAGGCTGAGTTCAGGATGAGCCTGAACTATAAAGTGAGACCCTATCTCAAAAAACAAAACAACAACAAAAAAACTGAACATATCTAATCCTATCCTATCCTGTCCTATCCTAAGGAAATAAGGAAACTTGCCTTGCTCATTTAATGAAGTAGGGGGGGAAATACCTTCTAGAAATTCAAAAGCACAGGTATATAAAACAGTGCATTTGAGTTCAAATTTATACAATTATGGCCCAGAAATCTACAAAAAAAGCAAAATTACAAACATGTTGGTCCTAGGATAGAACAGCACTGAGTGCCAAAGAGAAGCAAACACAAAGTTGCTCCAGTCATAGTGTCAATAAACATATGAAAAAGCCAGACTGGTGGTGCACACCTGTAATCTCAGCACTCAGGAAATAGGAGGATCGCCAAGAGTTCAAAGCTAGCCTGAACTACAGAGCAAGACCCTGTCTCAGAAAACAAAAACACATGAAAAGATGTTCAGCATCATCAGGGATCAGGAAAATATGAGTTTAAACCACACAAGATACTAATAGACCACTGTAAGAATGACTACAATTAAAGTGCTGGCAAGAACAGGAAGTACATGGATCTTTCATTCTTGGTTATAGAAATATAAATGGGCACACTTTAGAACACCAGTTTTGTTTTTGTTTTTGTTTTTAAGTTTTTTGAGACAGGATCTTGTTCAGGCTGGCCCTAAACTCACTATGTAGCCCAGGCTCGCCTCGAACTCACAGTGGTCCTCCTGCCTCTGCCTCCCGAGAGCTGGCATTACAGGCATGAGCCACCATGCACAGCATTGTGGTATGTGGTTCCAGGGATCAAACTCGGGAACTCGGGACCTTATCACTTGCCAGGCAGACACCGGAACCACTGAACTAAATCCCCAGCCCAAGAACACTAGTAATATCGTTAAAAGATGACTACAGCTGGTGATGCAGGCCTTTAATCCCAGCACTCTGGAAGGCAGAGGACAAAAGATTAAAAGTGCAACCAGGTGTGGTGGATCACACCTGTAATCCCAGCACTTGGGAGGCAGAGGCAGGAGGACTGCTGTGATGAGAGTTTGAGGCTGAGCTCAGGGCCAGCCTGAACTACAAAGCGAAACCCTATCTCAAAAAAAAAGAAAAAAGAATAGTTTCATTCTTGGAAATGAGCATTTTGAATCCAAGTAACTTTTTTTTTTTTTTTCAGTTTTTTGAGACAGGGTCTCACTTTGTAGTTTAGGCTGGTCCTGAGCTCACTATGTAGCTCAGGTAAGCCTCGAACTCACAGCAATCCTCCTGCCTCTGCCTCTGAAGTGCTGGGATTATAGGTGTGAGCCACCACACCTGACACTATGTATGTGGTGCTGATTGCTGGTGGGCGTCAGTCTCCACGCCTGACAATTGTATGTTGTTACCGGGGATGGATCCTGGTCCTTGTGCTTGCAAGGCAGGCGCTAGAAACACTGGGCTAAATCCCCAGCCCCCAAATGACATTTTTTGATACATTTAGTGTGCACTGAGTTAAGTAGCTGAATTAAATGACTTCAATACTTTCTCAGCATCAGACTTTATCAATTAGACACAGCTGTCAAAACAGTCCCTGATCAGATATGTTTGGGCATCTGAGGCCTTTGCCTCCATTCAACAGCTGTAAAATTCAAGTCTTAGTTCTAATCATTCTTCCCACTTCCATATTCCACAAGTAAAAAAGAAAAAAGAAAAAATTCTAAGTAGAAATGTTCCTTAATGACTCTTCAGGTAAGATTTTTAACTTTTGAGGAACAGTATACCTTTTGTCATTGGATTAAGATTCAGGCATTAAAATTATTCATCATTTTCTTCAACTTGGGCCAACAAAAAATATACTGTGCTTCTTCTTCTAATGGAGAAATATCTAATAGGAACAGAGAAGAAGGGAATATATACACCCACCTCTGCTGACTGAACACTTCCTCACTTGATCAGAACACTCAGTTGAGGCTCCTGTACATTCCCAACAGTAGAGATCTCCACAAGGAAGAGCATCCCGCCTCCTTCACCATCCAAGTCCCTGTCCATCAAAGGGTAGCAGCCTTGAAAACCCAGATGTTTGGGGCTCGAGACCAGACAGTAGCCATGACAGAAAGAGAAGTATGGAGTATAGCAGTAAGTATCACACTTGCAGGAGGCAATGCTAGCAGTTCCAAGAAAGAGGGAACCTTAATGCCACTAAGGGAACCTTCAATAGACACTAAATGGAATGAAAAGGCCAGGGTCCTATCTGCTTTCAGGCCAAAAAAACAAACCATTCCAAACATACATTCATAGCTGGGTAAGACAGCACACGCCTGTAATCCCAGCCTTCAGGATGCTGGGGCAGGAGAGCACTACCATACAAAGCAGCGAGTTTAAAGCTAGCCTACACTACATAGTGAGAGCTTGTCTCAAAAAAAAAAAAAAAAAAAAAAAAATCCAAAACCCGGCATGGTGTCGCATGCCTATAATCCCAGCACCGAGGGGGCAGAGGCAGGAGGAGCACTGCTAATTCGAGGCCAGCCTGGGCTACACAGTGAATTCAGGTCAGCCTAGACCACACAATGAGACCACACCTCAAAAAAAAAAAAAAATTTAAACATATTAATAGTCATTACATCTTCAAATGTTCTAATCTTACACAGCCATCAAGATGTAGCATATCTAACCTCATCCTGGGTATATTTCCCTGGCTAAATTAAACGTTATAAACTTCAGGATTGCCATTTGCAAAAAAGTACAGGAAAATTTGTAAGGAAAATTAAAACGATGTTCCTTATAATGGGTGCTAACTGGAAGAGCAAACACACAGAGATTCTTAACACCAGATGACAAGGAGTACCTGAAGGAAAGCAAGAGGGTGCCCTCTCACAGTCTCCCCAGTCACATCCACATCACTTAAAGGGTTTCTTGCTTTGTTTTTTGGCGTTACCAGGGGTGCATCCCAGAGACAGCTTACCACTGAGAGCTGCATCCTTATCTATCTACTTTTTTTTTTTTTTTTTTGGTTTTGAGTATGACTGGACAATATAGCCCAGGTTGGACTCAAACTTGCGGTGATTCTCTTGCCTCTGCTTTCCAAGCGCAGGGATTACAGGTGTGCCACATACGCCTGACCCCACATTGTTTTGAGACAGGAATGAACAATACAAAGCCCAAGAAAGGCTCGAACTTGGTATCCTTCTGCCTGAACCTCTACAGCAGCTAGGATTACAGGCGCGCGCTACTGCGTGTGGCAGAAGTCTTCAATTTGTACTCTCCAAGGTGCTTGCACGAATCACCCTACCTGATTTTACCTTTACAACAACTAGGTAACTCAGGTAAGATTGTTTTACATATATAAAAAGTGAAAGTCAAACACGCACCCCACATCACCTCTTCCCGTCATATTTATGCCTAACCTTCAAAAATCCAAAGCATAGCCAACCTCACACTGCGTATATTTTCCTGACTAAATTAAACAATACAAACCTTAGGAGCCCCATCTGCAATAAAGTACAGGAAAATTGACAAGGGAAACTCAAAAGATGTTCCTTATAATGGGTACAACAAAATGCCAGAAGGGTAGTGCAGGGGTGCGCAGGAGATTTTTGCTATGATTGTTAACAATAACCACCGAAAACTGTCCGTTACAGGTCTCATAACAATTTCCCCGGAACTTGCACTATCCCTCAACCCCCGACACCTCAGACCTCTTCCCCACAGGACACGCCCCCAGATGGGCGCCCGCACCCCGGCCCCTCCCCCACGGCCACCCCTCCCGCGCGCGTTCGCTTGCTCGAATCTTACCCCTAATAGATTCTACACGCTCAGACTCGGTCACGAAAGACTTCCGCTCGCATCCGCCTCTTCAGCACGCCGTTAGGCCTGGGCATCCCTGCGGGCTCCCAGACCATACACCAGTCCCGGGCCCGCGCCGGTTACCTCGCCGCGCGCTCCCGCAGCGCAGCCACGCGCTCCCCCGGGTCGCACCTCGCCGCGGGCTCGCGCCAGCACTAGCAAAATGCAATTAGTTTAAACTACGGCCCCGCCTCCTCGCGCCAGCCGCTGATTGGCCGCTGTCGGCCGTTGTCGTTCACAGGTTAAACTGGAGGACCCGGGGAAAAGGAAGTGTGAGGGCCACTGGGAAGGAGGAGGGGTGTCGCCACTTCCGGACCCCAGCCTGGACTGGTGGGCTAAGGGAACTACAACTCCCAGCACGCCCCGCGGTCTACAGGACCCGGTAGGCGTCGTGGCTGCGTTTAGGGCTCAGGCTCTGAAGTGTTGACGACAGTAGTTGCCATGGAGTTGCGCAGAGTTACCCTAAAGTAGTGGGACGCAGAGGCTGCCAGGGAGGCTACTGCGGGTGAGTCGGTGGGAAAGCCGGAGACCGATTTTCGGGCTCCACAGAAAGACTCAGAACTTCACTGATGGCCCGCTCGCTATTTTAAAAGTTCTTCCAGGTTTGTTCCTCTGTTTCTCATCTCAATCTACATCTTCTTGGGTACTGAGTGACACGCTCAACCTCTGTCCCTATTTACACAGATAGGTATCTCCAGCCCAGCTTTCCTAAATTGCAGATCTCTATAACCAGTTAGCTCCTGGGAAATCTCAAAGACACCCCCAATTTCAACATTTCTGTGTGTACTCCAACCCTCTCTTCTAAGCATGGATGTCTTTTGTTATTCCTACACAATATATATACACAAACTAAAAATCCCAAGGGTTATCCTTAATACTCCTTACATTTTTCACCTGCCATGAGGTCCTGTAGGCCTTACTTAATCCATAAATATTCCCTTTTTTTCTTCTTCTTTTTGAGAAAAGGGCTTGCTGTCAGGCTGACCTTAAACTTACTATGTGGTACAAACTGGTCTCGAACTCACAGAGATCCTCTTGCCTCAGCCTCCCAAATACAAAGATTACAGGTGTGCACTACTACACTAGGCTCCTAAATGTCATTTATCTAGCTTCTACTACTTTACATCCTTCCTGCCTTTCCTTTCAGCCATTTTGCATACTGTGGCCAGAACAATCCTTGAAAATGCGAATATACCGTTTATTCTTCCCCATGTCCAGGGCCCGGGATTTTGTTCAGTAGTTACTTTGCCTGCCTCACAAACACAAGGTCCCAAGTTCAATCCCTGGTTCAAAAAAAAAAAAAAGAAAAGAAATGCAGACCAGGGATTTAGCTCCAGTGGTACTGCAGCTACCTGAAAAAAGAAACACAGTATTCACTCCACCTCCAGTTAAATACATACAGCACTCTGGGCCTTCCTACTCCTCTTAGCGTAAAGCAGCATCTTAGGGTAGCCCTTGCCACCTCTCCAGCCTCTAACTATAAATACTTTTCTCCTGTAGTTATAGTCTCCCTTTAAATTCCTCGAAGGTTATTTTGGGGGAAGGAGCAGTGAGATTGGAGACGGGGTCTTGCTGTGTAGTTAACATTGTCCTTGAATTGACTCTGCAGCCCAGAGTGACCTCTAAATCACAGCAGTCCTCCTGCCTGTCCAAGCTTCCCAGGTGCTGGGCTTACAGACTGATGGCACCTTGCACAGTTTAAGGCCTTCAAAGTTTCCAGAGACCCTCCCACCAGAGCCTTGTTTGTTTGGTTTGGGGTTCTTTTTTTGTTTGTTTGTGAGGCAGGTTCTCCTGGCATAGTTCAGGTTGGTCTTGAACTCACTATGTAGCTCAGGCTGGCCTCAAACTTGCAGCACATCCTCCTGCCTCTGCCTTCCAAATACTGGGTTTATAGCCAGGTGCCATGACACAGTCCGCTGTAGAGCCTTTGCATATAGCTGTTACTTCTGTGTTGCTCATCTTTTAAATTTTTAAAAATGTATGTGTTTCATGTGTGTGTGTGCATGCATGAGTATATATACATGCACTAGGGCCTCAAACATGGTAAGGATACAGTGTACCACTAGGACACACACACACGCACGCACGCACGCAAAGAGCCCAAGAAATGCTCGTTTATCTGGATCACTACTTCACAAGTTAAGAAGTCAGATCCCGGGCCGGGGACTTAGCTCAGTGGTTCCGGCGCCTGTCTTGCAAGCACAAGGGCCCGGGTTTGATTCCCCGGTAACCACATACCATACTGGGCATGGAGACTCACGCCCAGCAGCAACCAGTACCACATACCACAGTGCCGGGCATGGTGGCTCACGCCTGTAATCCCAGCACTCGGGAGGCAGAGGCAGGAGGATTGCTGTGATGTGAGTTTGAGGCTGAGCTCAGGGCCAGCCTGAACCACAAA
>PVIR01000094.1:67000-100119 GCA_004026965.1 Petromus typicus | reverse complement strand
AAAAACCTAAAAAAAAAAAAAAGAAGTCAGATCCCTCAATCAGAGCAACCTCATGTGTCTCTTCTTTATAGCGTTAGTTGCAGTTTTTTAGATGTTTATTAAATCCTCCCACTCACCACCACATACAATTGTTAGTAAAAACTTGGTTCGGGCCAGGGATTTAGCTCAGTGGTTCTGGCACCTGCCTTGCAAGTGCAAGGGGCCCAGGTTTGATCCCAGGTAACCACATACAACAATGCTGGGCCTGGAGACTCATGCTCACCAGCAATCAGCACCACATACCATAGTGCCAGTCGTGGTGGGTCACGCCCATAATCCCAGCACTCAGGAGGCAGAGACAGGATTGCTGTGAGTTCAAGGTTGAGTTCAGGGCCAGCCTGAACTACAAAAGCAAGACCCTGCCTCAAAAAAAAGAACAAAACAAAAAAACCTTGGTTCCTGTCCTGGTGGGATTTATGGTTATATTAGACCCAGCAGAAAATTACCATGTTTTGAATGCTACCGTGGCAGTGAGCAGAGAATATTACAGAAGCCAAGAAGTTCCACATCCAGATTTGCAGGTAAGGGCAGGCTTCTCAGAAAAGTTGAAACTTGAGCTGAGTCTTGAACTAAAAATTGGCAGGGACGAAGAAACTATATTTTTCCAAGCAGAAAGAGCTGGAAGAGAAGAGCATTCCATTCAAAGGCCCAAAGATGGGGACAGGGACCTTAACTGAGTTGTCGCATTTGGTTGGACTACAGAAGTGGAAATAAAGACAAGAATTAGAGAAGTTGGTGGGAGTGAGGTCAAATCCCAAGCTTCGCTTTGACACCTGGGAATGTAACCTCCCAGCATAATGAGATTATGCAGCAGAGTTTTTCACGGCATGCTTTGATTTCTCTTCCACCTTTGGCAGCCCATAAGCTTTCAATCTGTCAGATTTTCTCACCTAATCATTCCTCAAAGTTCCTACCTGCCTGAGAGAGGGCAGAAATGCACTGGTGACAAATCAGATTCCAGTTGTTAGTAATTTCCCCAAATGAAAACCAATTTCTTTCGATTTAGGATTGGTTAGGGTGCCAGAAATTTAGCTCAGTGGTTCTAGCACCTGCCTTGCAAGTGCAAGGTCCCAAATTCAATCCTAGTAACCACATACAATAATACCGGGCATGGTGACTCGAAGCCCACTAGCAATCAGTCCCACACACCATAATGCCAAGAGCGGTGGCTCACGCCTGTAATCCCAGCACTCAGGAGGCAGAGGCAGGAGGATTACTGTGATGTGAGTTTGAGGTTGAGCTCAGGACCAGCCTGAACTACTAAGCAAGACTCTGTCTCCAAAAAAAAAAAAAAAAAGTGAGATCTTGTCTCAAAAAACACAAAAATTGGTTAAATTTAAATTAAGTAACAGCTGGGGATTTAGCTCAAGTGGTACGGTGCCTACTTTGGAAGCACAAGGGCCTGAATACCCAGTCTTTGCTACACTCGGCGAAGAGTAAGCAGAGAAAGAAGTCTGACTTCTTTTTCTGCCCTCAACTTTACAGGGAGGGAACAGAAGATAGCATAGAGAAATAAGTACACAGAGTGTAACTGCTTCCATTTATTCCAAAGGAGAGTTTATCTTCATTTCAGAGATAATAGGCTGTAATGAAATTCTGTCCCAAGTACAAGAGGGCAGGTATCAGTTAGCTCTTGCTGTGTGACAAGTAAGCACTTCCAAAAGAGAGTAGCTTAAAGCAATAAGCATTTATCCCTACTTCTAAACCTCTGAGTCAGCTGGGTGTTTTCCTGGCGGTGGCTAAGCTCACTGACGCGCCTGTGGCCTTCTGTGCATTCAGCAGCTCCTCGTCTTGCCTGGCTCAGCACATCTCTCACATCCCCAGTAGGCCGGCACGTTCTGTTCTCACAGCACTGGCAGACAGCAACAGAGCAAGCCCTCTTTCGAGGTTCTGTTTGCTGTATGTATCTCAGCATCCCACTGGGCAGAACAAGTCACACTGCTGTGTCCAGCACAGAGGGGGATGAAACTACAAAAGTCATGAGGCAAAAAGGGAATAGATACATGAATAGGGAGCATCAAAGCAGCCGGTCTAACAGAGGCCATGCTGAATGATTTTATCAGGAAAAGAGAGGTTTTGTAGAAAGTACATCACAGCTGAGCATCAAAGCATGAGCGTATTCACTAAGTGGGCAGCTGTTACTCGGAACTGGAGGCAGGCAGGTTTGCCGCCATCAGGAGAAACCCAGCAGGTCTTTCTGTGCTTGCAAGAGGGTTGTATTATTTGTATCTTGGCTTCTTCATTCCTTTCGGTCAGGCACAGGGCAGCAGGCACTCAACAAATGTTTGTAGAACTGAATTGATCGCTTACTGTGAACAAAGTGTGGAATAAAAGAGCTGAACCTGGCAGAAGTTGTTAGGAAGGACAACTTTGCATGGGTGCTGTCAAACTAGAAACTCTTGTGTTGGGCAGCTTCTCATTCATTCATCCCACAAACATTTCCCAAGTGCCTGCTGTAAACCAGGTTGTGTGGAAGATGATAAATGAGACATGGTTCTAGCTCACAGCCTGGGCCACTGTTTTATTGGAGACAGTTAAGCATAACCGATCCCACAAGCAAATTTATCAGGCGTCTTGAAGCCCAAGTTTTAGTACTGATTCAGAAAACCCATCTGGAGCTGGTGCTACACAAAATTAATTCTCAACAATAGCACTCAAGTTCTCTGGTTATCAAGATTCACAGGAAAAATCTGTTCTTTGGTGCTTTAAGTTAAGATCCACGTTTCAGTGGTAGAAAACTCTAGGATTCCAACCTAGGACTTTCTTTGAAAAAAGTGTTCCGGCACCAAACCTGTTGTAGATGCTGGAATCCCTAGATTTATGTCTCAGTTAGGTTTCTCTATTTCTACAAAAGAATATATGCTCTTTGTTGACTGCTGATAGACTAAGACAAATGGCAGATATGGTGGTATTACATGTAGTCCTGCACTTGGGCAGCTGAGGCAGAAGAATCATAAGTTCAAGGCCAACCTGGGCCACATAAACAAACAAAAGAGCAAACTAACAGAGCCAGGTGTGATGGTGCATTCCTGTAATCTCAGCAGTCTGGGAGGATGGGGCAGTTTTAGGATCACGAGTCAGAGCCCTACCTGGCCAACTTAGCGATTTAGTGAAAACCTGTTCAAAATAATCTTAAAAAGACTAGGGGTACAGCTTAGTGCAAAGACCCTGGGTTTAATCCTTAGTACCCCAAAATAAATAAGTAGTATTTGCCAATTTCTTTTTTTTCCTCTCTCTTTTCTGGTATGGGGGAATCAAACTCAGGACCTTGTGCTTGCAAGGCAAGTGCGGTGCCACTGAGTTAAATCCCTGCCCTTGTATTTGCCAATTTCAATGTCTCTACCTACAGATTTCTTCTTTGAACCCAGTGATGAGAACTGCCTGTTCCAAGGTTTCCCCTTTTTGCTTTGCCTACCAGGAATTTCATAGCTAAATATAAGCATAGATTGCCAAATCTGTGAAATATCTTTTCCTTTAATCTCCAGTGTCCATAAGGTAGTCAACTGAGCACTTGACAGGTAGCTTAATCCAAATTATAAGTGTAAAATTTCTCAATAATTCCTAATATTGATTACATGTTGACTATTTCAGATATACTAGATTAAATAAAATATATTAACTTGTTTAATTTTACTTTCATTTTGGCTCCTAGAAATTTTCTATTATGTAGGTGGGTTTGGTGGAACATGCCTGGAATCCCACCACTTTAGAGGCTGAGGCAAGAGAATTTCCGTGATTTTGAGGCTAGTCTAGGCTACATAGCAAGTTCAAGACTAACTTGAACTACATAGCAAGACCCTGTTTCAAAAGGGGAAAAAAAAGGGGGCCAGGGATGTAGCTCACTGGTACTGACTGTGCCTGCCTGGCAAGCACAAGGTCCTGAGTTCAATCCCCAGTACCAAAAGAGGAGGGGGCAATAAAAGGCAAAAAAAAAAAAAAAGTTTATTACATTCCAAAACTAATATATTCGATCCCCAGTACAAAAAAAACCCACCTCTGTTATACAAGGCTTACATGTAACTCACACTACACCTCTGTTGGACAGCACTGTTTACAAAACATCCTGTTAGATGTGTGTATTAGGCTAACCCTTATGCTTTTTGGAGAGCAGGTGAAGTATGCATACAACAGCACATAGAATGAAAAACAATACTGATTCAGTGTTTTGTTTTTGAGAGAGGGTCCTGCTGTGTAGTTTAGGCTGGCCTTGAATTATGTAGCCCCAGCTCCTCTCATACTTGCAGTGAAACTCCTGCCTCAGCCTTCCAAGGACTGGGATTTCAGGCATGCATTACTTTGCCTGGCTAGTTTTTGGGCTTTTTGTTGTTTTGTTTTGTTTTTTTGAGACAGAGTCTCGCTTTGTAGTTCAGGCTGGCCCTGAGCTCAGCCTCAAACTCACATCACAGCAATCCTCCTGCCTCTGCCTCCCGAGTGCTGGGATGACAGGGGTGAGCCACCACGGCCAGCACTGTGGTATGTGATTCTGATTGCTAATGGGCGAGTCTCCATGCCCAGTGTTGTTATGTGGTTACCGGGATCAAACCCAGGCCCTTGAGCTTGCAAGATAGGCACCGGAACCACTGAGCTGTATCCCTGGCCCTAGTTTTTGGTTTTTTAACACAGGGTCTGTGTTTTCAGGCTGACCTCAGCCTCCTGAGTCCTGGGGCTATTTGTTTTTCATTTATGTGACTTTCAAACCAAAACACCTTGGTAAAGAGTTTTTCTCTTCATTCCAGGTGAGTAGTATTCCAAACTCTCCCTAGTCTCCAGGAAAGACCTGTTCTCAGCTCTACATTAGCTAACAAATTGGGATCTGATAGCACAATTCACAAATGACTGATAACAACTTTGTGTTCACCCCTCTCAGAGAGTATTTCCATTTTAACAGGGAACAATCCCTGAACCCAAAGGAATGAATCCCTAATGGTGGAGTTTCAGGCATCAGTGACAGGTGAGTGAGAGGCAGACTCTGGTTTTGTGTTTCTAGTCTATGGAGCTACTTTGAGGATGTGGCTGAGGAAGGAGACTGAGGGACAAGGTGGGCAGAGGTAGCGGCACACCCCCACATGGCTAAGACCACAGTGAGCGCTCAGACACCAACCGCATCCACTGCTGCATCTCAAGGGTTTGTTAAGCAACAGAGCGGCCCGGCACATGTCACCAGAGGGTAGGTATGAAGATGGTCTCCATGGTAACTACTGTAGAGTAGCAAAAATGCTCACAGAAGGATTTCAGGAGACACTGATTATTGTCTCCACCTTACTCACTGGCTTAACTCTGGGCAAGTCCTTTACCCTTTGGGTCCCAGTTTGATATAAGTGTGGTCTGAAGAGAAAGTGCTCTATAAATGTAAGAATCATTAAAATCTTAGCTGGGCATGGTGGCACAAGCCTGAAATCCCAGCACTTGGGAGGCTGAGGGACTTGGGAGGAGGATCTTTGTGAGTTCCAGGCCACCCTGGACTACGTAGTGAGACCCTGTCTCAAAAACAAAAACAAAAGATCTGTTTGTTAAAATGGAAATGCAGGGGCTGGCAATTTAGCCCAGTGGTCCCAGTACCTGCCTTTCAGGTGCAAGGACCTGAGTTCAATAGCCAGTGACCACATACAACAAAGCCGGGTGTGGCGACTCACACCCACCAACCATCAGTACCACATACCACAGTGCCGGGTGTGGTGGCTCACACCTGTAATCCCAGCACTTGGGAGGCAGAGGCAGGAGGATTGCTGAGTTCAGGACCAGCTTGAATAAACTACAAAGCAAAACCCTGTCTCCAAAAAAAAAAAAGGAAATGCAGCCAGACAAGCCTAGAGTAGGAGGGATAGGAAGTAGAAGTGGAGGGCTATGGGAAAAGTGGGGGTGGCCCTTGCACCTGGAAAACCCATCTTTCTGTCCTCCTAGGCTTCCCACAGACTCCTATAGCCGGTGCCTGCAGGTGACAAATGATGGCCTGAACTATGAGCAAGAAGGACTACCCGAAGTCTTCAGTGCAGGAGCCTCCTCTGGACTACTCCTTTAAAAGCATCCATATTATCCAAGGTCAGCCCTGAGGGCAAGAGGCCCAGTGTGGTCCCTAGGAAGAAACCATACTCTTCTACTTGAATGCCTAAAATGATTCTTCCTTGTTACTAAGAGTCAAACTCGGGACTTTGAGCTTGCCAGACAGTTGTGGTGCCACTGAGCTACATCCCTGGGCCCCAGCCAATAGTTGTGTTGTTTTTGTTTTTTGTTTTTTGGGGTTTTTTTTTTTTTTTTTTTTTTTTTTTTTTTTGTTTTTGAGACAGGGTCTCGCTTTGTAGTTCAGGCTGGTCCACAGCTCAGCCTCAAACTCACATCACAGCAATCCTCCTGCCTCTGCCTCCCGAGTGCTGGGATTACAGGCGTGAGCCACCACGCCCGGCACTGTGGTACGTGGTACTAGTTGCTGTTGGGTGTGAGTCTTCATGCCCAGTATGGTATGTGGTCACCGGGGATCGAATCTGCGTCCTTGCGTTTCCAAGACAGGCGTCAGAACCACTGAGCTAAATCCCCGGCCCTGTTTTTTTTTTCTAAATTCTTTTTTTTTTTTTTTTCTCAATTCTTGTTTTTACCTGAAAAGAGGAAGAAACTAGTGAGTAGAAATTATAGGTGACTGCAGAATTCCATGAAACAGCCAGAACTTACCTTCGTCTGGGAACACACATCTGTTCTTAGCACTGATGAAACATGAGAGCGCTGTTACCCACAGACCAGCATTTTTCCAGCTTATTTATTGACAGATTTCTTTTTTTTTTTTGAGACAGGGTCTTGCTTTGTAGTTCAGGCTGGTCCTGAGCTCACTATGTAGCCCAGGCTAGCCTTGAATTCAGCAATCTGCCTCTGCCTCCAGAGTGCTGAGATCACAGGTGTGAGCCACCATGCCCAGCATTGTGACAGATTTCTGACTTCATTGCAGCCATACAGGTTCTAGCACTGCCCACACTCTTATTTTGCCCATATCTGCATAAATGGGGAGTTAACACCCCTTCGGAGAGGACACGGGACAGGTTCTCTGCAGTGGTAGACTCAAGGATCAGCAGTTCTTCCCAGCTTCTGCCATTCCTGACTTCTGTCACCTGTCCTCATAGAATATGCATTCACACCCATGGTCCTAGATTCACTACTGGGCTTTGGTCTTTTCTCTCCAGGACAGCTGTAGCTACTTGTTAGCACAGGAAGCTGAGGAATGCTTCTGGCCATGGCTTAAGACCCTACTTGGGTCAGCATCAGCCACAACTGTAACTCTCAGCTGATGTCTCTCCAGCATGCATCTACCTACTGTGATCTTGGTTGCGTACTGTGGTCAATGTTTCACAAAGGGTTTAGCTGCAATAGTCTGTGCAAGGTGGCCGGAGCAACAAGTACAAGGGAAGCAGAGCTCCTCCTCATTGTGGGACTTCCCAGCTCTGAAGATGTAGCTGTTCCCTCTGGACACCTCAGGATGACAAACTGTTATCTCTGGAACATAATCCAGAATCTATACACAGACTTGTCCTTTATTCAGTACTCCAGTATTTGCTGAGCACCTATTTATCAAGCGATGTGTGTGTGTGTGTGTGTGTGTGTGTGTGTGTGTGTGTACACACTGGCACTGTGCTCCTTGGTGTGTTAAAGGGTGGGGAGAGAGGCATATCCGTCTCCACAGGCCAGAGTCCCTTCAGTTTCCTAAAGCTTTGGAAACACTTATCACTAGGATAAAAGGACAGGATAGAATCTGGGGTACCTGGAATACTATTTGCTGACTAATCAAGATAGACCATAAAATCTGAAATAGTAACCACTTTAGCAAGCATCCGATTTGTACCACTTGAGGCAAGAGCTTGGGAAATGTCATCAACCATGGACCGATCCCATGTATTACCACTGTCCCCTAACTTCTACTCACAAACCTAATAGCAAGGGTGTCCCCCGCCATACACACCAACTTCTGTAACAGGGTTGCTGATGGGCATTTCTTCGTATCAGACTTCTGCTTACACATGGAAAAAGCTGAATGGCAGCCTTCAGAGATGAGAAGACACAATGGTTTCTCCAGTCCTTCTGGAACTTTACAGTTCTGTAACTTGGTATTTGTGGTTATTTCCAAACCTGTCTTGGCCTGTCCTGAACAAGGAATCTTTTTTTGGTTTTGTTTTTGTTTTTGTTAGTTCTGAAGATTGAACCCAGGGCCTTTTCACTGAACTACATTCCCACTTCTTTTTATTTGAAACAGGGTCTTGCTAAGTTGCCCAGTCTGGGCTCAAACTTGTGATTCTCCTGCCTCAACAGCCCAAAGTTTGGGTTACAGGCATGTTCCACATACCTAAACAAGGAAGCTTTTAATAGAACCACAGATAATCTACTGCTTTGATGAACTCTGAAGGGACCAAGAACCCACAACAGGGACCCGGGGAGTTAGCTCAGTGGTTCCGGCGCCTGTCTTGCAAGCGCAAGGACCCGGGTTCGATCCCCGGTAACCACATAACAATACTGGGTGTGGAGACTCACGCCCAGCAGCAACCAGTACCACATACCACAGTGCCGGGCATGGTGGCTCGCGCCTGTAATCCCAGCACTCGGGAGGCAGAGGCAGGAGGATTGCTGTGATGTGAGTTTGAGGCTGAGCTCAGGGCCAGCCTGAACCACAAAAGCGAGACCCTGTCTCAAAAAACCTTTGAAAAAAAAAAAAAAAGGAACCCATAACAGTCTGGACACTCCACTCCAACCTTCCTAATCACAGCTTCATATTTCAGGCAAATCCATTGTTTGGGATCAGCCCATGTTTAGTGGCATCCGAAGCTTCTCTGCTTCATCAGACTAGATCCTAGCTCATATGAAATTACTTTTCCCTTAGTTTTTACTCATCTGAGAGTCGTCAAGTGTGGGAGGGAGACAAGCTTAGGACTCTGCATGCACAATGGTCCTCTGCTGTGGCGGGTCCTGCTCACTCAGGAATCGAGGCCGGGAGCCATCTGGTGGATGCTGCCTGCACTGCAGCTGAAGAGAAGTTGGTATTGCGTACAACTGTTGGTATTGTGACAACTGTGTCCCAAAGGGAACTGAAGAGACTGTGAAGACAGCCTGGCCAGGTTTGGCAAATAGTAAATACTCCTTTTCCCAGAAGCACCTTTTGACTAGTAAACAAAACGCTTGGTAGCATTGGGAAAAATCACCCCAGCCAGATGTGGTGTCTGGTTCTGGCTTTGCTACTGATCTTGAGCTTGGGCTTATGTTTTTAAAAGGCAGTGGGGGAATCAAATCAATTTTTTAAAAGCAGTGGGGGATGGGTTGTTACCCATTTGTCTCTTCTACCAAACGTTCAGAGGTGGCTGCTACCTGTTCTATTTCCTGACCTTTCCCTTCACTCTGAAACTCACTCCAATCTGGTTTCTAGTCTGGGTGATAAGGGACTTCATAGTTACCAAAGATTTTCCAGTCTTTGCCTCCCCAAAACTCACTCCTATAAACTTTTTTATTTTTTGAGACAAGATCTATGTGGTGGAGGCTGGCCTTGAACTTACAGTGATCCTCCTCCTCCTGTCTCCTGAGTGCTGGGATTACAGGTGTACGCCATGCACAATCGATTCCCTTTTTTACTTTTTTGAGACAGGGTAGTTCAGGCTGGCCCTGAACTCAGCCTCTAACTCAGTAATCCTCCTGCCTCTGCCCCCCCGAGTGCTGGGATTACAGGCATGAGCCACCACATTCAGCACTGTGGTGTGTGGTACTGCTTGCTGGTGGGCATGAGTCACCATGCCCCGAATTGTTGTAGGTGGCGATCAGAGATTGAATTCAGACCTTCTGCTTGCAAGGTAAGCAACGGAACTACTAAGCTAAATCCCTGGCCCCCTACTTTTTTTTTTTAAAGACAGAATCTCACTATGTGCTTCGGACTAGCTTTGAACTATATAGCCCAGGCTGACCTCAAATATGTGGCAATCCTTCTGCTTCGGCCTCCCACGTGCTGGGCTGACAGGTATGTGCCCTCACTTTTCAAACTGTTCTCTTGGTTCTTCCCATCTTTCCCTGAATACTCACTATCTTCTTTTTAGAGAGTTTTTTTTCCCCTTTGAGACAGGGTCTTGGTATACAGTTCAAGCTGGGTTTGAACTCACTGTGTAGCCGAGGCCAGCCTCCAATCTGTGAAGATCTTCTTGCCTCAGCCTCCAGAGAGCTGGGATTGCAGGCATGCACGACCATGCCTAGCCCTCACTAACTTCTTTAATGGACTTATCTTCCTCTTTGACCCTCCTCTCTACCCTCATCTTTTGAATCTAATCTGTTTCCCTAATTGGTCTGTCCTACTTTAATGATTCTCTGATCAGTCCTTGGGGCTTTGGATTTCCGCATCCAATTTTCTGCTTGGCTTCTGTAGCCTTTTGTACTACGGGAAAGTCAAAATCACACTGAGCCAAGCCTGAATTGATCTCTTTACCAACCTAGTCTCTCCTTTGTAATTATTAGTTATAATCTACCCCAGTCACCAAAATGAAAAATCAGCCACTAGCCTGAATATCCTTCTACCTTTCCATTTGGAATAGCCATTCAAGTCATGCTGCGTGTATATCCTTCCCATCTCTTGCCTGGACGACTATAATAGCACAGCTGGTCTTGTGATCCTATGCACCCAGAAGATTGGGAGTGATCTTTCAAGTGAAAACTCTGAATCGTTTCCATCGCTAAACATACTAGTGGCTTCCCATCACCTGTAGGATAAAGCCCGAGAACCTTAGCCTGCCACGGCAGGCAAGTAACTCATCCTGTCTTTCTCCTTGTCCCTTCAATCACTCTGCATGTATACAGACCCATGCTGTTCTATACCTCTGCGCTTTTGCTCATCCTTTTTGTACTTCTTTCCTTAGCTAATGTGTTCTTGGTTCAAGCCTAACAACTCTGGTTTTTACTTTCCCCATCTGTAAAGTGGAAGTGGGATTGCCTCAACCTCATTCTCACAGGGTGGTGTATGAAGACTCCGGCACATCACACACATAGTCAGACCACTGGGCCTGGAAGGATAAGAATGTGATATGGGAAGTCTTTGACTTTAATGCAAACTTACTCTGATTGCTAGAGCCTACAGGCAAGTTTGTACTACTGATGCAAGTGGACCCATCAGCTCCTCCGGCCCCACCTTGGGGCACTCATCTTCCTACTCCCTAAAGCCAGAAAAGTAACAATGATATACCCAAGACTCACTTTTCCTCACAGATCTGACTACTGAGGAGCCAAGGACAGGGCTACGACCACGGAAGCATTCAAAGTCAGGGAAGTCACTGACCCAGTCACTGTGGCTCAACAACAATGCCCTCAGTGACCTGAGGGATTTCAACCAGGTGATTTCACAGCTGCTGGAGTACCCGGAGAACCTGGCCTGGATTGACCTGTCCTTCAATGACCTCACTTCCATCGACCCTGTGAGTTCTTAGCCTTGGCGGGGTGGGGGGCTGACTTAGGTCAGTACAGTGCAGTCCAGAGCATCTAACTATGGGGGTCACAAAGATAGAGATTCAAATCCTGAGCTTACCTCTTATTCTAACTTTGGGAAACCTCTCAAGGTCTGTACCTTAGGCAAGCATGATGATGAATACCTGCAATCCCGGCACTCGGGCAGGCTATAGCAGAATGTTCACAAGATCTGAGCCCAGCCTGTGCAACTCAATGACTTAGGGAAACCCTGTTTTGAAAATGAAGAAAAGGGCTACAAAGAAAAGGGTGCAATCCCCCTACTGCAACCCAGACCATACCATCTTGCTCTGCCTTACCTGAAAAAACGTGCCAGCATCATAAAGGTTTTGTAAGCATTACATGAAATATAAGGAATCAGCTGGTACATCGATAGTAGAAGCAGAATTGTAGATATTGTTGGGTACCCACTGTATCTTGGGCCGAGTTCTGCTATGGAAGAGGTAGGTAGAAAAGTACACCACTTACTTGCTGAGAAATAACTTGTTTTAAGAAATAAACTAAATGCGGTCCCTTCTTGCTAGAATCCGTTGGCCGGAAAAGGGGCCGAGGTATAACTTGGTAGACTGTCTCCTGCTATAGAAATCTCACTTCAAATACTGTAAGAGCTTTTCTTGCATGCCTAGTATAACACTACTCCTGGGTGCTGCTGTCATCACAGCCTGAGTCCCATGAGACAGGCAGGAGAACTGTCACCTGGCCCGTCAGTGGCAGTGCTGGGACTCAGGGCCCACTGCCCTCCTCTCCTGCCCATCACTCGTAGTTCTGTTCCAGTGTGATGGCTCTACATCTCTTAGAAGTAAATGGAGTCACCGACGTGGCTGGAAGGGTCAGAGTGCAGAGCAGGTTATTCCCCAAACTTTTCCCTTCTCTGCCAGAGTCAATCCTGAAAGATCCAGGGGTTTGTCTAGCCTGGCTCGTGGGTTCCTCCTACCAGGTCCTAACGACATTCTTCAACCTGAGTGTCCTCTACCTTCATGGCAATAGCATCCAGCGCCTGGGGGAGGTGAACAAACTATCTGTCCTCCCTCGGCTCCGGAGTTTGACACTCCATGGGAACCCCCTAGAGGAAGAAAAGGGGTATAGGTAAGTGTCCTGTCCCTGGAGCTCGGGCCAGCTGGGCTCCCTGGAGGGATAAGGGGAGGGGGAGACAAGAAACCTAAAAAAGGAGTAGCAGAATTTGAAGCATTTCTTGCCGTCAGTCAAGATGAACCCAGTCTCCCCCAAACTATACTCCAGCCCCACTGTTCAGGGCAGATGGCAGCAACCAGGGAGGCAGACAGGGAGGGGATTGTCCTGGGGCAGGAGGGTCTGGCCCCCAGCCGAGTCTTTCCCACAGGCAGTATGTGCTGTGCTCTCTGCCCCGTATCACCACATTTGACTTCAGTGGGGTCACCAAAGCAGACCGCAACACAGCTGAGGTCTGGAAACGCATGAACATCAAGCCCAAGAAGGCCCACTTCAAGAAGAATGCACTCTGAGCTTCCCTCAGAACTGGACCCCTGAGGACAGTCGGCCTGGCTTAGCAATAAATGATTTGTGCTGTTCGGCAGATTAGAAGTCATTTTTACCCTGTTGCGACGTCCTGTTACTCTGGTAACCAGCCATCTGTACCTCTAGTCTTCTTTCACAAAGGAAGGCTGTGGAGGGCAAGGCCGGCTGATCTGGGACACAGAAGGACTAGCCTACCACCTGGATCCCTCTGTACTCTTCAGCTTAGATGTCATCGGATTAGAGTAGACAGCTACTTTTCCAAACTCTTCAGAGAAGCAGGGTGTGTGGAGCTGCCTCAGGCCTCTGTGACAGGCCCGAAGGTGGGCTGTGACCCGCTCCAATCAGTGGAGTTCCATGCTGTTCTATATGTCGAAACGTGGCTTAACATTTCACTTGAGCCTGGCAGCATGTGTGTATAGTTTAGCACTCAGGAGGCTGAGGTGGGAGGACTGCCCCAAGTTTAAGGCCTGACAGGGTTACACAGTGAGTTCAAGGCCAGCCCGAGCTACACAGTTAAAGCTTGTCTCAAAAAAACAGAACAAACAGAAAAAAGTATCCTAGGCAAAGCCTGATCTTTGCCAAACATCCAAGACTTGGTAATTTTACTGAGCCTGAAGCACGGTCCTCATCACCATCACCAGGTGCCTGGTCAGCTCCCAACCTTGGCACAGGTGCTCAGAACCCTGAACTCTGATGTCCTGGACTCCTCTTTATTGCCCCTTGAAGATATTCCCTCCCTGATTGCACTGGCCACAGACCTGAGGAGCCAGAAGTAAGAGGGCAACGGTAGGAGGACGGAGAGGCTAGAACCAGCACACAAATGAATACACTTCCTTTATCGAGAGTGACAAACAAAAACAAAAAGAAAAAAGACCAAACATGTAAAAACCCAGGGTGCTAGAATACAAACTCAATTCAAATTCAAGCTCATCCAGACCCTGGTCACAAACCCTACTGAGGTGCATGTGAGCACCAAGTCAGGGAGAAGGGGACCAGAGTGAATCTGAGGCCAAGAGAAAGGGTGGGAAGGGGACTCTGGGTCCCCGTTGTTCACCTGTTCACCCCACAGTGGTACCTCTACCTTCCCGATGACTGGGACACCTCCCAGGCCCTGCCCCTTGGCCCCCACCCCACCCCAGCAAGGGCTTCAAAGTCCAGTTCCAAAGGTTCTACCCCCCGTGCTCCGTCCTCACTTGCTTGGGCTGCTAGCCCTGCTCTTCTCCACATTCTTCTCCGTGATTAGTAGCAGGTTAGGGTACAGTTTAAGCCGCAGTGAGGCTGGGGGCCAGGGGAGGTGCGGTGGAGACGGGCTGAAGAGCGCAGAGCTGCTCAAGGACCTCTTCATGGGATCCCAAACTGTACAACCAGCTCCTCCTTTGCATCCACACGGATCTGAGAAAGTGCACTGTAGGCATAAGCGGCTATCCTGGAGACCTGGAGTGGAGGCCGGAGAAGAAAGGAACAGGTGGATACTTGAGTGGGATCCAGTTCGAGGAAGAGGGTGTGGAGTGGCATGAATGAGAGGAGGGAAGGATGGAGGGCCAAGCCAAAGAGAAAGGCAAGGATGCAACAGGCAGAAGGAAGAGAACAAGCAAGAGAGAAAGAATAGAGCTTGAGAGTAAAAGGGCTGTGGAGGATGTAAAAAGTCCGAGAGCAAAGAGGTGGGGTAAGCTGTACCCACTGGCTCCTCTGAGGCAGGGCAGTGTGGGAAGGGGGAGTGGACAGGCCAGGGGAGGCTCACCTGCTGCAAGTCAGAGAAGGGGATGGGCTCGCTGGCCAGCACTTGGTGGGGCTGGCTGGTGAGAGATGGTAGCGGTGGCAACTTCTTCCAATGGGTCAGGCTGCTGCTCAGCACAGCCAAGCGGGTACTGGCCAAGAGGGAGGCGAGGAAGAGAAGGACAGTCAGGTTGTTGCCTGTTCTACCCTGCCCTGTCCTGCCCTGCCCAGCCTGGGCAAGCCTCACTCAGGCCTCAGGAGCAGGGTGACGGAGTCTAGCTCATCACAGACCCAATTCCGAGTGCACCTCCTTTGGCCTCAGCTCTCTCAAGAGTATGCAGGGCAAAGAGGGCTAACACAGACATCTACAGAAGAGGGCTGTGATCAGCCTCTGGGCTGCAGCCCAGGCTCCCAAGCTGGAAAGCGCTGGCAGCATGGGGAGGGGCCCAAAGTGAACCGGGGCTCACCTGTACTGCCTCGCCCGGTCCATGTACTCATGCTGCTCCATGCCCTGGGAGTCTGCAGCAGATACATCGATGATGTTGCTTTGGAGAGAGGGGACATGACAGGTGTTTCACTAGACTCAGTGCAGGGTGCCAATGCCCGGGCTATCTGACACCAATGTCCCTGCCTCCCCGATGACCTTGTTCCATTCCCCACAGCCTGGGTCTAGCCGCCCCATTCCAGCCTCCCATTTGGATGGGAGCTCTGCCTCAGGCCTGGTCCGGCGCCACTCACCTGGCTGTCTTGGCAAGGATGGAGGAGAGCAGGGCCTGCTCATCTGTGCGGGCGGAAGGCAGGCTGTGGTAGTTGGGCTCAGCTCCATTGAGGGCTTTGGTTGGGGGGCTACTAGGATCTAGCAGCAGCTTCCGCTCCTCTCGATCCTAGGAGAGAGCCCACCAGAGAGATGTCAGATCCAGGGCCCCTAGCCCAGTAGTCCTGTCCTGGAGCTTTCCTCTCAGCTCAGCTCTGACCTTTAAACACCAAAATACTTTCATAGGGAGTATTCAAAGGGCTTGACGCCTGCTGCCCTTTAGAGCTCAGTGTACCTTAAGGTCAGGGATGAACTAAAGGGTCCTGAAGGGCCTGAGAAGATAGAAAAACAAATCACATATTCAGCAGCAGCCCTAAAGAACGGTCCCACACTCACTGGAAAAAGGATGTCAGAGACTGGAAGACAGCAGAGGCGGGAAAATTCTAAAGCGGTAAGGTCTAAGCAAGGCTCCCTGCAGGTCAAAAGCGCAAGAGTGAGCCAGCTGTGGTGGGGCACAACTGTAATCCGGGTGCGCTGGGAGGCTGAGGTGGGGGCGTCAGGCTTTTTTTTTTGAGGCAGGGTCTCGCTTTTTTTTTTTTTCTTTTTTTGTATTCAGACTGGCCCTGAACTCAGCCTCGAATTCACAGCAATCCTTCTGCCTCTGCCTCCCAAGTTTTGGGATTACAGGCCAGGCATCAGCCACCAAGCTCAGCACTGTGGTATGTGGTTCTAATTGCTGGTGGGCATCAGTCTCCCTGCCTGGCACTGTGGTATGTGGTTACTAGGATAGAACCCTGGACCCTTGCACTTGCAAGGCAGGCGCCGGAACCACTCAGCTAAATTCCTAGCCCATAGGAGGGTCAAACATTTGAGCCCCATCTGGGCATCTCAGAGACGGAGCAAGATCCTGTCTCAAAAATAAAAAACAAGACACAAGGGCCCAGGTTCGATTCAGGTAAACACATACCACAATGCTGGGCGTGGTGGCTCACGCTGTAATCTCTTTTTTTTTTTTTTTTGGAGACAGGGTCTCGCTTTGTAGTTCAAACTGGCCCTGAGCTCAGCCTCAAACTCACATCACAGCAATCTTCCTGCCTCTGCCTCCCGAGTGCTATGGTGCTGATTGCTGCTGGGCTAGTCTCCATGCCCAGTACTGTATGTGGTTACTGGGGAATCAAACCTGGGCCCTTGCGCTTGCAAGACAGGCACCAGAACCATTGAGCTAACTGCCCGGCCCACGCCTGTAATCTCAACACTCAGGAGGCAGGGGCAGGAGGACTGCTGTGAGTTTAAGGATGAGTTCAGGGCCAGCCTAAACTACAAAGTAAGGCTCTGTCTCAAAAACAACAATAAAAACAAACAACAAAAAAAACAGGACTCAGGATATAGTACAGTATGAAAGTCCTTGGTTCGATCCCCCCACCAACAAGAAATGGAGGGGAGCGTGCCTGAGTGGCCTTCCCCACACTCTAGGACAAGATGCTCCCAAGCAGTCTGCTTCCAAGATGGAGAATCCAGACAAGGCCCTAAGCGAGGACAATTCCCTGGCCATTCCTCACGTTAGCCCCGGGCAGAAATACCACTCCACCTCTGGGTCACACCTAGAGCTCCAGGTCCCACCTGTGCCCCCTTCCGTGGAGCAAGTCCCTTCTCTCAGTGCACCCTCCTGTCCTGTGCTCTGTATGTGACTCCCAGACCCAAACGGAGCCAACCTGGTCTATCCTAACCAGCCAAGAACAATGGCGCCGTTCCTCCCTTGCCAGACCTCCATGCCTCCCCACTGGCCCAAGTGGCCTCCTTAACTGAAAGCACTTTTGAACACACCCCCCAGAACTGGCATAAGACCACACCAAGTCTCTCTAGTTCTGTACAATGTATTTCTCCTTGTTCTATTTCAGGCCTCATTCTTATCTATGGCTTTCTATGCTTTCTTATCTATGACTCTGCCTTGAGCCCATCATTGGTAAATCCCTGCTGGCTTTGTGTCAGCTGCAACACGGATAAGCAGACCTGCTAGGTGTCTGGGCAAACCATAAAGAGCTCAGGACAAAACCAAGGGTGGGGTGGGTGCGGGGCACCCTGACTAATGCTGACTCACCAACCCGCTGGGTCGGACCCCAGACTCCTCAGTGTTCACTTCCAGGCCAGTCTCGTTTCCGCCACAGAGTTGCCTGTTACAGCAGCCAGCTCCCCTTACTGAGAGCCACTTCCTCCTACTCCATCTGCACCCCAACCCCTACCCTGCCTCCCCGAAGGTCCAGACTTCTCTCCTTGCTCTTCCTTCTCAAGCCAGCATTGCCCAGGTCATCAGACCATTTGATCCAGTTCCCAACAGCGTGAGAAAGAAAAGCTGTGGGCTTCTCCCTGTTACCTCTAACGTTCTACATACTACATACTTCCATCTTCCTTCTGTATTAAAAGGCTAGAAAGACAAAATGCTTGCCAACTATAAGCTTATCTGTAAGGAAAGTTGGCTTTCCTATGTCCTTGCTCTACCCTCACTTTTATTTTTTGGTTGGGGGTAGAGTTTGAGACAGGGTCAGAGTTTGAGACAGATTCAGACTGGCCTTGAACTTACTATGTAGCCTAAACTGGCCTCACTCAGTGACCCTCCTGTCTCAGCCTCCCAAGCTGCAGGCATGAGCCATCATGCCCATTTTTTCTGTTTGTTTTTTTTTTTTTAATTTGAGGCAGAGTCTTCATTCTGCAGTTCTGGCAGGTCTGGAACTCACTCCTCCAGCTTCAATCTCCTGAGCGCTGGGATTACAAACTGGGCTACCACACCCAGCCCTCCAGCCTCCTTGGACAGATAAGATTTTCTGGCAAAACCAGTAAGTTTTGTTTCAAGAACAAGGCTATTCTCCTAACTCCGAGAAGAGACTATGCTGCTCCCTTCAGAGTGGACAGTAATATCACCCTACACCCAAAAGATGAGTGGAACATGACCACAGACACAGATATAAATCCTAACCATGACCAGCCACTTGGTCTGTGGACAAGGATGACCAAGATAGCTTGGTTCAATACATAAAGCATTCCGCCTGACATCAAAACACCTTAGCAGGCTGTTTTTCAGGATTGTGAAATCTTAGTATCTTCACATTTTCCTCATTTTTTTGGAGAGAGTCTCACTTTGTAGTTCAAGCTGGCTGTGTAGCCCAGGCTGGCCTCAAACTCACAGCAATCCTCCTGTTTCTTCCTCCTGAGTGCTGGGATTACAGGTCTGAGCTACCACAGCTGGCATTATGATAAGTGGTACCAAGGATCACATGTGGGACCTTATGTAGGCCAAGTAGACACCAGAACTACTGAGCTAAATCCCCAGCCCACTTTTTTGTTATTTGAGATAGGGTCTTGCTATGCAGCCCAGGCTGGGCTTGAACTCACAGCAACCTTCCTGCCTGAACCTCCCAAGTGCTGGGATTACAAGCCTGTGCCACCACACCTGGCTCCTCACTTTTTCCCTCTTGTGGTACTGAGGATTTCAGGGACTCATGAGAATACCAGGCAAGTACTGACCCCAACCCTTATTTATTTATTTTACAAAACAGGGTCTTGCTATGTAGTTCAAGCTGACCTTGAAGTCACTATGTAGCCCAGGCTAACTCTGAACTCACAGTGACCATCCTGCTTCAAAGCCCATAGACATGATGGCCTTCGCTTGCAATCCCAGCACTTAGGAGGCTGCGGCAGAAGGACTTCTTTGAGGTTTTTTTTTTGAGACAGGGTCTCACTTTGTGGTTCAGGCTGGCCCTGAGCTCAGCCTCAAACTCACATCAGAGCAATTCTCCTGCCTCTGCCTCCCAAGTGCTGGGATTACAGGCGTGAGCCACCACACCCGGCACTATGGTATGTGGTACTGGTTGCTGCTGGGCGTGAATCTCCACACCCAGTATGGTATGTGGCCACCGGGTATCGAAACCAGGTCCTTGCGCTTGCAAGACAGGCGCCGGAACCACTGAGCTAAATCCCCAGCCCCAGGACATCTTTGAGTTTGAGGCTAACCTGGGCTACAGAGTGAATTCAAGGCAAGCCTTAAATTCACTGCATAACTTTATCTCAAAAAAAATATTATAGTGTTACACATTTCTGTTTATTATTTTAATAAAGAGCAGTAATGAGAGTAGGGTAGTGAATCACTATGGCTTTTCCTAAATGATACCTCAAGTCACTCATCACTGGATCAAGCACGATCTCTGGGGGCTGCAACCTGAAATGGGCCAGATTTACCTCAGCAGTTCTAGTGCGTACCTTGCAAGTGCAAGGTCCCAAGATCAATCCCCAGTACCCAAAAAATAAAGAAAAAAAAAGCCCAAGAGATTCAGGAGAGTAAAAAAGTAAAGTTTGTGCCCACCCCAGTAAAAAACCCATCTCCTGAGATTCAGGAGAGTAGCAAATCTAGCTCTCTCTTCCAGCTAGAAACAGGTATCCTCCTTAATAAGACATTAAGCCTTTGTATTCCCTGTAAGAGTCCGTAATATACTTCAGGGATAATTTCCCACCAGGCCATGGCTCTCTCAGTAAATAAAAATACTGCTGTCTCCACCTTCTCTAATACACTAGAGTAACATTAGTGATATTGGCTATGAGATATGCCTGACATAGAGTGTAGGAAATATGTGTTCATTAGGTGTTTGGAGAATTTACGATCAGGAGCCACTCATACCTCCCGCACAAATAACATTTTCCACAGTTTAAATTCTTAACTCAAAATATTACTAAGCAAAGAAATGTTTTCAAAAAACCAGTGCGATGATCTCTCCCAGTACCTGATGAAACTATTCTCCTGTCTCTGAGCCTACTATGTGTTAAAGACAGAATTCAGGACTAGAAGTTAAAAAAAAGATGAGTGTTCAGCAGCTCGAGACTTTATCCATGGTCTCCAGTTCAAGCGGTCATGCAGAGCTGGGACTGGGCGCGGAAGTGGGAATGCATCAAGGGGAAGAGGAGTATTTAAAAACTGAACAGGTCTCCCCAACCTAATCCCTCCTCCAAAAGGATCAGATCTGGAGCCACAATCTCAAAACAGACACCTCTCTAGCTAGAGGAACCTTCAGACACCAGGCAAGGGTCTGCACGGAGGCAGGCCAAACTCAGAACCAAACGCTCCCAAATCAGTCCAGGCTAAATCCAGAGTAAGCTTCCCGAACAACTTTTCACATTATCTCTATGTCTTCATTGTAGTTATTCTTCACTGCCTAATCCAAATGTCACCAACTTCGGAGCTTCCTCTACCCTCAGACCAGCGGTTCATTACTTCAACTCTGAGGGCAAAGAGGATACACAAATTCCTGATTCACTCCACGATAATCTAACTCGGGCTTTATCTTAACTGACTCTACAATAGATTCGTAAAGCCCACCAATGAGACAAGCGCAAAGAAGGGGCAGGGAACATGGGAAGGAAGTACTCCGCAGAAACCTAGGAAGGACTCTTGAAGCTTGTTAAGGTCTGAAGACAGGGATAGTGGAAGAGGAAGGGAAGAGTCAGACAGCAGGCCACTTGCACATCTCCTGACCGGGACTAGGTGAAGACCTGAGGCTTTAACAAGGGTAGGAGCTCGGCTTGCCGTCTCCTCTATAATCTGTCCCCTACAGGCCTCCGTACTTGATGAGCCCTGCATTCCAATTTTTACTCCTCTGCAGATTTCTGGGGGGTCCCAAGTCCCAGGGTCTAAGCCCTCACTCCCGAGCCCGCATTCCGCGGCCGCACCTGGTCCGAGTCTTCGTTTTCGCTGCTGTAGCAGCACCCCATTGCTGGGGTAGGGCTGGGCTCTCAGGACGCGCCGAGGAGGGACGGCGTCCGTCAGGAGCCCTTCCGGTCACATGGCCCACCGCTCCTCCTGCGAGCTACTATCCGTTCCCCTCCCCCACTACCCTGTCCCGTAGCCGCAACCAACCCCGGCTTCCGGCCCCACCCCCAACCGCGTGACCACCACCAATCAATGAGAAGACTCACTCTACGTGACAGGGCAGAAGCCACGTGATGCAAGGAACGGGAGGGGCATGTCACATGACTATCATCTGCCCAGTCTGTAAACTTAAATCCTCTAAACCCTGGGCGGTAGTTGTGCAATGTGATCACACGGCCCTTTCTGAGCCAGTGCGTGTACTTATGCCAACTGCTGTCATGATACACTCTTCTAAATGCCATATGAGGGACGAACGGGGGGGGGGGTCCAGGCATAAGTTCCTAAGGGCAGAAACAAGCCCCGTAAAGATGGGCGCTCACTCGCCGCCGGGGAAGGGAGAGTGTATGCCTTCACTACCTGAAGCGGAAGTGGAGACTGCCTAACTGTTTATCCCTCGGACTTTTTTTTTTTTCTGAGACGGTCTCGCTTTTGTAGTTCAGGCTGGCCCTGAACTCACTATGTACCTCAGGCCAGCCTTGAACTCACAGCAATCCTCGTGCTTCCGCCTCCTGAGTGCTGGGATTACAGGCGTGAGCCACTACGTCGGGCCTCCGTGCGTATTTTGTCAACACTGTCAAAAAGCCGTAGTAATCTAGCACAAAGCCTTTTTGGAGAGAGAGATTTACACAGCTTTATTAAGTGGCCCAGGCCAGCCTAGAAATGAAAATACTCCTGCCTCTGCCTCCCAAGGACTGGGACTATAGTCATGAGACTCATTCAAGGTTCAGCTCCTTCTTAAAAACCCCTCCTGCCACGTTTGGAGGCAAACGCTTGTAAGCTCAGCACTGGAGGCTGAGACAGGAGGATTGCTGAGTTTGAGGCCAGCCAGAGTTCTGTATTGTGTTCAAGGGAAGGCCAGCCTGAAGTACATAGTGAAACCCTGTCTCAACAAAACAAATCAACAAAAAAATACCCAACCCTCCGTGTGGTAAACAAGCATTCTGCCACTGAGCTACTTCCTCAAGTCTCTGTTTTTGGTGGTGGTGATGATTTCTTATTTTTTTGTTTTTGTTGTTTTGTTTTTTGAGACAGGGTCTCCTGAATTGCCGAGGTTGGCCTTGAACTTGCTGTCTTCCTACCTTAGCCGCCTTAGTGGCTGAGATTATAGCCCTGCCATTCCCCACCCAGCAGTACTTGGTTCTTTGATGACCTGAATGTTGCACGTGGGGTCTGGCACTCTGCCTTCCCTCCAGAGCTATTGTCGACAAGGCTCAATACAAATAATACCCATCTGATTACATTCTCTGAGCCCCTTTCTCTGAGCCTCTTCAGCTTCCTGTGCCTCATCTTTATCGACTGTGAATTAATTCATTAGGTCATTGTATGTTTACTGTCTACTGTGTACCATACCTGTGTTCTCTCTGGAATGGGCAGTCATTCAGAAAACAGTCCAAAGCTGGCCGGGGATTTAGCTCAGTGTCTGCCTGGCAAGCCCAAGGTCGCGGGTGGGATCCCCAGTCGCCACATACTACTTGCAGGCATGGTGGCTCATGGTGGCCTGTAATTCCAGCACTCAGGAGGGAGAGGCAGGAGGATTGCTGTGAGTTGTAGGCTGGCCTGGCTACATAGTGAGTTTGGAGCCAGTCTGAACTGCAAAGCAAGACCCTGTCTTAAAAAAAAAAAACAGTCAAAAGTTCTTATATTCATGGATCATCCAGTCTTGTGATCACAGCATATGTAATCTCTAGTTCTTAGGTCAGCCTCTGCTACCAAATTTAGAGTTCCTGGAAGACAGGGGCAGGTTCAGTCTTCACTTGCTTAGAGAAAACTGAAATTCTGAGTCGTGTAATTTACAGTTTCTCAACCACCTTGGCTCATATCATGTTTCATGTCCTGATCCAAGGGAATAGGGGAGAAGTCACCAGACCTAGCAGCATTTACTATCCCTCCAATCAAGATCCTGGAGTTCTCTACGTTGTTTGAGGTCTCCTGAAGTATAGAAGGCAGCTCTACCTTGTCCCTGGCTGTGGTAACTTGAACTGCAAGTCTCGGGTAGCAACAGCTGCCTTTGCATCAATAATGGAAAGCAGGTCCAGCTTCCCACCTCAGGGTTGTTCCTCCTAAGGACTCCCGTACCTGGCTTGAACACCAGACTTCCCTAAGCAGAAGCCTCTGTCCCAGGTAAGGCAGACTTTTGGGTTCCCATGCCCACCACCACCTACTCCCATCCTTTCATGCACTCTCCCCAACCCCACCAGAGGCCCTGGAAGTCCTGCCAGGTGAGATCTGGTAAGGAGGATGGACCGCGACTGGGAGAAGAGAGGGCAACTATCCATCCCAGAGGGTCTGGGGCGAAAGGGCTGAGGGTGAGGAAAGTGAGTGTTGTTTTTATATATGCACTTGTAAAGAGAGTTCTGATGGCACAAAGAGGGAGAAAAAAGATGGAAGGAAAGGAAAAAGTATAGAATGAAAGACTCCTCTCCACCCTTAGTGAAGAGGATAGTCCTGGAGTGGAAAAGAAAGACATCTCACCCTAACACCTTATAGAGGTTTCTTTTTCTTTTTTTTTTTTTTAGAAAGGCTGTGTAGCCCAGGCTGGCCTTGAACTCAGTAATCCTCCTGCCCCCGTCCCGAGTGCTGGGATTACAGGCATCAGCCACCACACTTGGCTTCTCCTTCTCCTTCTTCTTCCTTTCCTCCTTCTGCCCCCTACCCCCTGTACCAGTGAACAAACTCGGGTCCTTGTGCTTCTGAGGTAAGCATGGTACCACTTGAGCCAAATCCTGGGCCCATGCCCAGCTCCTTGTGGAGTATTTTAATTTTACTGAGGCACAGCACAGCGACAGGCATTTTCTGAAGAAATGAATCAAGCTTTTTCCTTTTGCTGCACAGTATCGGGCAGCTAAGACCCTTGGTTGGTGTGCGGATACTGTAGAAGGAACCAATGAAGAGATTCCGCAGGACATCAGGGGTCAAAGGAAATGGGTGAAAGGAGGAAGGTGGAGATGGGAGAAGTGGCTGAGACTGGTAAAAGGTTGTTTGAGGTTGCACTGAAAAGTATAAACTCTGTGAAAATACGTAGGCTTGGAATCATACCAAGATGGATTCAGTTTCAGCTTCCTATTTAGCCAGTGTCAGTTAGCTTTTGTTTTCGGCTTTCTGAGGTAAGGTTTTTCTATGTCACTGAGTAGTTCAGGCCGACCTTGAACTCAGTGATTCTGCCTCAGGTTCCAAGTGCTGGGATTACAGGTAGGTACCACCCCACCCAGCAGTTAGCTCTTTAAATCAGTTAAGGGGCATTCACTGTCTGCTGTGCCCAGTTCTGCATTGACCGGACAAGAGATAGCCGTTTCCAGACACGGTTTGTAAAATATGGGCATAGGGTCTGAGCTTAGTGGTTCCGGCGCCTGTCTTGGAAGTGCAAGGGCCTGGGTTTCATCCCGAGTAACCACATACAACAATGCTGGGCATGGAGACTCATGTCCACACCTACCATCAATCAGAACCACATACCACAGTGCCAGACATGGTAGCTCATACCGGTAATCCCAGCACTAGGGAGGCAGAGGCAGGAGGACTGCTGTGATGAGTTTGAGGCTGAGTTCAGGGCCAGCCTGAACCACAAAGTGAGACCCTGTCTCAAAAAAAGAAAAAAAAAAATATGGGCATAGCAAAAGCTACTGGTTAAGGCTGCACAAACGACCAGCAATTGGTGGGTGTGGGTTTCTCTACTTCCCTCCACTGCAAGGCACATGTAGGGACCATGTCTCCTGCAATTGCACTGGCCTTCCTGCCACTGGTGGTGACGCTGCTGGTGCGATACCGGCACCACTTCCGCCTGCTCATGCGAACTGTCCTGCTGAGGAACCTCCGAGACTGCCTGTCGGGGTTACGGATTGAGGAGCGGGCCTTCAGCTACGTGCTCACTCATGCCCTGCCTGGGGATCCTGGTCACATCCTCACCACCCTGGACCACTGGAGCCGCCATTGCGAGTACCTGGGCCACATGGGGCCTGCTAAAGGTCAGTGTTCCCCAAAGCACCCAAAAGAAGGGTAGAAGATCTGGAACTGTCACTGCCTTACTGGGTGAATTGGGCAGGTTCTTGTTCTTTGGGTATCTCTTCTTGTGTAGAAAGGAGGGACTTGGACCAGGTCAGTTATTCACCTGATAAACATGTATTGTCATCTGTTTTGTACCAGATCATGTACTTACTCAGTGTGGAAGAGGTAGCCCCAGCTTCTGTACAAGTTGAAATCTTATTTTTAAAAAATTCACCCAACTTCAAGGTCAGAAACATATTCCATAAACAATGAAGGAAGGAGGGGTCTGAAACTAGAAGCCTCTCAGAGGCCTGGAAGATGGGGTGGTTGCTTCTACGTGGGCATTCCTGCAGGAAACACCATTTGAACTGAGCCTTGAAGGAATGGCTTCAAGTTGGCCAGGTGGCTGGGAATGAGGAAGGGCAAAGCTGGTCACAGGTACAGCTGTGGCATGGAGGAATATGACATCGTGGGTGATTCTGGAAGCTGTTTTTTTGTTTTGTTTTTCTGTTACCAGGGAACTGAACTCAGGACCTTGTACTTGCCAGGCAGGTGCAGCACCACTGAGCTACATCCCTGGCCCATGGGAACAGGTGTTTGGAATGGCTGTGATTTCAAGTTACAGATGGGAGAAGCTGAGAACTATAACTGGAAAGCTAGGACAGGATCACAGCTAAGGAGGTCCTGAATGCCAGCTGGACGATCCCAGTTCAACTCTAAAGGCCTTTAAAATCACAGGAGCCAGAGATGGACAGATTTATTAGATTTCTTTTTTCTTTTCTTTTTCTTTTTCTGGTGTCAGGGATCAAACTCAGGACCTTGTGTTTGCCAGGCGGCGCAGTACCACTGAACTACATCCCTGGCCCAGATTTGTTAAGATTTCTAGTAGCTGGTGTGAACAGACTGGAGAGGCAGGGGGACCAGTACGACAACTAGGGACGAAATGAGACCCTAATTAGTTGGGGCTATAAGAAAAGAGGTAAGGATTTGCAGTCCTTTCATCAGAGGCCCAGCATCGTCTTCTATAATAGCCGTCTTGCCCCATAGGTCAGATCCTAATGCGGCTGGTGGAAGAGAAGGCCCCTGCTTGTGTGCTGGAGCTTGGCACCTACTGCGGATATTCCACACTGCTTATTGCTCGCGTCCTGCCCCCTGGAAGTCGCCTTCTCACTGTGGAGCGGGACCCGCGCACAGCAGCAGTGGCTGAGAAACTCATCCGCCTGGCTGGCTTCGACGAGCGCATGGTCAGCCTCCCGTGTCTCTAATGCTGTCTCTTCTGTGGCACGCTGGCCTTGCCCTCGCCTGGCCTCCTAGAGTGTGATCACGGAGGGTGTGTGATCTAACCTCCCACCCCAAGTGACCAAGACATATTTTCTCCTAATGACAAAAACAGCTGAGAAGAAGCCTCCATAGTTCAGCAACTGAGTCCAAATCTTCATCTTCCTTTTGTTAACAGTATGACCTTAGGCAAAGCACAGATCCTCAGTTTTAGCATCTTTGTCAGTAGGATGGAAATTACAATAGTGACATAACTTCTTGGGTTCTGAGGCCAGAGGAAGTATGAGACACATATAGGGTCATAAGCCAGATTCTCATGGGATTTGGAGTGGGACAGGAATCCTTCCCACTCTCACAGCTCCAACTTCCCCTGCAGGTGGAGCTCATCGTCGATAGCTCGGAGGAGGTGATTCCACGCCTTCGAGCCCAGCATCAGCTGAGTCGGGCAGACCTGGTACTCCTGGCACACCGGCCCCGATATTACTTGCGGGATCTGCAGCTGTTGGAGGCCCATGCCCTGCTGCCTGCTGGTGCCACTGTGTTGGCAGACCATGTGCTTTTCCCGGGTGCACCTCGCTTCCTGCAGTATGCCAAGAGCTGTGGCCGCTACCGCTGCCGCCTGCATCACACTGGCCTCCTGGATTTTCCTGCCATTAAGGATGGTGTGGCCCAGCTCACCTATGCTGGACCTGGCTGAGATCCAGAAGTGTTTACTTATTTACCTCCATCCCCATCCAAAGACATCAGAACATCCCCTTCCCTCCCTATTTGGGTGCCAGCACATGCTGGGCTCAGGACTGGGGAGGCTTTCTTCCCAACTCCACCCCTTTCCAGCCTCCACACTGACCTGAAGTGTCAAACTGTATCAGACTGCTTGGTCCCAGTGGTCTTCCTCCTTCTGGAGACAGCCACGGACTTAGAGCAAGAGGCTTGAGCTCTCAAGCCAGCTGTCACTAGTTTGCTGGTCGAGTCCTGCCCTGCTGAGATTTGATTTGCTCTTTTAACATTAATATAGCTAGCTGGGAGAGCCCTAAGGGCCTCCCAGTTCTATGCCGCAGGAAGACTCCCCTCACCAGCTGAGCAGGATTAAAGAAAATGCCACATCAGAGCCCTGCAGGTGGGGCTGGATGCAAGCTGGTACACAGAAGCCTGGGTGCAGGTTTTCCGATCCAACTCTACTCGACCAATTAGGTTTGCTTCAGATCCTCTGAATGGTCCTTTCTCTCCCAAACCCAAGAGAAGATATTGGACTATCCCGGGTCCCACAAAAAAGGGAATAGACAAAAGGGCAAAAATCAGTGCTGTGTCTTTATTAACAAGAGTTAGAAAGATTCTAGACCCATCAACTAAGGAGTGGCCAGGAAGGTGGAATGGGCTCAAGCTCTGGGAACTCAAGGACAGACTGATGGACCAGGAGTGCTCTCAGGTGAGTGTTCAGGCACTGGGACCATCAGCTGATTCTTTGGGGTGAAAGGTTGGGGCTGGGGATGCGGGGCAGGTTGGGCTGGCCTGGAATTGCCGCCCTGCCTTGTCTACCTAGATCATCCACTGGTCCTGATCCTGTTCGTTGCCTTCCATGTCCACCTGGAGAGGAGCCTGAGTGTCGGTGCGGCGGGGCCTCAGCCCCAGATCCTGCCCCTTGGTGGATCCAGGGTTTCTGTACCCCTTAGCTATCAGTTAGATCGGGTCAGGAACAGAAACCTTCCCATATAACTCTTGCCTACCTCATTGACTTCTCCGTCATCAGGTGATTCATTATAGTCATTCATCTCATCCATGTCCTGCATGTCTTCATCGTCTTCTGAGTCTTCTTCACTGTCCTCATCATCATCTTCATCCTCCTCTTCCTCATCATCATAGTGCTGGTAAGGCAGGGGAGAGCCCAAAGGCCCCACTGGGCTGCCTGGACCAGTTCAAGAGCTGGCCCACTTAAGAGCCTCCCTCCCCTTGTCCCCACTGAATCTAGTAGGATGGTGCATGTTGTACAAAACATTAGTACTAGACCCTGTGTCCACCTGCTGCAGCTCCCTTTTCTGGCCCCTACCCAGACTGAGAACCCTACTGCTCTGGCCCAGAGACAAGACGTTCAAAATTAGAGCAGAGCTTGGTCCACCATGGGCCTCACACAGGCCCCACCTGCTGCAGCGACTCACCTCTGAGGCTGGCTTCCCAATAGGTACCAGGTTGTTGTCTTTCTCTGCGATGCTTTGGAGCTGTGGGCAGAGAAGTCGGGAGGGCCAAAGAAGGACAGGTCAGGGGCATGGAACTGGTCCACTCTGCCCCTAACAAGACCCCTAAGTGCTGGGAGAAGCTTCCCCTCAGTTCTCAGGAAGTCTCAATCCCTTTCTCCCCTGTCATCTGCCACTTATAAATTTGATCCAACTACTTTAAACTCTTCTGGACCTTGGTTTCTTCAGGTAATTATGGTAAGGGTGAAATTACTTAGCCTAGACGTGGCATCTGCTAAAGTTTGGGCTGGGTGAGGGGAACTGGGCTCTAATCTTACCCAGAAGTTCCATGGTCCCCAGAAAATGGCTACCACAAAGAGGAGAGCTAAGACACCTGGCCCCCAGCCTGACTACTCCAAGCTCAGAGCAAAGAGCTCTTCCAGGGCGCAAAGAGTAAGGCCCAAAGGGCCTATACTAAGTTCTCACTCACCCAGGCCTGATGCTGCTGTTCCTGCTGCTGCAGCTCTGTCTCCTCCACACAAGGCCGATCCAGATTAAACCACAGTGTCTCGGTCACACGGGGGAAGAGTGAAGGGAACAAGGTGGACATGGCTCCTAGACCGAGGAAAACAGTGAGGTCAATGTGCTTTGCTCTGGATTTCAACTGTTTGCAATTTGATTTAGGGAGAGGGCGCAGTGGAAGGCAGCAGGGAAACAGCCATTCCTCTGGGAATCACACAGACCTGGGCTTCAGTTTTGGTCCCACCACTTACTAGCTTCTTGTGGCAAGTCACTTAACCTCTTTCGGCCTCAGTTTCCTCATCTGTGAAATGAGGATAATAACATAATAACAATTATACCACCCTCAAAGTTATTCTGATAAGTAAAAGATGTAGGTTGTTCGTGAAAGGAAAAGAACTGCAGCCAACTAACTAGAGATGGAATCCAGAGTACAGACTGGCGTTTCAAAATGAAGAGGCAGCACGGCTCTACTAAAACTATCGCTGCTCCCTCCAAATCCTGAAATTTAACCTTTTCCCCTTTATGATGGCACGTGACGCCCACCAGTGTGAAAAATTTGGAACAATAATCACCTCTCTCCTGGACCAGTGCAAGAGGGTGGCCCACACGCAAGCAGGGTTTAGGAGGACGATCTAGAAGGCATAAATACATAAATAAGTAGACGAAAGATTGAACGGATGAACTAGTATGTTGAGAAATATGATAAAGTAAATCAGCTGACAGCTGACCAGGAAGGTCCCAGGGAATCGAAATTAAAACATTTCAGCTCACAGAGAGAAACACCGAGATCTAGCGACACGCTGACTGGCTTTAGGTCACACAGCGAGCCAGGGCTCAAAGTCGCGTAGGGAAAGGATGCAGGCCAAGAACTGGAGGAGAGGAGAAAAGAATCCACATGAAAGCCAGTTTTTCCCTAACTTATTTGACGGACCCAAGGCCAGCCGCTGCCAACCCCACGGACCTAAACTTCCCAGTCCCAGAACAAAGTACAAGTGCCTTCACCCTCATAGCCCATAAATACTGACAGCCCCGGAATCTTGCCTCGGAAAACCCAACCCACTGCCGCAAAGACACTGCCCATTTTTTGCTTATTTTAATAATGACAGTACGGCTGACCAACAGAAAGCAGGCAGGGGTGGGCCTTGCACAGGAGTTTGGCCTTATAGGGTTGATAATCGTGAAAGGAGAGGAGCCTGGGTAGAGCCAATTAACTGAAAGAAATGCCGGGAGACAGGAAGTGACACCAATGAATGAGGGTTACTGTGTGGACGAGGTGGGGCTTAGTCCAACGAAGCGGCCAATGAGCAGCTGCTCTTTAAAGGTAAAGGAATCCGAACATGGAGCGCCAAAGGAACTGGGCTTCCCCGGGAGAAAGAGAAGAAAAGGAGCAAAGAGAGGGCCACAGCCTCACTTCTCTACTTACCGCCCCGGGAGGCGGCAGTCGGCGGCGACCCGGAAGCGCTTTCCGAGCTTGAGCGGAAGGACTCACCACGCGCATGCGTCCTTTGTCTCCTTTTGTTTTTCCCACTCCAGCCTACAAGTCCGGAAGTGACGCTCTACGTCCCTCAGTCCGGTATTAGTTGATGAAAGGCAATTTTTTGTGTATATCTATTGTCTCTGCTTTCAGTCTCAGTCAGTCCTCTTCTCCAACCTGCCTCCGCCACCATCGCTCGGTCCAGTCGTGACCTTCGGTCTCCCAGGGGTGTTTGCTCTCTACCACCTTTTAAAAAATGGCCATTAGGGCCGGGAATTTAGCTCAGTGGTTCTGGTGCCTGCCTTGCAAGTGCAGGCACCTGGGTTCAATCCCTGATAACCACGTACAACAATCCTGGGCGTGGAGACTCACGCCACCAACAATCAGAACCACATACCAGTGCCAGTCGTGGTGGCTCACGCCTGTAATCTCACCACTCAGGAGGCAGAGGCAGAAAGATTGCTGTGAATTCGAGGCTGAGCCCTGGAGGGCCAGCCTGAACTACAGAAGTGAGACCCTGTCTCAAAAAGAACAAAATAAAAACAAAAACTTCAAAACAACAACAAAATGGCTATTAGCACACTGCGCTGTTATGAACACTGTCCTCTTGCTTTCCAGGAAAATCTGCTTTTGTCGCAAAGTCTGAGTGATTTAACGTCCCTCATCACCTCTCAGACTTAGTTTCCCATATGAACACATTCGTTCCCTTATATGTGTCTTGAAGAAAAATGTGTTTATTAGATTTCAGGCTTTCTTAGAAGCTGGGGATAAATTAGTGAACATGGTCACTGTGACCGCAGAGGTTCAAAGGGGAAGCCAAACCTGGAGGGGCATCCTACCCAGCCCTAATTGGGAACTGAACACAATGCCTCCTTTTTTGTTTTTGAGATAGAGTCTCACTATGTAATCCAGGCTGGCCTAATTTGCGCAGAACCTCCTGCCTCGACCTCCCAAGTGCTGGGATTACAGGGGTGCACCACCACGCCTAAAGATTACGTAATTCTCGTCTCCGATCCAACCCCAATGCTCTCTTAAATTCCATCACCTGCCAGCCTCTGAGGACCAGTAGTTGTCCAGGGTTACACGCCTACGCCGACCAGATGTGAGCACTTGGGCAAATCCTTTTCCTCTGCCCGCGGCTTCAACCCCGCTGCCCCCTTTATTGAGTCTATTGGTACACTTTAGGTATATATGATGATCACATTTAGCATTGAGAATTTGTATCTGACAGGATGTATATCACTTCTCATTTTTTTAAGTCTCCACACCCCTAAATACATAAGCTTTATTTCGTTTTTACCACCTTTTTTTTTTTTTTTTTTTTTTTTTTTTTTTTTTTTTTTTTTTTTTTTTTTTTTTTTTTTTTTTACACTGTATGAGACAGGGTCTTGCTTTGTAGTTCAGGCTGTCCTTGAACTCACTATGTCATCTAGGGTGACCTCAAACTGTGGCAATCCTGCCGCAGCCTCCTAAATTCTGAGATTACAGGTATGCACCACCATGCCTAGCTCCAATTTGTCTTTCTTTATGGCAGTCTAGTATTCCATTATAAATTAATATTACATTTTCCTTATCCATTCATCTGTTGATGTACATATATGCTGTTTCTAAGAACTAGCTATTATAAATTGTGCTGCTATAAATATGGGTATGGATATATGATTTTAACTCTTCAGACAATACCTAGAAGTGGTCTAGTTGGGTCAAATGGAATTTCTAGTTTTGGGGGGGTGTTTGTTTTTGTTGTTGTTATTGTTGTTTGGGGGTACTGAGGATCGAACTCAGGACCTTGTGGTTGCAAAGCAGGCACCAAAATCATTGAGCTAAAATTAGGGCATCGGTGCTATTTTTAGTTTTTTGAGAAATCACTACACAGATTTCCATAGTGATTGTACTAGTTTACATTCCCACTAACAGTGTAGGGGAGTTCCTTTTTTCTTGCCTCCTTGCCAGCATTTGTTATTATTAGATTTTTTGATGATACCATTGCTTCTGTGTTAAGACATTATCTCAGTGTAGTTCTAATTTGTATTTCTCTAATGGCCAGGGATAATGAGCATTTTGTTAATGCATTATTGGCCAACTCTTACTATTCTAAGATGCATCTATTCATTTTAGGGCCCATTTTTTTTTTTTTTTTTTTTAGGTTTTTTGAGACAGGGTCTCGCTTTGTGGTTCAGGCTGGCCCTGAGCTCAGCCTCAAACTCACATCACAATCCTCCTGCCTCTGCCTCCCGAGTGCTGGGATTACAGGCATGAGCCACCACGCCCGGCACTGTGGTATGTGGTACTGGTTGCTGCTGGGTGTGGGTCTCCACACCC
>PVIR01000094.1:0-66900 GCA_004026965.1 Petromus typicus | reverse complement strand
GGCCCATTTGTTTTGACTGAATCTTTCATCTAGGAGGAGACAGGCTCTCACTGTGGAATTCATGTTTGCTTTAAACTCACTAGCCCAGGCTGGCCTTGAACTCATGGCAATCCTCCTGCCTCAGCCTCCCAAGTGCTGTGATGATAAGGATACACCACCACACCTGGCTGTAGCTTGTCTCTTCACCCTGTTGATTGTTTTCTTTGCTGTGTGCAGAACCTTTTTAATTTGATATAATCCTGTTTGCTTCAATAGTGTTTCCTGTGCCATTGAGATTCTGTTCAGAAAATCCATGCTTACACCTGTGACTTCAAGAGTTGTTCCTATTTATATCTTACAGTAGAATAAATGTTTCTGTTTTAGCATTTGTACCTTTCATCCAATTTTGTTTTTAGTTTACTACATGGTGAGATGTCTGGGTCTAGACTCAATCTTCTGCATATGGATACTCAATTTTTCCTGCACCATTTACCAAAGAGACTATTGTCTTTCAGCAGTGTATGTTTTTTACTTCTTTGTCAAGGATGAAGTAGCTGTATGTGTCTGGGTGTGTTTCTGCTTTCTTTATTCTGTTGCACTGATCCACATCCCTATTTAACCAGCATCATAATCTGTCCATCCTTCTTCCTATTCTAGGCCAACAGGAGGACGGGATAACAGCTATTCAAGAGATAATGCTGCCAGGCATGGATGGTGCGTGCTTGTGATCCCAGCACTCAGGAGTCTGAGACAGGAGGATTGCAGTGAATTCAAAGCCAGTTTGGGCTACATAGTGAGTTCCAGGCTAGGCTGAACTCCATAGCAAGACCCTTCTGAGAGAGAGAGAGAGACAGAGACAGACAGACAGATAGAGTTTGGTATCAAGTGTTGGAAATGTGCACCCTTTTCATCCATGCGTTCACCAAATACCTATTGACGTTTCTAGATACAGACTCCTCACAGTACTGTGTAATGGCTATATGATAATCAACAAAAGAAACCAAATAAGACCCTGTCCCATCACATAGCTACCATTCTAATGAGAGAGATAACCAGTGAAGAAGACAGAGAGGAAGCTGGGCATGATGGTGCAGACCTACAATTCCAGCTCCTTGGGCAGGAAGCAAGCCTCTCAGGTTCAAAGCCAGCTTGAGTTTGCCTTGAAAATTTAAAAAAAGGGCCAGGAATGTAGCTTGGTGGTAGAGTGCTTACCTAGCATTCAGGAGGCTCTGAGTTCGGTCCCCAGTACTGCACATACACAAAAGAGGAAAAAGAGTATTTTTAAGGTGGCAGTGAGTACTGAAGAGCACCAGGAATAAAATGTCATCAGGGGAGTGTGTAAATGGGGAATCGAGGGAAACTACTGAAAGGGTAACTTTTGAGGAAAGGTCTGAAGGAAAAGAGGGGTGGGGAGATGGTCTGCTGATATCTGGGGACAAAGATTTCAGGGAGCAAGGACAGCAAGTACAAAGGCCCTAGAGGAGCTGGGCCCTAGGAGAAGAACACAGAGAGGCAGGAGAGAGACAGACAGAACTTCAGGGGCCATAAGAAGGACTTGGCCTCTGCTGTGTGCTCAGGAACCAGTGCAGGATCCATAATCTGCTTTCTGGTTTGCCAGAGCTACTCCGCCTGTGAAGCACAGGCCTTGGCCTGGGGGTGGGGGAGACCAGTTCCGAGCCTGCTGTCATCATCCAGAAGCAGTAGATGGATGAATGGTAAGAAGTGGCTGGATTTTACTATTTATTTATTTAGTGCTGAACACTCTCCTAGTTCTCTTCGGTATTCCTGCAATCTTAAAAATATTTTCTGAGATGAGCAAGGATCCTTTGCCTCTTGTCCTTCTTCAGAGTTCTGGCCTGCTGGAAATTCCCCAGAAGCCTCAGATTTCTTTCCACTGCCCTCAGCTGGGTTCAGCAAGCCCCAGCGACTGGCTAGCTGGTGACATTTATCAAGTGCCTGGTAACAGAAAGATGAAACAAAAATAATTCCTGCAGAAGAGAAAAACAGTCTAGTCTTATAGGGGCTAAGATAATTATAGAAAAGGGTAGGAAATGTTAAAATCAATGTGTGCAGAGAATGCTATGAAAGCACTGAGGAGGGACAGGAATAGATTTTCTTTGCTTTCTTTTTTTTTTTTTTTTGAGATGGTCTTGCTTTGTAGGTCAGGCTGGCCCTGAACTCACTATGTTGGTAAGCCTTAAACTCACAGCAGTCCTCGTGCCTCTGCCTCCTGAGTTTCGGATTACAGGTGTGAGCCACCATACCCAGCACTGTGCTATGTGGTTCTGATTGTGGACATGAGCTACCACACCCAACATTGTTATATGTGGTTACAAGGGATCAAACTCAGAACCTTGCACTTGCAAGGCAGGTGCCTGAACCACTGAGCTAAATCCCTGGCCCCAAGGAATAAATTCTTGCTGGGCATGGTGGCACAAGCCTGTAATCCCAGCACTTGGGAAGCAGAGGAAGGAGGATTGCTAGGAGTTTGAAGCTAGTCTGAATTACATAGTGAGACCTTATCTTGGGAAAAAAGAAATTCTGGACAAACTTAATTTACGCTTTTGTTCTGGAGAAGAAAACTTTTCAGTGGGCCTTGAGGCATGAGTAGGAGTTAAGCCCACTTGTAGACATCCGAGTGAAGACAATGTACAGAGAGGCTCATTACATTCAAGGACACAGAATTACATATTTGGAGAACAGTGGGAATCTTTTGGGTAGAGGCAGGTGCGTAAGCATGGAGGAAGACAGTTCTGGAACCCAGATGAGGAAGGGTCTTGGTGATGCTGTCGTGAAGTGGGTGGGGTGGACGCTGGGTGTGACCCGGCTCTGCTGCTGACCTCCTGCAGATATGAGCAGGTCCTTTCTACCCCAAGCTTCCATCTCCCTCTAACACTGAACCCTGACACGCCTTTCTGTCCTGGGATCTTACCTTCCTCTTCTCCATGTTTTACATAAACCAGGCCCAGAGAAACTGAAAGGGTGGGAGTGTGGGCAGGACAGGGATTTCCCAAGGGTCATAAATAAATCCAGGCAGAACTGCAGGCTGAGACTGAATCGGGGGCTCTGTGGAGAGAACACTCCACCATCCGTGAAGGCCAGGGTCTGATGGTGGGGATTCTCCAGGGAGAGCTGCTCTGTATTCTCGGGCAGCCCAGCCCGGAGGAGCCACACCAGCCTTGGTTGGGGACAACAGAACATGGCAGCAGTTGCCCCCTCTCCTGGGTGCGTCAATGCCCACTCCTCAAAGGGCTTTCACACTCTTAGTGTCCTCTCCTCCCAGCCCCAGCCCTGCAAATCCTACTCCGTTTAGCAGATGAGCCCAGGCCTTAGCACAGGAAGTGGCTGCTGTGAGCAGGAGCTGTCACTCAGGTGGGCCCAGTAGTGCGTGGCTGTAAGGCAGCGCTGTAGGAGGCTGAGGCAGGAGGACCCCAGGGTCCAAGCCAGTCTGGACAACTTAGTGTCATTGAGACCTCTTTGGAACTGACTTGAGTTTTAGATGAATGCATGAGTTAGAAAGGATCTCTATGAATTCTTTTAGTTCCCAGGATGGGATCTCCAGCCAAGCTTCTATTTGCACAGTGACTTTGCATGTATTTGCTTACTGCAGCTAAAGTTCTTTCACTCTGACCACAGCAAAAACAGACAAGAAATGGGAAGGGAAGCCTTCATGTTAGAGGCAAAGGCTGAGGAGGACCCAAAATCATACAATTACGCACATAGCCTCACCATCCTAGAGGGTGTGGGCAGAATACCCTACCCTGCCTCGTCCTGCTCCTGGAACCCCTGAGTGTGTTACTGACACAACAAAAGAGGCTCTGTAGGTATTGTTCAGGTGCAGGAACTTTATAGGAGGAAATTATTTTGGATTCTCCATGTGGACAAGTCTGTAAAAATAAAAGAATATTTTCCAGATATGGACAGAAAATAAGGTGCGGCAAAGGAAGAAGGGGGCAGAGATGCCACTCTGCTGGCTTTGCAGATGGGGGAGGGTCAAGGGGCCAGGGAATGAGGGCAGCTTTCTGGAGACGGCGAGGAGCCAGATTTTACCCTCGTGCCTCCAAAGAGGGCACAGGGACCCACTCACACGTTGGTGTTGACCCAAGGAGAGCATGTTGTACTTGGCAACCTACAGAAAATACATTTGAGCTGGGTGAGGTGATACAGGCTTGTAATCCAAAAACTCAGGGAGGCTGAGGCAGGAGCATCACCAGGCTGGCTCCTTGACTTTCTCAGGTTTGACTCACCCCACAGCTGTTGCTTACTCACTGACTCCTGTTACAGAAAAAGAATTTTCAGAACACTCCAGAAAGAGACACGAGTAGCATTTATTAGGCAAAGACAGAGAGTATATATATATATATATATATATATATATATTTTTTTTTTTTTTTTTTTTTTTTTAAAGATAAGGTCTCACTATGTCTATGTCTCTCACTATGTTTTGAGACAGTACTCACTATGTAGTCCAGGTTGTTCATGAAGTTGCAGGAATCCTCCAGCCTCAGCTTCACAAGTACTGGGTCTATAGACTTGCACCATCATACCTGGCTAAAAGCAGCCTTTAGTATAAAGTGAAAGCAAACATCCTTGAAGTTGTTAACTAGGATAGTGTTATCAGAATGTCTTGGTTTTTGATTCTCCTGGATAGCTACACCAAAATGTTGCAGTAAGCTCCTTCTAAAAATGGCTTGCCCTGCCGGGGATGTAGCTCAGTGGTGTCATATTTGCCTGGCAAGCACAAGGTCCTGAGTTTGATTTCTGGTACTAGGCTTATCAAATAAATGTTGTAGATTGCTTGCTTCTCCTTTTAGAGTTGGTTTTCAGACTTCAAACTCAACTTTTTTTTTTTTTTTTTGAGACAGAGTCTTACTTTGTAGTTCAGTCTGGCCCTGAACTCACTGTATAGCCCAGGCAAGCCTTGAACTCACAGCAATCCTCTTGCCTCTGCCTATCAAATGCTGGATTTATAGGCATGAGTCACCACTCCTGGACAGCATTATGGTAAATGATAGTGGGGTTCCAACTTGGGACCCTGTGGTTGTGAGGCAGATGCTGGAACCACTGAGCTACATCCCCTGCCCTCAAATTCGACTTTTTAATTTCACTGTGCATACCACATTTGGAGTATCTATCAACATTTCAGTTGCTTCCACCTTTTAGGTATTGTGAATAATGCTGCTGTAAATATGGGGGTGCAAATGTATATTTTTTTTTTGAGACAAGGTCTCACTTTGTAGTTCAGGCTGGTCCTGAACTCACTGTAGTCCAGGCTTGCCTCAAACTCATGGCAACCTTCCTGCCTCTGCCACCCAAGTGCTGGGATTATAGGCATGTGCTACCATGCCCAGACCTATTTTGTTTTTTTGAGACTGAGCCTCTCAGTGTAATCCAGACTAGCCTTTAACTTTTATGTGTGCTTCAGGCTTACAACATAGATCCTCCCGCCTCAGCTGCTCAAGTATTGGGATTATAGTCATGGACCACCACTCCTTGCTGTATTATTTAATTTTTAGATGAACTGTCAATCTCTTTGCCGCAGCAGCTGTACCACTGGACAGCTTTCCACTAAATAGTTTTTTTTATATTCAAAAACGGACACATATGTTGCTGTAGCATTGACTATAACAGTGAAATATGAAAATCGATTTAGAGTGTCACATGCCTGTAGTGCCAGCATTCAGGAGACTGATACAGGAGGGTTTCTCCTAGTTCGGTGCTAGTTGAAAGTCAATCTGGGTGACATAGTGAGACTTTGTATAAAAAAAAGAGACAATAGTCATTTAATTAAATATAATAATATAAATCTGTATACACAAAAGAAACAAAAGAAGATATAGCATATCTTCTTAAGTGAAGTATAGCATAATGCAAGGGAATTAATGGATAGCTTTAATCCACGCTACTCACGGCAAGACTGGCCCACCTACCCTCGGCAGTAGCCTGGGCTTGTGGGGGCTGGGGAAGGATCTAGATGCTGGACTCAGAGGTAACTGTCTGTCCTCAATAAAACAGGCAGGCATTTCTCCTTGCCATTATCTTTGGTCACCTGAGACAGAAAATCTTCGAGAGCAACCATGCATGTTGTGTATTCCAGGTCAAAACAGCAGGCAAAAAGCCAATGGCTCTGCTTGTATCTCTGACAATTAAAGTTTGTGGAAGATAGAACATCAGAAATTGGTTGGTTGGGGCCACGTGACCCTCTCTTTGGACCACATGCGTCAGATCCTAACACCATTAGTACATCCGAAGAAGTAGGACTAATGTGACTTAGATAATGACTTAGATTATGGGGAAGGAAGACCCCAGATCTGTGATCAGCACTCGTAGAAGCATTTCCTCAGCAGCTGCCCACACACGTCTATATGACTGAAGAAGCCTTGAGGAGCCATGATTTCTGCCCTTGAAATCTCCTATTTATTGTCTCACCATGAGAAATCTGAAAGTAATTTGGACATTAGTGACTTCTTGCACAGTTATTCAGACTACTATCCTAAAATCATTGTGTGCAATGTGTAAAGAAGGTAAAATAAATGTATTATATTATTACAACACAGCTTTAGCTGCATGTGGAGGGACACATTTGTAATCCCAGCACTTGGAAAGCTGAGGTAGGATTGCAGCGAGGTCAAGGCCAGCCTGGGCTACAGAATTCAGAGGAGCCTGAACTACATAGCGAGAACTATCTCAAAACAATAACAACAACAAAAATAACCAAGAAGAAAGAAAAAGAACTGTAGTTTTGTAACTGGTTAGATTTAAATATTAGTGTTGGGGTAAGAAAATTAGTACCATGAGTACTGTTTTTCCTAGAGCTCATTTTGTGGGGAGGGGAGAGTTTGTTTGATTTTTTTGAGAGATGGTCTCACTGTGTGGTTCAGGCTGGCCTTGAACTCACTGTGCAGCCCAAACTACCCTCAAACTCCTGACAATTCTCCTGCGTTGGCCTTCTAAGTCCTGGGGGTATAGGCATGCACCACCATGCCCAGCAAGAATGGACAGATGTTAATAAAAAATGAATACTCTCAAAGGGTCCCTCATATGATACTAATTACTCTCTAGTAATTAGTCTCTAATATCACTCTCTAATAATTGTATGGTAAAGAAATCACCTAAGCCATACGTGGTGACAACTGCCTGCAATCCCAGCACTTGGGAGACTGACTGAGGCAGGAGTATCGCCTTTAGTTCAAAGGCAGATGGACTATAAGTAAAACCCTGTCTCAAAAAACAGAAACGAAAAACACACTTTAACCAGGATCATTAGCAACATTGTGAATTCCTTGATATGATACAAAGAAAATGAGATATCATTTCTCTGATCTTCTTGCCAAAAATACACTTTCTTAACCTAATTGTGAAAAATATATCAGACAAACCCAAACTGAGACACATTCTGCAAAATAGCCAGTAATTCTTCAGCAAGTCATTCAAAGTAGACTGAGGAGCTGATGGGAGGAGGCAAGGAAGACGTGAAAACCAGAGTCAGGGACTGCATCATGCAGAGAACGCAGGTGGGAAAGCTGATGCAAATGGAATAGATTTTACCCATTATAATATCATAATTAAGAGCGTTAATTTATTGATTTTTTTTGATCATTGGGTTTTAGTTATACAAAATAATCAACTTATGGGGAATCTGGTTGAAACACATAAATTCTGTTTCTTTTACAAAAATCTTGTAAGTCTGAAGTTATTTCAAAATACAGTATTTCTGTGGCAAAATCTAGAAGTGAGGTGTAGAGGTCACAGGGTGTGCAAGTGTCTGTCCTGGGAGGGAATGTGCTATGGGGGTGGGGGTCTGCTCTGGTTCAGCTCCAGGAACGCCAACAACGACATTGCCCCTCCCTGGCCACGCCCCCTCTCTCCTGGCTCAGCTACCTGTGGAGCACCCAGCTTGGGGGAGGTGCGGAAATCTGGCTTGGAGAGGCCATCACGATACCTGGCTAGGAATCCAATGGTTGCCACCTGTCACTTGGGCCCTGTGCACTTCTCAATGTGGCTCACTGGCGTGAACACATGAATGTCACGTGGCAGGTGACAGCCGGTTCCTCCTAGCGTTGGTACCAGCTGCAGGGGGTGCCCGGCCCAGGATTTCAACACTCAACATCTGTGTTTCTCCTAAGCCCTACAAGAAAGAATAGGTTCGCTGACTAGGTGAGGTGGAGTGGGTCCTGGGAGAAGGAGGGGCTGATAGGAGATGGAAGGATCAGCTCTGGCGATGTGGAGGCAGGAGGTGATCCTGGAGGACGTCTCTGCTCTCCAGAGGCTCCCAAATCCACAGCAGTAGAGGGACAGGCTACTCAGCCCCCACTGTGAGCTAAGTGATCTCCTTATGCCAAGCCTATGAATGTGTCTGGAGGGCTACTGGGTGGGTGGGTGGGGTCTCCATTTACACAGATGAGAAGTAGTCCAGAGGGCCTCAAGTGTGTGCAGGAATCAAGGAGTTGGTTCCAGCCTTAATCATATGACAGCTCAATGCTCACTTGCAAGGGAGTAGAGGAGATGTGTCTCGTGGTCACATTGCTACAAATACACAAATGGGCCAGGTTCCCCAACACTCTCCCCCAAGACTGTAACAAAAGAGACAATAGCAAACCAGATAGGCAGGAAGCTTCCCAGTAAGGGAACCACTAACTTGACCTTGGACAGACCTTGGCCAGCCAGGAAAGCAGAACAGGAAGGGGGAGCCGGGTAAGAGGACAACATGAGAGTGACAGATGGCATGAGCAGTGACCAGCCTAATGTTCCGAAGTCTAGGATGCTGCTCCCCATAAAGAAGGGGCCACGAGTTAGGTGTGGTGATGCACTCTGGAGGCTGAGGCCAGACTGGACTATAAAGTGAGACCCTGTCACACACACAAAAAAGAAACTGAAAATCCAGGGTACCATTTATTTCTTTTTGTTCTTATTTTGTTTTTGTTGTTGTTGTTTGTTTGTTTTTAGATAGAGTCTCACTTTGTACTTCAGCCTGGCCTTGATCTGATTATGTAGTCCAGGTTGGCCTCAGACTCAGGCAACCTTCTGGTCTCAGCCTCCCAACTGCTGAGATTCCAAGCATGTGCCACCATACCTGGCTCAAAGAAGCATTATTTTATTTTATTTTATTTTATTTTTTTAGGTTTTTTTGAGACAGGGTCTCGCTTTGTGGTTCAGGCTGGCCCTGAGCTCAGCCTCAAACTCACATCACAATCCTCCTGCCTCTGCCTCCCGAGTGCTGGGATTACAGGCGTGAGCCACCACACCCGGCACTGTGGTATGTGGTACTGGTTGGTGCTGGGCGTGGGTCTCCACACCCAGTATTGTTATGTGGTTACCGGGGAATCGAACCCGGGTCCTTGCGCTTGCAAGACAGGTGCTGGAACCACTGAGCTAACTCCCCGGCCCGAAGAAGCATTATTCTTAAAATCTTCCCACTTGGATGTATGGAGATTAGGTTTTTCAGCTGCTGGTATAGTCTATGTCATGTGCGTGGCACATTGACTTTAGCCCCTTATTTGAGGGAGTGTGGTTTCTGAAAAGCAGGGTCCCCTCTGTTTCCTCACCATTAGACTGAGTGTGTGCATCGCTGGTGGCAGTGCCTGGAGCAACACCGAGGCCTGGTGCCTCCTAGCAGGGCCCAGGCCGGTGGGCTTTCCCACCCCAGTGGGCTTTCCCACTCCGAGTGCAATTAACTTTAATCTTTTGGTTGAGATCCTGTTTTACTGGGTTTCTCCACTACCATTTTCTCCTTTATAATTAGTGTACTATAATGAGAGATTCTGAGAACCACAGACATCCTAATGTGAGCCCACTTTCTCCTGTAAGTTGTACTATCCGATGGACATTTTTATAGCAAAACATTTATTGGTGCAATTTAGATGCACATAATGGTAACACTCATCATAGGGAATTTACACTTGCACACCATACCTCGCACCTCTTTTTTTTCCCTTTCCCCTAACTCTCCCTATGTATAAAAGCAAACCCAGAATGGTATTGATATGCAGTACCAAGTAGTTGTAGGTAGGTAAGCTAGTTAGACATCTTGTAAGCAGTTAGAACTGGAAAACAAACAAACAAACAGTCATAGGCAGGGTTGCACGTGCCTGTAACCCCAACACTCTGGAGGCTGAGGCAGGAGGGTCACTCTGAGTTTGAGGCCAGCCTGGACTACACAGTGAGATCCTGTCTCAAAAAAAAGGAGGGTTGGGGGCTGGGAATTTAGCTCAGTGGTTCCAGCACCTGTCTTGCAAGCGCAAGGACCCGGGTTCGATCCCGGTAACCACATAACAATACTGGGTGTGGAGACTCACCCCAGCAGCAACCAGTACCACATACCACAGTGGCGGGCGTGGTGGCTCACGCCTGTAATCCCAGCAGTCAGGAGGCAGAGACAGGAGGATTGCTGTGATGTGAGTTTGAGGCTGAGCTCAGGGCCAGCCTAAACTACAAAGTGAGACACTGTCTCAAAAAACCAAAAAAAAAAGGAGGGTGGGGATTTAGCTCAGTGGTTCCAGTGCCTGCCTTGCAAACCCAAGGTCTCAAATTCAATCCCTGGTAACTACATACAACAATGCAGGGTGTGGAGACTCACACCCACAAGCAATCAGTACCACATACCACAGTGCCAAGTGTGGTGGCTCAAGCCTGTAATCCCAGCACTTGGGAGGCAGAGACAGGAGAACTGCTGTGACATCCAGGCTCGCCTGGGCTACATAGTGAGCTCAGGGCCAACTTCAACTACAAAGTAAGACCCTGTCAAAAAAAAAAAAAAGAAACGAAAAAGAAAAAAAAATTCCATTTTCTATAGGGAGAGCAGGGGAATGGGGAAAAAAAGAGAATCAAGATGGGTCATGTACTGGTACAAATTCTCAGTGTTGAATGTGATCACAATGTATATATTAAATATAACAATAAAATCAATTTTTAAAATCTACCTTCTTAGCACATCCTGCTACTACCTTAGCACAGACACCCATCTACTGTATTTATGGTCTGGTTTCCCCTGACAGAGGAAGCTCATCTCGGAGCAGGACCAAGACAATGGCATTTTACTGCAGATCCCCAGAGCCTGAGTCTGGGCCTGGCCCAGACAGAGGAGGGGGGCAGGAAGTTAAGGAATCCAGGCACTCCTCAGCTCAGTTCGTGAGTACTTTCTGAGCACGAGTGGTCGTTTTAAGGCCATGTTTGGTGGCACACTACCTGTAATCCCAGCACTTGGGATGCTGAGGCAAGAGGACTGCTATAAGTCCAAGGACACTCTGGGATACATAGTAAGTTCAAGGACAACCTGAACTACATAGTGAGACTCTTCCTGAGAGAAACAAACCCTGGTCTTGGTCTAGACCTACCAGGAGGGACTGGGGTCTGTGGAGAGGTCTGGTAGGGACAGACAAACCTGAGAACCATCAATTGTTTGAATAAGTGGGTGAGACTTGACGTAAGAGAAGTGCAAGAGAATTCATCCATGGCTGAGTCAGGAGTGACGAGGGGAATGGGCAGGGGACGAGGGCACAGCAGCAGCACTGGATTGTGATCTTCAGGGGCCCTGACAGATTCTCCCATGCAGCTTTGGGTCAGACTGCCTGGTGCTGTCTCTGAAGTGGTGAGGAGGCTGATGTGAGGTGGCGAAGGCACAGGCCGCATCAGAGAAGCCCAAGGCTCTCTGCTCCTCCACTGAGGCCCCTTCCTACTTCTGGAAGTCCTGAGCCTCACCTTGCTGGCCAAATGACCATGGCACCCAGGCTGCAGATGACTGCCCCACCATGCCATGCTGAGCATGGCACTGAGGCTGGGAGGGGATGGAGGGGCAGCCCCTCACCCAGGAGCTGCTCTTAACTCCATCTTGCCTTTGCGGTTACTTATTGCTATTACTCAGGGCCCAGGAACCTGATGCAGAGCACAAATCTGAGCTTCTGTAGTAAAGACATAAAGTCCAATTATTGATCACCCCTAGGGAAGGGGGCAGGGGCAGGTGTCCTCGGGAGAGGATCTCTTGCTGGACATCTCCAATGAGACAGAGGATCTGAGAGTTCCAGGTGCTATTTGCTGAGGACTTCAGAGAATGTCACTGTCCCAGGTAGGCACAGGATTCAGGTAAGGCCCATGGCTGCTTCCAGAGAAAAGGCACAGATTGGGAGCTAGGGTTTCCTGAGAATCACTTTTGGGGGGATATTCAGGCTTTCTCCTTGACTGGGTTTCCTCCAGAGATTAAACCTGAGCTGTTCACAGCTTTGTGGTTCCCCTACGTGGGTCCAAGCTGGACCTTTCCCTTGATCCACGCAGGGGCCTAGCCAAACAGCTTCCCATTTCCTCTTGACTACGTCTGCCTCCCCTCTCACCAGCATGGACTCAGGCAGTAGGTCCAGCAGGCCAGCCTGGGCTACACTTGCAAAAACAAGTCAAAACACACAGACAAAGCCTTCCGTCCTTGATTGGACCGGAGATAGGAGTTGTTCAAAGGATAAGGGGGTGAGTGAAAGGATGAAGGGAAAGGAGCTTGTGTTTTTGAACAGCCTGAGTGTTGTGATTTTGTGTCTGAAAGCCAGTGTTGCCTGGACAGGTGAGGTTAGAGGAGTGGGTGGCTCTGCAAATTGGGCTGTGAGAACTACCTGTGACACCTAGCTTGCTGGGCTGGATTCTGTAGTTGCCAGTGTCTTTGCTCTCTGGGTCTCTTCCCCTTAACTGAGGAACAGTGGGGAAGGGGAAGACAGGCAAGATGACCCCACTGTGTCTGGGCAGCTCAGGCGGCAATATTTTTATCAGACCGGAGCTTTTGAGAAAAAAGGGTTTCAGGGTTTGATAACTGGCCTTTAGGGTTACACTGCTCTATAATTTTGTAGTGTGGAGATTGAACCTATGGCCTTGCACACTCTAGACCAGTACTATGCCCCTGAGCCTTGCCACAGCCCAGGCTGGCACTGTTCCTCTTCCTCTCCCATCCCTTATACCCCAGCAGGTACTCATGTGCAATAATTAACTGCCCAGCAGCCTTCGCCCACTCCCAGGCTGCACTCCTGGGCTCCATTCCCGCTGCCCGTCTCCTAGGCCACTAAACCTCGGCTGTGGCAAGGCGGTGGTGGAGCAGAGCAGCAGCCGGAGCTGTCGGAGAGCCCAGAGCCTCCTCCAATCCCAGGTAGGTCACTTGCCACCCTAGGGTCAGAGCTACACTCACATCGTGGGATAAAGTATTTGCTGGGTGGGGGAACCCCAGGGAATCCAGGGGTAGAGACTGAGGCCCAGATCAAGTGTGGCCTGCCCAAGGTTCAACAGCGACTTAGTGTCCATCCCAGAACTAGAGCTGGCTCTGACCCATGGGCCCAGCACTAAGCTTTTAGTTCTCCTGCCTGGAGGTGGGTGACCACCGGTGGCGGAAGTCACAGCTGGCCTCAGACCTGGAGGTGAGACTGGGGGTTGGGGGCGAACTTCCAGAGAGCTCTGGCTCTGAGCAGTGGCCCCAACGCGACTGCTGACTCGCTGTGTGTCATGGGAGAAGGACAGGACCTCCTCAGCCTCCTGCAGCCCTGGAGAGCCACAGCCTGGGACACAGCAAGGAGCAAAAGCTTCAAGGGCTGTGGGGCGGAGGGAGGGTCAGAGTCACTCTTGAGGCATAGCCCTCAGTCCAGGCCCCTAGAAAGTGACCTGTCCAGCTGGGTGTTACTGCTCCCCTGCATTTCGTCCTCAGATGAGAGGAGAGTTAGAACAGGGTTTGTCAGGCAGGGGTGGAGCGAGGGCCGGGCCTGGCCCTCCAAGCGTCTCTAACGGGAACTCTAAGCGGCCACATTTTGTCTCCCCAGGAGCCGGATCTGAAGAATCGCCTGGTGATCCGGAAGGGACAGACTGCCCCCGGCCGGCCCTGAGATTAATGAGTGAGTGAGGGGTGGACAGAGGCAGGAGGGCATCCTGACGCGAACAAATTAGCAAGTGGGAGGATGAGGACAGCGGGGTGGGAATTCAGGTCCGGGTTTATGGAGCCCCACGGTGGGGAGTCGGCCTGAACAGGGCTCCGCTCCGCCCCGTGAGAGCCAGCTCGGGAGGCCCTGTAACCCGTTCCCTGTAACCAGTTCCCGGACGCCCAGCCAGGCACGAACCAGGCAGGGTGCGAGCGGCAGCCTTAGCGACGTGTGCGCGATGAGATGGGTTTGAGAGGGAGAGATGGAGCGATCTGTGGGGAATGAATTTAGAACAGTGCAAGGGAGTCCGGGACCCGAAGATTAGGAGAATGAAAGCAACAGACACCCCCAAAGTTTGGCTGTCTGTGCAGCCAAAGGATCGGTAGGATGGCCGGCTCCAGCAGGTCAGCTCGTGAGAGCTGAAGATGGCTCAGGGCTTTCTCCAAGGCTCCAGAACGGTCCCATACTCCTTTCCTGCCAACACACCTGGGCCAGGTCAGAGGCTTCTGCAGGGCTCTCTTTTTTTTTTAAATTTTTTGAGCCGGGGTCTCACAAACTCAGCAATCCTCCTGCTTCTGCTTCCTGAGTGCTGGGATTACAGGTGTGAGCCACACCATACCTGGCTGTTGGTTTTTAAGATCTAGTCTCCCTGTGTTGTAACTACCACACCTGGTAAAATACTATTATTATTTTTTTTTTTTCTGGAACTGGGGATCAAACTCAGCACCTTGCACTTGCTAAGCAGGTGGCAGAATTTTTTTTGTTTGTATGTATGTTTTGGGACAGGGTCTTGCCTATAGTTGAGGCTGGTCTTCAACTCACGCTGGCCTCCAGCTCACGATGATCCTCCTGTTTCAACCTGCCTAGTGCTGGGGTTATTTAATACCACACCCAGTAAAATCCTAAAAATTTTTAGCCTGGAAACCATTGCCACCAAAGACTTTGAATAAGGGACGATGGATGCATGGCAAGTTCCTAGATTTTTCTGTGCTCTGCCCTGACCTTGGCCCTTAGTTGCATCACTGGGGCCTTGTGGTCATCTAGAGAAGTCAGAGACTTTCCCCAGGGAGTATTCCCAGCGGGTGGTATCCAAGCCACTCCTCACAAGTCTGAGAAGATTGAACATTAAGCACTGAGCCCAGGAGGTGGCACAGGATCTGGCCAACAGAGGCTCTACCCCCTGAGGCCAAGCCCACTTTTGAGCCCTCACCTCCCTGTTCTTTGTGTCTCTGAGCACAGCTCCTTTCTCCAGGAGCTAACATGGCCTACTCGGTGACAACCCAGCTGTTACTCCTGGTGTGGCTGGCCGCCTGGGGGACCCACACCCGCACTATGCCAGGTGATCTTCTCAATGTCTGCATGGACGCCAAGCACCACAAGGACAAGCCAAGCCCTGAGGACAAGTTGCACGAGCAGGTGGGCTGATCTGACTCAAGAAGAACAGGTTAGGAGAGGAAATGTCGGGCAGCACTCCGCAGTAGAGGTGGACAGAGCTGCCCGAGAGACCTTTAGTTTGCTCTAATGTGGAAAACTTGTTTCACACATATTGTTGTCCTGGCTTGTTTGAGTCTTGGTTTTTTTTCCAAAGTAATGGCAATTAAAACTGAAGCACAAATCTACAAGGGAGATAAAGCTTTAATTGGAAAGTCAAAGAGAAGATAAGAAAGGACTCTGGCCAGGTATGGTGGTGCACGCTTGTAGTCCCAGCACTTGAGAGACTGAGGCAGGAAGACTGCAGGAAGTTCAAGGTCAGCCTGGGCTACACAGTGAATTCAAGGATAGCCTGAACTACATAGTGAGATAGATCTTGCCTCAAAAAACCAATAAGGAAAGGACTCTATCTAGATGGTGGGAGAGGGCACATAGGGGTTCAGACTGATGAGAGGCTTGCTTGTACTTTTTTTTTTTTTTTTTTTTTTTTTTTTAGGTTTTTTGAGACAGGGTCTCGCTTTGTGGTTCAGGCTGGCCCTCAGCTCAGCCTCAAACTCACATCACAATTCTCCTGCCTCTGCCTCCCGAGTGCTGGGATTACAGGAGTGAGCCACCACGCCCGGCACTGTGGTATGTGGTACTGGTTGCTGCTGGGTGTGGAGACCCACACCCAGTATTGTTATGTGGTTACCCGGGAATCGAACCCGGGTCCTTGCGCTTGCAAGACAGGCGCCGGAACCACTGAGCTAACTCCCCGGCCCTTGCTTGTACTTTTTTTTGGTCTCACTTGAACTGTGTATCCCAGGCTGGCCTGGAACTCTCAGTGATTCTCCTGCCTCAGTTTCTCTAGTGCCGGGATTACAATTGTGCCCACTGCAAGGGGCTGGGAGGCCAGTTTTGAAGGTTTGGCTTATGTGCTGGGGTTGGCTTGATTGTTATCGAAGTCCTGGTATCATAGTTATGAAATCTTTATGGCTGGGGGGATAGGTTCTTTTCCCTAGGAAAGACCTGTCTCTGTTGTGGTTTCAGTCACGTGAGGCTCTGCCTTTCTTGGAATTCAGATGATCACAGATTTAGAAGGATGGGTGGAGACCTCTGGGAACAATGGAATACTTGGAAATCTATCATCCTGGTGTCTTCAGGGTTTTGTGTGTGTGTGGTACCAGGAATTGAATTCAAGACCTTGTGCTTGCTAGACAAGCAGAGTGCCCCTGAGCTACATTCCCAGCCTGTGTCCTTAATCTTGAATGTGATGAGATTATGTCAGTTTAGGACTAATTAACTTTGCTATAGTGACTTTATATACTCCCTACATGGTTAGCTCTATGTAGAGTTGAAGAAATATTATGTATAGTAATGAAGGATACAAAATGAAATCTTTTTTTTTTTTTGAGTCAGGGTCTCGTTTTGTAGTTCAGGCTGGCCCTGAGCTCAGCCTCAAACTCACATCACAGCAATCCTCCTGCCTCTGCCCACCAAGTGCTGGGATTACAGGTGTGAGCTACCACGCCCGGCACTGTGGTATGTGGTACTGATTGCTGCTGGGGTGAGTATCCATGCCCAGTATTGTATGTGGTTACCGGGGAATTGAACCTGGGTCCTTGTGCTTGCAAGACAGGCGCCGGAACCACTGAGCTAACTCCCAGGCCCTGAAATCAGATTTTTTTCTGCTTTCAGTTGCCTACTGGGCATCTGAAGACCCAAGTGAAGAGTCCTCGGTTAGCCAGGCATGATGGCACAAGCCTATAATCCCAGCACTCAGAGGCTAGGGCAGTGGGCCACCAAAAATGTGAGGCCAGGCTGGGCTACTTAGTGAATTTAAGGCCAGTTTGAACTACGTAGTGAGAACCTTTTTCAAACAAAACAAAACAAAATAAAAGTTATGAGTTATAGCAAAAATGGATTTTTTTGCAGGGGCCTTATATTCTTCACTTTTTTTATTATCACATGTCTGCTATACATAGCTTACATTCATTATGGAGAGGTAATACCTGCACACAACACACGTTCATTATTTTTGTGTTCCCAAAATGGCTTTTTTTTTTAAGGTAGAGTCTCCTTATGTATTTTAGGCTGGCCTTGAACTCCCTATATAAGCTGCTTTGGGCTTAAATGTAGAGTGGTTTTCCTGCCTCAACCTCCCAAGTGCTGTACCAAGACTATAGGTGTGTGCCACCATGCCCTGCTCACATGAATTCAAGGGTCAAGGATTTAGCTCAGTGGACCAGTGCCTGCCTGGCAAGCACAAGATCCTGAGTTTGATCCCAGGCAAAAAAAAAAGGCTTTTAAATCCCCAGCTGTCCCTGGATAAAAACAAACCATGCTTTAGTGAACAACAAGTGTGGGCCGGCCGGGGATTGTGCCTGTATCACATCCCTAATAGTGAGCCCTGACAGTATCCCTGTTCGCTACAAACAAAATGGGCTGTTTACCTCCACGAGGTTTTTCCAACCCCTGACCAGTGGTCTGAACATTACTGGAGCCTGGACTCTGTCAGCACACTTAGAAAGGGTATTATATTGTCTTGAGCTAATATAAAACCACAGGGTGTATGGAGCTTAACTACAATTACTAAGAAAACAAAAGAGGGAAAAACCGAATCATGCCTTCATTTTCAAGTAGGCCTCAGCCGTCTGTCTCCAGCCAGCTACTGACTTTCTGCCGGGCACTGGGCCATCGTGTGCGATGTCATTCCAATGTCAGGGATTCACCTTCTTGGATGTTGGATGTCTGAAATATACAAATAAGGTGGCACAGCTGACCCCTGAGGACTTTTTTTTTTACCACAACATCTTTTGGTCCATCCTATAACTCAGCACGCTGGAGGCTGAGGCAGAGAGATAACCATGAGTTCAGGAACAGCCTGGGCTGCATAATGACTTCAAGGCCAGCATGAATTATAGTGAGACTGTCTCAGAAAACCAAAAAATAAAAAGAAAAATCAATATGATGTCCTAACTTTAAGAAAATACAAAGAGACCAGTCATTTAGGAGGCTGAGGCAGGAGGATAACTTAAGCTCTATGTGGACAGCATGGTGAGGCCCTGTTTCAATAAATAAATAAACTTAACAAGAAAATATTATAAAATATGAAATCAATACGTAAATGCTCACTTTGATGGCCTTAACAGATAACGATCTTAGTTCCATTTGCTTTTTAAATTTTCTTTAATTTTTTTCTTGGTTTTGGGGCTGGAACTCTGGACCTTGCACTTGCCAGGCAGGCACAGCACCACTGAGCTACATTCCCAGCTAGCTGAATCCAGACTGACAAGTAGTGATATAACCTGGCTACCTGAAGCATCCTTGACTTTAAATTATTTAACCTTTGTTTTTTTTTTTTTTTTTAAGTGTATAATTTGGGGGTGGGGTAGAGCTCTGAAGTAAAATGCTTGCTTAACACACATAAGGCTTTGGGTTCCAATTCCCAGCATGCCAAAAAAGTGCAGTTTAGTATTAGTATTTTGTTTTATGCTAAATTCTTTTTTTTTTTTTTTAGGTTTTTTGAGACAGGGTCTCGCTTTGTGGTTCAGGCTGGCCCTGAGCTCAGCCTCAAACTCACATCACAGCAATCCTCCTGCCTCTGCCTCCCGAGTGCTGGGATGACAGGCGTGAGCCACCACGCCCGGCACTGTGGTGGTATGTGGTACTGGTTGCTGCTGGGCATGAGTCTTTACGCCCAGTATGGTATGTGGTTACCAGCGAATCAAACCCGGGCCCTTGCACTAGCAAGACAGTCGCTGGAACCACATAGCTAACTCCCTGGCCCAATGCTAAATTCTTTTTTAAATTTTTTTAAGACAGGATCTTGCTAGTTCAGACTGGCCCTGAGTTCACTATGTAGCCCAGGCAAGCCTCTAACTAACAGCAATCCTCCTGCCTCTGCCTCCTGAGTGCTGGGATTACAGGCGTGAGCCACCACGTCTGGCCCTGGTATGTGGTACTGATTGTTGGTGGTCGTGAGTCACCATTCCTGGCATTGTTGTATGTAGTTACAGGGGTTGGAACTAGGGACCTTGTGCTTGTAAGGCTGGCCGGGAACCACTGAGCTAAATCCCTGGCCCTTATGCTAAATTCTAAAATAAGAATTTTCATTCAATATATATTGAGTGTTTACATAACTGGAGCTTTTCCAGAGTTACAATTTAGCTTACTTCCTCGCCTTCATGTTATTGTCTCTTTTGTCACCTCAGTGAATTAGACTGATCACCCTATGATATACTCTAAGTCTCCATCTTTCTCCCCTGCTTTGTTTTTTTCCAAAGCAGTTATCATGTGACTAGTGTTTGTTATTATATCCCTAGTTCCTAGACAAGCATGGAGTGGGGTTCACTTGAAATGGTTGAGTATAGTATATAGGAGTTTAAGGATTAAGAGTATGTAGGAGTTTGGGCTGGGTGTGGCAGCACTTGCCAGTAATTTCAACATTCAGGAAGCTGAGGCAGGAGGATTTCTGGAAGTTCAAGACCAGCCTCACATAGTGAAAACCTGTCTCAAAAAACAAGACAAACACACACAAAAAGAATATGTAGGAGCTTAAGTAAAGATGTGAATTACTGGGTTTTGTAAGCTCCTTCTGGTCTTCACTGGCCTCAGAGAGAGCCTGTTTCTCTAACAGCAGCTCTTATAGCAAGTATTTCTCTGAAGGCTTTTGATCGTGCTGCAGAGTCTGAGGGGGAGGCTGAGTGTGGGACTCCGGCTGGACTCGTGCTGGTGTGGACTCAGCCCTGTGTCTTGTCCCATGCAGTGCAGCCCCTGGAAGAAGAACTCTTGCTGTTTTGCCAACACCAGCCAGGAAGCCCATAAGAGTATTTCCAACCTGTACAGATTCAACTGGGACCACTGTGGAGAGATGGAGCCTGCCTGCAAACGGCACTTCATCCAGGACAACTGCCTCTACGAGTGCTCCCCTAATCTGGGGCCCTGGATCCAGCAGGTAGGAGAGAGGCGCTGGCTTTTCCAGACATCTCTGCAGGCTGCACCTCTAGCTCCAGCTCTGTTCGGGGCTGGAGGGCTGAGGTTCTTCAGCATAAGCCCTTCTTCTCCCAAACCTCCCAGGTGGACCAAAGTTGGCGCAAAGAGCGGGTCCTCGACGTGCCGCTGTGTAAGGAGGACTGCCAGCGCTGGTGGGAGGACTGCAAGACCTCCCTGACCTGCAAGTCCAACTGGCACAAGGGCTGGAACTGGGGAAAAGGTGAGTGCAGGCCGGGACGGGGCAGGAGGAAGAGGCAGAGCTGGGTGTGTGGCTGAGGCTGAGGACGGGGCTGCAGGGCTGGCGGGGGAGAGCCGCTGAGGCCCAGTGGCTCAGGTCTTCACCCCTTCCTCCAGGGTACAACGAGTGCCCCAGGGACGCCGCCTGCCACCCCTTCCCCTTCTACTTCCCCACGCCTGCTGACCTGTGCCAGGAAGTCTGGAGTCACTCCTACAAAGTCAGCAACTACAGCCGAGGGAGTGGCCGCTGCATCCAGATGTGGTTTGACCCTGCCCAGGGCAACCCCAACGCGGAGGTGGCCAGGTTCTACGCCGAGGTCATGAGCTCCGCTGGGCTCCGCAGGGCCGAGCCTTTCCTGCTCAGCCCGGCCCTCGTGCTGCTCTGGCTGCTCAAATGAGCTTCTTCACTCCTCCAATCCTGGGACATCCCTCCTCTGCTTAGCTCACAGCTCTGAGCAAATTCAGACCCTGCTCCACGGAGAAGCCTTGGGCAGCCGTGTAAATAAACCAGGCATCCACACTGTCTTGCATGGTTTGGGATGGACGGGAGTGTGATTGTTTTGCTTCTTGATTTCCACTGACGTGAGTTTGGTTCCCAGTTCTGACATTTATCGTGAACCAGACAGACCCTGAACTATTTCTAACCTAAGACCCTTTCATAGCTCTCAATTTCTCTTTTTTCCATTCATGGTTTTCATATGTAGGTCAGGCTGGCCTTGAACTCACTATGTGCCCCAGTCTGGCAATAACCCTCCTGCCTCAGCCTCCCAAGTACTAGGATTCTCCATGGTGGCAAATACTTCCTGTTTTCCTTTTTTTTCCCCCCCTTTTTTTGTTCTTTTCTTTCAATAGCTGAATTTAGAGCCAAGCCCAGGATTTAAGCATTTTGATTGGACCCCATTGTGTACTAGGACCAGCTCTGTAGCTCTTCTGTGGAGAAGCCAGGGTTGAGAAAGGCCAGTGTGCTCTGCATGGGTGGCCAGGAAGAGGGGAGAGCTACTGTGGACAGAGCAGTATGCCAGGTACTAGCTAATTCTTTATACTCAATCCAACAAGACACGGATACTCTTGTGGAAAGGATAATGGGCCCATGGCTGAGCAGAGGAGCTGGAACACACACAGATTCCATAGCACACTGCAAGCCAGTCATCAGTAGTCTTCAGATATGCCTCCACCACGAAGGAGGGTCTGTAGCAGTTATAATAAATGTCTTTATTAGGTCTGGTCAAAATGCCATGAATGCTTGTGCAGATCATGTCCTCACCCACACTGTCCACTAGATCTGGGGCTGTATGAGTTCTGGCTCTTCTCCAAAGTCAAAAGAACCACAAAATGAACTTTGAATCAATCCCAGCTAATAATTTTTTTTTTTTTTTAGGTTTTTTGAGACAGGGTCTTGCTTTGTGGTTCAGGCTGGCCCTGAGCTCAGCTTCAAACTCACATCACAGCATTCCTCCTGCCTCTGCCTCCCGAGTTCTGGGATTACAGGCGTGATCCACCACGCCTAGCAGTGTGGTATGTGGTACTGGTTGCTGCTGGGCATGAGTCTCCACACCCAGTGTTGTATGTGGTTACCAGGGATCGAACCCAGGTCCTTGCGCTTGCAAGACAGGCACCAGAACCACTGAGCTAACTCCCCGGCCCCCAGCTAATAATTTTTTAAAAAGTAGATATTCACTATCTTTTATATTTTGGTTTTTTGTTTGTTTGTTTTTGGTTTTTTAATTTGTGAAATAGAGTCTCACTTGTAGTTAAGACTGGCCCTGAGCTCACTATATAGCCCAGGCGAGCTTCATACTCACAACAATCCTCCTACTTCTGTCTCCTGAGTGCTGGGATTACAGGTGTGAGCTACCACGCCACTGTGGTACGTGTCTGATTGCTGCTGGGTGCGAGTCACCACGCCCGGCATTGTTGTATCTGGTTACCTGCTCAAACCCTAGCCCTTGTACTTGCAAGGCAGGCACCGGAAACACTGAGCTAAATCCCCAGCCCTATGTTTTGGCTTTTTGAGACAGGGCTTCACTACATGATTCAGGCTAGATTTGGACTCACTATGTAGTCCAGGCTGGCCTGGAATTTGGGCTAATCCTTCTGCCTCGGCCATCTGAGTGCTAGGATTATAGGTATGAACCACCACATCTGGCTCTATAGAATTTTTACAAGAGGACAACTTCCAGGCCCTCTGTTAATAAAAATTTCTTAGATCAAAACTTCTACAGATTTAACCCAGTGGTTCTGGCGCCTGCCTTCCAAGCATAAGATCCCAGGTTTGATCCCTAGTAACCACATACAAAACTGTTGGGTGTAGTGAGTCACACTCATCAGTAGTCAGAACCACATACCATAATGTTGGGTGTGGTGCTTCACGCCTGTAGTCCCAACACTCCCAGAATTCAGGAGGCAGAAACAGGATTGCCTCTACTACCTAGTGAGTTCAGGGCCAACCTGAACTATAAAGAGAGAATCAATCTCAAAAAACTAGAAAAAAAAGAAAGTTCCAGGTCAGTTTAAGCTACACAGTAAGTTCAAGACCAGCTAGAACTACATAGTGAGACTGTTTTACAATAAATAAATAAATAAATAAATAAGACATGGTTGCACAGGTTTATAAACCCAGCACTTGAGAAACTGAGGCATGAGTTTGAGGTCAAGCTGGATTGCATAGTGAGTTCAAGACCAGACTGAACTACATAGTGTCTCAAAATCAAAATAAAACAACAAAAATTAAATGTGAAACTGCCATATAGCCCAGCAATCTTACTTCTAAGTATCTACTCAAGAAAAATGAAAATTTGTATCATAGCAAGTCTTGTTTGTTTGTTTATGTAGCCCAGGCTGGCCTCAAACTTGTGGGGATCTTCCTGCTTCAGCCTCTTGAATGCTCAGATTACAGAGGGGCAGCTCCGTGTCTGGCCATCATAGCAAGTCTTCACAGGAATGTTCATAGCAGCTTTTAAATTTTTATTTTTGGTCTTCTGAGGCAAGGTCTTGCTATGCAGTTCAGGCCGGCTTTGAAAGCAGTTTAATCCATAATAACTCCAAACTGGAAATAACTTAAATTTCTATCAACTGACAAATACAGAGGCCAGTGGGACATCTCCATTTAAAGGAACCCTATTGAGCAATAAGGAATAACTGTTTATTACACTGATAGACTTCATGTGACGAATGAGCCTCACAAACGTGCTGAAGGACGCTGGCTATGGTTTTGCACACTGTAATCCCAGCACACAAGAGGCTGAGATAGGAGGATTCCTGCAGGTTTCCAGTCAGCGTGGGCTACACGCGTACTAGGCCAGCCTGAGCTACACATGAGAACTTGTCTCAAGACAACAAAAACAAAAAGAAACAAACATCAACCATGCTAAACGAAAGAGGGCACACACTGTAGACCTCACGGTGTGTGGTTCCATTTATATGAAATGTCCAGGAAAGATAGACATAAAGAGACAAACTGTAGATTAGTGGTTGAGGCTGGGGCCAAACTGTAAATGGATATGAGAAGGGATAAAAATTATCCAGGGAGGGCCGGGGATTTAGCTCAGTGGTCCCTGCGCCTCTGCCTTGCAAATGCCAAGTAAGATCCCATCACAGGATCCCATCCAGGTAACTACATACAACAAAGCCAGGTGTGGTGACTCACGCCCACCAGCAATCAGCACCACATCCCACAGTGCCAGGTGTGGTGCCTCACATCTGTAATCCCAGCACTTGGGAGGTGGAGGCAGGGGGATTGCTGGGTTCAAGGCTGAGTTCAGGACCAGCCTGAACTACAAAGCGAGACCTTGTCTCAAAAACCACTGAAAAAAAGGTAAAGTTTATATTTATAATGAATAGTTGTAAATAACCTAGTTTCTTATAACATATAGAATTTTTCTGTTTGCTTAGTTTTGTTTGTTAGTTTTTTGTGATTTTTTTTTTTTTTGGACACAGGGTCTCGCTTTATAGTTCAGGCTGGCCCTGAGTTCAGCCTCAAACTCATATCACAGCAATCCTCCTGCCTCTGCCTCCTGAGTGCTAGAATTACAGGCGTGAGCCACCACGCCTGGCACTGTGGTATGTGGTGCTGATTGCTGCTGGACATGAGTCTCCACGCCCTGTATTGTATGTGGTTTCCGGGGAATCGAACCCGGGCCCTTGCGCTTGCAAGACAGGTGCTGGAACCACTGAGCTAACTCCCCCACCCTTTTGTAATTTTTTTTTTTTTGAGACAGAGGTCTTGCTTTTGTAGTTCAGGCTGGCCCTGAGCTCAGCCTTGAACTCAGCAATCCTCCTGCCTCTGCCTCCCAAGTGCTGGAATTACAGGCATGAGCTACCACGCCTGGCACTGTAGTATGTGGTTTTGATTGCTGGTGGACTGAGACTCCATGCCCGGCATTGTTGTATGTGGTTACTGGGATCAAACTCTGGCCCTTGCACTTGCAAGGCAGGTGCTGGAACCACTAAGCTAAATTCCTGGCCCTAGTTTTGTTTGTTTTTTGAGATAGGGTTCACTGTGTATTCTAGACTGGCCTTGAACTTGTGAGGTCCTCTTGTCTCAGCCTCCCAAATGCTGGGATTATAACTGCAGGCCACTGTGCCCAGCATATAGAGGATTTTATGATTCTGAATTTTGTGAAATGCACCCATGAATGAAACTATTTTTAAAAATTTAGCATGTGGCTTCACAAAACTGTATCGTCTAGACAAATTCTGTTCTACTATAATTTTTTTTTTTGCATTGAGGATTCAAACTAGGGGCTTCTCACTGATCTATATTCTCAGCTCTTTTTAAGAATTATATTTTTAGGGCTGGGGATTTAGCTCAAGTGGTATTGTGCCTATCTTGAAAGCACAAGGGCCTGAGGTTGATCTCTGGTATTGCAAATATATATACATACATACATATACACACATAAATTGTCTATGCTGGGTTTGAATGTGTGATCTTCCTGCATCAGCCTCCCTGAATGCTGGGGTTACAGATATGCACTGACATGTCCAGCTTGCCATGAACTTAAAGAGATTGGTTAGAAGAAGGTGGAAATCAAAAAACAAGTCTGTTCATGGTGTAGACTGAGGGAAGTGGCCCACTGACTGAGGATTTCTTCTTAAACGAGAGTGTTTACTTCAGCTGGCACAGTGTGGTCTGCTAAATTGAGGGTTAGAGAGAGACCAGAGCCAGGGGGAGAAAAAGGGCTGTGTCGTATGACTAATCAAAAAAAGAACATGAAGTCCAGTACTCAAAATATAGAGACAATAACCACAACCTTATCGCCTTCATTCACTTGACTCATCCCTTTACAATTACTTCTCATTACATTTCCTGGGTAAGCATCTCCCTCCATAGACATCTTCTGCCCGGAGGCCGGGATTTTTCTGGAAATCTGAGTCTCAGGGCTCTATCAGGTTGGCTCACCCAGTTGTCGGTGTAGCTGTCAGTGATGTCATGTGCGCAAGTCCACTTCCTGTTAGCAAGCGGGACGGACACCAGAGGAAAGTGGAAACCACCTGTTGACAGTATCAAATGGTCTGATTGATCTATCAACTTTGATTATCCGAAGGAAAGCAGAATTTTCCGTTGGATATAATCTGTAATGACACAGTCCTACTAGTGATTGTTTTGTTTCCTGAGGTCTCAGTTAATGACTACTTTGAGGTGGACATATTATTAGAAACTGGAGAAGGAGAGAAAGGGACATTTAGTCTTCTCAATTTAACCAGTTTATTTTTTGATTTTGTCTTTCTTATTTTGCACATGCTAGGCAAATGCTCTTCTGTTGAGCTACGCACCAAGTCTACTCATTTACTAATTTCATTTGTTCTCTTTTTCTAAGCTCTAGTAGTGACATAGATGGTGAGTGCATTTATATCTTTTAATTTTTTATTAGTGCCTGATTGCAGAACACAATGATTACATTTGGTACCTGCATACAGTACATCTTCTCTTTGTCATTTCCTCCTCTAAACCTTGGGAGGCTTACAGTCTATTTTATAAGGTGTGTACTACAATTGCTGCCAGTAATAAAAGGCTAAACTAAGAAGCTAATCTTGGAATTGATATGGATAATTGTTATAGAATCCCTTGTGTGAAAACATGGGTTATTTTCCAACCAGGAGAGCCCATGATCATGTCCATAAACTTTACCTTGCATACGTAAATCTAAAGGGGCAAGCATGCTGGAGCATACCTATAGTCTCAACACTTGGGAGGCTGAAGCAGGAGGATCACTGTGAGTCCAAAGCCAGCCTGGGCTACATAGCAAGTTCAAGTCAGCCCAAACTACACAGTGAGAACTTGACTAAAAACCAAAAAAAGTCATATAAAGGGGATGAGCTCTTTTTACTTTGACATCTTTCTCTATATTATGGACATGATAAACAAAGATACATTAGTTAGCTTTCCACTGCTATTTCAAATCCCTGGGAATCAAACTGGGAGATCAGTCTCTGAAAGGAGACTGTTATTTGGGCTCAGAGGTTTCTGTGGTCAGTTGGTTCCACAGCTGAGTCTTTCAGGAATTAATCTGTAGGGACCAAACCAGAAAATCTTGTCAGGAAATGACCTTAGTCTTAGCTGGGTTATTAATAAGAAAACTGTATTTTACAATTTTGTCATTAAGAATTATAATTTCGGGCTGGGGATTTAGCTCAGTGGTTCCGATGCCTGTCTTGCAAGCGCAAGGGCCTGGGTTCAATCCCCAGTTAACCATATACAATATCGGGTGTGGAGACTCACGCCCAGCAGCAACCAGTACCACATACCACACTGCCAGGCGTGGTGGCTCACGCCTGTAATCCCAGCACTCAGGAGGCAGAGGCAGGAGGATTGCTGTGATGTGAGTTTGAGGCTGAGCTCAGGGCCAGCCTAAACTACAAAGAGAAACCCTATCTCAAAAACAAAACAAAACAGAATTATAATTTTCCTAAAAAATGAGGATTCCTGTCCTTTGTTTAAGGTTTTTTTGGTTTGGAGCTGGGGATGTAGCTCCGTAGTACTGTATCTGCCTTGCAAGTTCAAGGTCCTGAGTTTGATCCTTGGTACTGCCACAGAAAAAAAGAAAACTGTTTTTGTTTGGTTTGTCATGGTTTTTGGTTTGGGGGATGAGTCTAGGACCTCAGGCACGCTGAGCCTGCAGTCTACTCCTGACTACACCCTCCTGCCTTCTTTTCATTCTTTTTTTGTGGCGCCGGGGAACAATCCCAGACCTTGGGCACGCTGCTATTATCGGAACAGAGGGGTTGTGTCCCAAGGCAATGAAGAATGAAACCAAATGCAGGAGGTAAGGTGTCAGCAAATTTATTTAAAAGATGTAAAAGCAAGAAACTAAAGGTCCTGCTAAAGGGAGGGGATTCTGAGTAGGATATCCACAAGAGCTCTTAGTCTAGGGATTTTAAAGGCATTTAGAAGGGAGCTGGGTCCTTGTAAAAGGAATATAATCCCCACTGTGAAGGAGACTTGTATTTTGGTTGTCCAGCCTATGCAGTGTCCATGCAAGGGCCTGAGTACCCTTTGACCCAGTGGCCTACCAGGACCTGGACGTGCTCCTGGGAGGACCCTGACAGCCAAAAGGTACCTAGCAGATACTTCTGTCAGATTCCTGGAGGCTACAGAGTGTGGTGGAATCTTATCTGTAAGCCTAGCATTTGAAAATGGCAGAAGAATTTCAGAGTTTAAAGCCAACCTGGGGTATTGGTGAGTTCAAGGCCAGCCTGAACTATGTAGTGAGACCCTCTTTCAAAACAAACAAACAAACAAATGAACAGACAAAACAACCCGCCAAAATACCTGGAGGGTCATGACTCAGCATGCTCCATTCTGGGGCCTCTGTCCTTACTGTCTGACAGAACACTAACTTCCATCTCACTGTTATACTAGGCATATATTCTACCACTGAGCTATATCCCAGCTGGGACTTTTTTGTTAAATAATCACCCAACTTTGATGTGAGTCAGCACAAAAGCTCCTCCCCCACACCTCCAGAAAACGCTGTAAAAAAACACAAAACACTTTTTGAGAAGTGGAAGTTCAGTTTCAGATTGAATAAGGACCTACACTCTGCTACCAGAGGAAAACACACAGGAAACAAACAAACAAATTTAATGTCTTCTTGTTAAGAGTGGACTTTATACTCTGAGTGGCCAATATTATTTAAAGCTTTATACTTCTTGAAAAAGAAGTAATCTGAAGCAGTACTTCTGGAAGAGCAGAGTAAAGATGTCTGCAAATCCATTCCTCCATAAAGCCGAGCACTGGCCAAAGAAGGTTAAAAATAAACTTTGAACTCTTGAAATTAACCAAAACATTAAAAAAAAATCTAAGGAATATTTAAGAAAAATGGCTGAATCTTAGTAGGATCAGTGAACTCTGTTGCATGTTTTTTTGCTTTTTTCTCGTTGCTCTCTCTCCAATCCCACAGTAGCCTTCACAAGGTCTCAGTGACAGTGGCTATGAAAATCAGCAGCTTAGCAGCCACTAGAGGGAGCAGGATGGGTTTGCAGAGTCCTTGAGAGCTCTAGGCCTATAGCAGTCATTATTTGCTATATCTGGCAGTGCCTTTTAGGGAGGTAACAGTGGTATATGTCTGTGGTCCCAGCAGGATGCAGGCAGGAAGATCACTCGAGCCTAGAAGTTCAAGACCAGTCTGGGCAACATAATGGAAGCCCCATCTGAAAAGAAAAAAGAAAAAGCTGCACTCACCACCACGCATGGCATTATTTATTTTTAAGAATTCACTTGAACTTGAAGAAATTCTCCTGCCTTGGCCTTCCAAGTGAAGCAGGAGAGTAGGGCATAGAAGACAGATTAGGGCACTAGGCATGACCTCTTTATTATTACAAAATCCCAAATTGACATGGCAGCACATGCCTATAATCTCAGGACTTAGGAGGCTGAGGCAGGAGAATTGCATCAAGTTCCAGGCCAAACTGCTATCATAGTGAGACACTTCCCCATCTTTAAAAAAAAAAAAAAGGGCCAGGGTTTTAGCTCAGTGGTTCCAGTGTCTGCCTGGCAAGCATAACTTCCTGAGTTCGATCCCTGATACCCCATACAACAATCCCAGGTGTGGTGGCTCACACCTGTAATCCCAGCACTCAAGAGGAATACTGTGAATTTGAGGCTGGCCTGGGCTACATAGTGAATTCATGGCCAGCCTGAACTACAAAGCAAGACCCTGTCTTAAAAAAAAAAAAAGCTGGGTATGGTGGCACACATCTGTAATCTCAACCTTCAGGAGACTTAATAGGAGGATCTACATAGAACTTCATAGAGAGATTCTGTCTCAAAAAAACAAGATCCCAGGACACATACAAACAGTTCTCAAACCCTTGCATGTGGACTTCTCACAGCGAACTCGAGCAGGTGTTCGATCGCTGGCCTAGACCTGACACCAGCCTAGACCTGTTACTGCCAGAAGAGTTGGAGATACAAAAAGGATGGTCCACACTAAGCTCTCCAGAGCTCTTGTATTTTCTCAGAGTAGGTTCAAACTTGCTCAAACTCGTTCTGCAGAGTCTGTTTCTTTCCTTATCTTTAATACACGTAAAACTTGGCTACTCTTTGACTAAGTCTTTGCTCAGGAAAGGAGGAATGTAGAGACCACCTCTAGAAGGAAACCCCCACCCCCCCATAACCCTGGTAAAACAAGTGTGGAGGTACAGGCGTGCACCACCACAGCCAGGGACACGGCCAATCTTTATCTGACCTGACTTAGAACTCAGGCTGAAAACTGTCTCTAAACCCTTGGTGCAGATTGTTTAAGGTCCCTGCTGCCTGAGGCAGTGGTACCAGTTGAAAAAGAGAGGCTGACAATAACATCTAAAGGGAACATCAGGAAATAGGCCTTGGAAAAGCTCTGACATATTTCAGTGGATTCCATTAACATGACCCTAAAGTTGGGATTCTTCTCTGTGAGAGCTTTTCCCTGTCAAACTGACTTTACCCGGAGAAACATGGGGAAGCTAAAAACTTCTGATTCCTCTTGAAGATGAGAAATTGTCTAGGCACTGGTGAATGGTAAATGGGAATCTTGGAATGAATGAATATGTGACTGAACTGCCAGATTCTTGGAGCCTTGAAGAGGGTGGGGTGAAGAATAGAAGGATAAGCAGAATATGGGCTGGGGATTTTTTAGCTCAGTGGCGCCGCCACCTGCCTTGTAAGTGCAAAGTCATGAGTTTGGTTCTTTCTTTTTTTTTTAAAATGAGTTTGATTCTTGAACTGTAAAATAAATAAAGAGAAGACTAGGGACATTTCATTCATACCAGTGTTTTCATTGTCCTGTGCCTTGAACAGTGAGCTTTGGGGACAGCTGAGTGCCTGAAGCTATTGCCCACCTGGGGACAGACCAACTCAGACACACTTGTGTGTGCTCCCCAAAGTGAAGGAGGCTCCTTTTCCAAGGAGGGGAGGGTGGCAAGGGCAGTTAGACTTGTGGGAAAGGAAAGAGTCTTATCTCTTGTTAGAAAGATTACTGTGAGGCCTGTGGATCCCATTAACAAGTGTGGAGGTTGTTGTCAGGGGACTTGAAGTGGAAGAAATGAGAAGATCTGACTCCAGACACAGAAGTATAGGAAGAAAATTCAAGAAAGGATTTTGGAGGAATCCTTACCAGGGCTTGGTGATTAACTGTAGGTGGGGGTGGTGATGGACAGGAATGGGTCTTTATTATTAAGTCTTGGGTGCTTCAGTCAGGGAGCCTAAAAGCACAGATTTGTAGGGGTTGTGGATGAGATGAGGACAGGCTAGGGGAAGGAGTGAAGGGAACAGAGAAAGGGTCATTTCTTTTGCCAGGAGCCTCCCAAGGACTCCGAGTGCATGTCTGGCTGACTGCTCCAACACAGGGGACCTTGATGTTTCCCATAGGCCCAAGGGTCTTTGTTTTTGTATTCTGAGAGCTAAGATGGAGTCTGGTACATTCACACAAGGACAGCCAAGGGCCAGTATCAGGATGGGTGGAGGGAGAGTGGATTTCAGAGAGGAGAGAAGGAAAAAGTCTGAGGAAAAAAAGCTGTTTAAAAACCACTACTTTTTCCATTTCTGTATCATTTAACCAAACACTACACTGTGGGTTTGGTCACTTGATTCTCACACCAATCTGAATTCTTCCTGCAAGGTGGGGTTGTTGCTGACTGTAGGGCTAACAGGGTTTCTGGGCTGGTGTTGAAACCCAGCTGAGCTAGTCAACTGCTTGAACTCCTGCTGACACAAGATGAAGGGTCTGTGAAGCCCTTCCTTTTTTCAGACCTGAACTATTTAATTACTTGTCATAGACAAGTCCAGAGAGAAAGTGACGGCACGTGGCATCTCTTTAAACTTGGGGAGCACTCCTCCAGTGCCTCTCTGTCCTCTTTTGAGCTTTTAAGTCTGGGGATGAGGGAGACCCCTTGCCAACCTTCACTACTCCAGCCTCAGGAGTGTTAGGACTCCATCACTAAGGAATAGGGTTCGACCTCATCTTTACTGTAGGGATGGGGAGACTGAGGCAGGGAATGAAGGAACCACCCTGAATGGACTTCTTTCCCCAAAGGTCTGAGTCTTTCTAACCATAGCTTCCTCTTCAGACAGAAAGAGATGGCCTGGAAATTGTCACCATTTCTGTTGCTTCTGGCCTGGAGACCTAACACTGCAGTCCCCAGGACAGTGCAGACCTGTAAATGTCTGGATATCAAGCACCACAAGGTGAAGCCAGGTCCTGAGGACAACCTGTAGAACCCAATCCGGCTGGAGTGTGGGTCTGGTTAGGGACAGGGCAGATCCTGACAGTGAGGAGGAAGTCAGTGCTGTGAGGGAGAGACTGAGGCACTAAGTCAACTCCATATCTTTTTTTTTTTTAAGGTGTTTTTTTGAGGCAGGGTCTCGCTTTGTGGTTCAGGCCGGCCCTGAGCTCAGCCTCAAACTCACATCACAGCAATCCTCCTGCCTCTGCCTCCTGAGTGTTGGGATGACAGGCGTGAGCCACCACTCCCGGCACTGTGGTATGTGGTACTGGTTGCTGCTGGGGTGAGTCTCCACGCCCAGTATTGTTATGTGGTTACCGGGGATCGAACCGGGCCCTTGTGCTTGCAAGACAGGTGCTGGAACCACTGAGCTATATCCCCGGCCCCCATCTCCATATCTTGATTTACTGCTGGGGGAAAGGCTGTTGGTGGGGCTGGGAGAGTAGTTAGGGGTACCGAGTCTATGGAATGTCCAAAGCAGAAGACAGGAAAGCTCTTGTGACAGTGACACAGTGCATTATAGGGCTGTACATCCACAGCATCTGTAAAAATTTAGAAAAATGACTGGGTGTGTAATGCCAGAGACTCTAATCCCAGAATCTCTGGAAGCTGAGACCATCTCTGGAAGCTGGGCTGCCAGCGCCTCACCTGGGCAACTTCGTGAGCTCCTATCTCAAACTAAAAATAAAACACAAGAGAGCTGGGAATGTAGCTCAGTGTAGAGTGTTTGCCTACTATGAGTAAAGCCCTGGGTTCAATCCCTAGGGGATCCTCCCCCTACCAGTTTTGTCAGTGGATGAAATCTTGTTAGATTCAATGTCTCTTTTTTATGACAAAAAAAAAAAAAAAAGACCCGTTCTATTCTAGGATGGAACTCGAGGCTAATAGAATGTATTCGTAGATATAATTAAACATATCAATATAATACTCTATTTATCAAACAAAGGAGAAGAAGACAGAAAGTACAGGTGCTCCTAGACTTACCATGGGGATATGTCCTGATAAGTTGATCCTATGTTGAACATATTGCAAGTCCATCATGCATTTAATATACTTCACCTATCAAACCTCACTGTCGGCGGCCCAGTGCCCTGAGCATGGGCTGTTGCCCAGTATGACTGTTGCCCAGGCTGACTGGGAGCTCGGCTGCTCGAGAGCTACACTGTGGGATGGTGGAGTGCACATCGCTAGCCTATGAAAAATATCAAACTTCAAAAAAGTACAATTTCTATAGAATTTGTAACCACAAAAAATCCTAAGTCAAACCATTGTAAGTTTCGGACCATCTGTAATTTATAATAAAATAACATGTATTTCACTGTCAGTTCTCTAATTCATTAAGAAGACATCAGGAAATAGTATGTTTCAGTTTATAAAATCAGGAACAAATAAAGATCGAGACAGGTGTGTTCTACTGACCTTGTAAATGTTTTAAGATGCTCAAAGTAGGGCTGCCGTGGATGAGCTAATCTTCTAAGTAATAACTCCAGTGAGATACAACACATAGTTCTACCTTCCATTTCAAGGTATTTTCAGTCCTGGAAAACCCAGTCTATCTTAGAAGCTTGTGAAGAGATGATGTGTCCATATGTAGGATGGAGTTAGATTTGAACTTCAGAAATCATTGTCTTTTTTTTTTTTTTTTTTAGTAAATATATTTTATAAATCTATTTTGTGTCTGGTTCTGGCCTAGCCAACTGGAGATGCACCTTAACGCTTAGCAAGAAGAGTAATTTATTCAAACTCTATTCAAAACGTATTTTACTCCAACTTTCACTGCCTGGTTCATTCCCTCTCCCCTTTTGTTACCTTTCAGTGAAGTTTTTTCCCAAGCACAATGTTTAAAATTTCAACAATCATCCCACACTTCCCTTTCCATTCCCTGCACTAATTTTCCATACATCATTTATTATACTGTGATATACCTTTTTTTTTGGTCTCTTATTGCTTGTCTTCCTGAGTACAATGTAAGGGCTATAGGCATTTATTTCTCTTTGTATTGCTTTCTCTTAATTTCTTAGCATCTAAAACAGTGTTGGATGTACAGTAGGTGCTCAATACTTTTTTAAAAAAATAAATTCACATATCAAAAGACTTTATAAGGCGCAAAAGTTGTACAAATGATGGTGATCATTCCCAGGGTAGCCCTGATCACACTGTGGTAATTATATTCTCCTTGGATGGGGAATTCTACGGGCCAAGAGCAGAGACACTCCCCTCTAACTCTGCGACGAGGAGGATGGGAATAGGAGTTCAGGGAAAGCTCCGGATTCTCAGTGGTGGGAAAGAGATCACACAGTGCTTAAGGCAGTGTGGACAGAAAGGGCAGAGATGGGGCTTTGAGACGCTCACAGTGGGAAGAAAACCAGCTGGGGAAGACAATCTGGGCGGCTCCTGAAGAGGAAATGTTCAAGAGGCTGGAACTGGCCTGGCTGTGTTCAGGGAGGTAGGGCTGGAAGAGCGTTTAAAACCCTTATGGGCTCCCGAGAGGCAGAATCCGAGGGCTTGTCCCGCGAACTGATACACTGATTCTGGAAGGTTGTTATTTTTGCACAGCCCTCAGGAGTTGGGCCTGAGTTAGGGGTCTCCTGCCTCTCCTTGCCTCTTAACAATCTGTCTTCATTCCCCTACCACAGCTGCCAGGAGAGAAGGCCCAGGAGATGACCCTGGTGGGACTAGAACCCAGGTGTGCAGACTTCTAGTGTAAGGCTCTCTCCCTACACACCAGGGTACCACACCCCCAGCTCATCTTCCTTCTTACTGTCTGGGAAGTTGGATCAGATTGTAAGTTGAATTACTGGATTCCTGGTGGCATCTAGAGACCCAGTCAGTGGCAGATCTTTTATTGTACTTATCCATCCTGGAAGGCGCAACCCCTCTCCCCCCACTTTGTTGCAGCTAGATTAAGCCCATGCTATTTGAAATAGAAAAGGACACCAGAATACACCCAGGATCAGTCTACAAGTTCAGTTTAGCAAAGTGAAAGTTCTTTTCCAGATTAAAGGGATGCTCGGACTGCCGCCTGGGAGTTGGCATCTGTGGGCCGCGGGCTTTCGGCCTGCGCCTTTAAGGAGCTAGGGGGCGGAGGGGCGGGGCAGGAAGAGGACTCCCGGGAGACGCCGCTACCGGAGAGGTCTTTTTTTGCGGGGGGAGGCGGGTGACCCCTGGGCCCGCCCCCTTTCCGGCAGCCGCGTCCCCCTTCCGCCCCGAGGGGAGGTGGGAGCTCCCGCCTCGGCTTCGGTCCCGAGGAAGCACAAGTTTGTTGACTTGGAGGGAGTAGCTGGGGCGGGGGCGGTGCTAATAATACCCATTCGTTCTGCGGCCGCGCTTTACAGTTTACACAGCTGTCACCTTCGTTACTCCTTAATTAATAATAAAAATAGCCGCCGTCCGGGAGCGCTCCCTGGATGCCAGGCCCTGTGCCGAGTGCTTTACGAGCAGAGTCCTATTGAGTCTGCCTCATAACGTTATCCCCATTGCGCAGGGCGGGAAGCCGAGGCACCGGGAGGTGCCACGACTCGCCCGAGGTCACTCGGCGGGTGGGCGGCCCGGGGCCGGACACGGGCAGGGGGAGAAGGGCGCGGAGCTCGGGGAGAGCCGCGGGGGCGGAGCGGCGGGCGGGGCGGAAGGCGCGGGGGTGCGGCGGCGGCGATGGCCATCTTAAGTGGCCGCCCGGAGTCCAGGGCCGCGTCCCCGAGCCGGGAGGCGCCCGAGCGGCCCCTGAGGTGGGGTCTGCAGCAGTGGCCGTGGCGCTGGGGAGAGGCTGGGGTGGGGTGGTGAGAACTCCCTCCTAGATGGGTTCGGGGGTCCTCCTTGTCTTGGACTGCTGAACCCCAGGGATCTGGCCTGCGGGTGTGGGAAGTGGGTGCCAAGGAACTTGGCCGGGATGGCAGGGGCCGCGCGTGAGGGGCTCGAGAACCCTGGACCTGGTATAGGGCTGTGTGGGGATCCCCCGCGGGAGTTGTCGGGGGACAGACCCGGAGGAGTTTGGGGATTCAGGTCTTAGAAATGACTGGATTAGAAGAGAATTGGATGGTGGAGGAGGAGGCACAATCTGAATCCTTCCTTTGAAGACCCCAAATGCTGTGAAATTGTAGGGGGGTCGAGTGGAAAAGATTTGGGGTGGAATCAGGTTTTATGGAGTCTCGGGGTCATCTCGTTGCGAGTATTGAGAGTTGAATTTTCCAGGGGTGCCGAATCATCAGAGTGTCGGGGATACAGAATGGGGGGCTTGGACTTGGGCGGGGTTTGGGGGATTACATACCCTCGGAGGGGGTGCAAGACCATTGTGGTACGTGGGAGGGTGGGGGCAGGGGCGGCCGGGCCTTGGGCCGAGGAGGGGGAGGGGGCCGCCCAGCTCCGCGCTCCGCGCCTACCCCTCCCCCGCCGCCTCTGAACAAACTTTTCTTTCTCTTCAAGTTGAAGCCGGCGCTGCAGGCGGCGGCGGCTGTGCGGAGAACCAGGCGGCCTGCGCGCCGAAGCACAGAGCCGGGCGTTGCGGCTCGATCCGATCCGCGGAGCCCCAGGCCCGGGAGCCGCACGCGGCCCCAGCCTCGGCCGGGAGCTTTCCGGGACGGATGGCGTGGGCCAACCGAAGCTGGCGGCAGTGAGCCCTGCGCGGGCTATGGCCTCGGCGTGCGGGGCGCCAGGCCCGGGGAGTACAGGACCCGGGGGTGCGCTGGGCAGCCAGGCCCCCTCCTGGTACCACCGCGACCTGAGCCGCGCTGCCGCCGAGGAACTGCTAGCCCGAGCGGGCCGCGATGGCAGCTTCCTGGTCCGAGACAGTGAGAGCGTGGCTGGGGCCTTCGCGCTCTGCGTGCTGTGAGTGGGGCAGGGGGGCGGGGGCGTCGTCCATTGTGAGTGAGGGGGACAGGGCCGAGGGACTGGGCGCCGAGACAGCTGTCCCACCTCCAACCCCAGTGTGGGGGCCTAGGCTTTATCCTAGACTCAGGAAGGATACTAAGGGCACTTCCTTCCTGTTGTGTCTGGAAACACTTTCTAGGGCCTTGAGGGCAGAGCGTATGGGGTTGTGTGGCCAGGATATTTGTCATAGGGAGAAAATGCAGGCATTCCCTGGGGGACCACCGCAAGTGTCTCACAGGTGGAACCGTGAGGTTTAGCGTTCTGTGGTGAGTGCAGTTTTGCTCCTATAGGGAGGTAGCAGAGGGCAGTGGGGACACTTAGGGCAGAGGCTGTGAGGATGCCCAGTAGCTTCTCTAGAGATCCGGTTTATGCTTCCAGGGAGGAACAGCTTGGGGTCTGCCTAACTGTGTATGGTTAGGGGTGGGGGTTGATGTAAGAAGCCATGCCATTATTTCATGAATTAATGAGTGGTGTGTGGCCTGGCTCTGGGCTTGAGCCCCAGTGATTTGGCAGCTCTAGCCCTGAGCCATGAGTGCTGAGGGTGGAGCTAGAGTTGGCAGTTCTGGGTGGGTATGGTTCTGTGGCACAACCTGTCATTGGTGTGGTAGTGGTGCAGAGTGAGTTTGTACTTTCAGTTCTGCAGTGTTCTCCCTGACCGGACTACCTCACAGTCAGACACTGAGCAGGCTTCTTTGGGCCTCTGGGCTGAGGAGGAGAGAAAAGAAAGCTTCCATTCCAGAACCGTTTTGTTCAGATCTGGTTCGGTTCTTTAGCCCTGTAAACCTTCTGCCCAAATTCCTGCTCCTTTTCTTAACTGTCTGTCTTTCTGACATTCTTGCTGGGAATGTTAGCTTAGACCAGGGGAGATGGTTTTGATCATCGTGATTGAGATGGTGCTGTTGGCATGTAAGGAGTAGAGAAGCCAGAGGCCCAAGTGCCCAAATCGTCCTCCAAGGATTCTGCTGTCCAAAATGTCAGCAGTGCAGAGGCTGAGACAGTCTGGTGTGGGCCTTTATCTGGTGAAGAATGAATCTTCCTGAAGTCTTAGCTTCTGCTCCAAGTCTGGAGCTCAGTTTGGGAAGACTCAGGGACATCAGAGGCCTGTGACTATCCTGGGATGCCTATCTCCCAGCCCCGTGGAGGCATATCCCCTAATTAGGAGGAAAGGGAGGCAGGTGCTAGGTCAGCTGTTGAATGGAGGGGGGACAGCTGGGGCCTGAATTTGGATGAGGGACATTATTGTCCCACTAAGGGGAGAGCCCTAGTTTCATTACGGGAGGCGGGGGCCAGTGTGGTGGCTTGAGAGGTCTGTTGGGATGGCTGAGGGGCGGTCAGGTAGTGTTTGGTTTTGCCAGCTGACTGCCTGCTTCCTGTATCCCAGGAACCTGAGGTAGGGATAAAAAGTGGGTGGAGTCCTAGATTTTCCAAACAAATACATACTTGCTTACCCATATACAAACTGCACGTAGGTGAGTAATGCTCAAGACACACCTCTACCCTGAAGGACACAGGCAGTCTGATGAGGAGACCAGGAAATGGGCCCTGGCATCTGCCTTGGTTGTATATCCCAGCTCTGTTTTTTGCATGCTCTGTGACCTTGAGCAAATCACTTTTCTTTTGGGGCCCTCAGTTTCTCCATCTGGACCGTGGAGAATGCTAATAGATGCTTCAGAGTATGAGAATTAAGTGAGCTCAATAGGACACTGAGTACCCAGCCTGCCACAGAAGTGGGGTTCAGTGAATGGGAGGCTATTATTACAAAGATGGACCCACAGTCTAGCACAAGCGGCCAAGAGAGCTCCTGACAGCTAAGATGAGGGGAGGGGATGGCCTTGTGGTATTTCATCCCCTCTGGGGCCAGCGCCCGCTTCCTGCCCAGCACATATACAGGCTGTGGGGCCTTTTGAGGTGTGGTAGCAGAGAGAGCCTTCCATCCCCCACTGAGCGCGCCTGGCTCAGCTGTCACCTGCTCAGCTGCCGCCGCCATCTGTCAGCACCCTTCTTGCCCCTCCTCAGCTTGGGGTTCTTAGAAGCTGGGTCTCCCATAAGGAGACATGCCATGTGGGTCATGCCAGTTTCCAGGCTAGGGTTGGGAGTAAGGCACAGTGTGATGCTCCCACACTCACCAGCAAAGCTGCCTCAGACACAGCCAACTCCAGCAGAGTCAGACACCAACATAAACACAGACAGAGGCTCACATGTGTGTTAGCGCATTGCCTATGCGTGCAGACAGGCTAACCAGGCTTCTGAGGACTCTTACTCTGGCGGGGGGCCCAGACTAGTACCATATCCCAGAGGGGCTGTTTGGACAGCTGTGGAAGCCACAAAAGAGCTGCCTGTTGCTTCCCCTGGGCATGCAGGCTTGCGGTGGGTATGGAGTCTGTGTAGGTCTGGGGAAGGGTGTCAGTCGTTCCTCCCCTCATTGGCAGCACTAGGAGGATGGAAATTACTGGCCCTATCCTTAATCCTGTGCACCTTGGGCAAAATGGTTGTAGGGAAACCAAGCCGAGTGGGCTGGAGAGCTGAACCTGCTTGCAGTGTTAGGATGTGTTTTGGAAGGTGGCAGGTTCCTGATCCCCGCCTTGTCATCAGGTACCAGAAGCATGTACACACATACCGGATCCTGCCTGATGGAGAAGACTTCCTGGCCGTGCAGGTAGGAGCTTGAACCCCTGACTACCGACCTTGATAGAGCCAGTGGCTAGGGGAGCTGTTGGCTGACCCTTCCATTCTCCTGGCCTGCAGACCTCACAGGGTGTGCCAGTCCGTCGCTTCCAGACACTGGGCGAGCTCATTGGCCTATATGCCCAGCCCAACCAGGGCCTAGTGTGTGCCCTGCTGCTGCCTGTAGAGGGCGAGAGAGAGCCAGACCCACCTGATGACCGGGATGCCTCAGGTGCTGTCCAGTGACCAGTGTATACATCCCTTCCTTGTCCCACCCGAACTTTACCTGCTACCCGCCTCTTTCCCTTACTCCTGTTGTCCCCGCCCTTTATCCTGTTTTCCATGGAAGTCTGTGGTAGCCCCTGATTTATACCAATGAAGGGCAGAGGTCCAAACTGTTGCCTCTGACTCTTCTCCACAGACGGAGAGGATGAGAAGCCCCCGCTCCCCCCACGCTCCGGCTCTACTAGCTTATCTGCTTCCATGGGGCCCAGCAGCCCCCTGCCGTCCCCTGAGACTGCCACAACTCCAGCTTCTGAAAGGTGAGATGTCTAACCTCCCCCTGCCCAGAGAAAGCCCCTTTCTCTTCTGAGAAATGTTTCCCTGTCAGAGATCGGGAGACAGCTCCACAGAAATGGGATGCGATGCTGAGACAGGGTCAGTAGGCCCTCTGGTAACTTTTCTTCCTCTAATGTAAAGACTTTTTTATTTTGTTTTTTGGTACCAGGGATTGAACTCAGGACCTCGCACTTGCGAGGCAGACATGGTGCTACTGAGCTAAATCCCCAGACCTTCCATTAACTCTTAACTTCTTCCCAAAGCACTCCTAATGGGTTGAGCACTGTCTCCCATGAATATCTGAAAGGCAGCTATGGGCTGGACCTGGAGGCTGTTCGGGGTGGAGCCAGCAACCTGCCCCACCTCACCCGTACCCTCGTCACCTCATGCAGGAGGCTACACAGGTAACTGATCTGGGACCCCAGTGCTGCAGTCTGGCCTCTGGCCCTGAGCAATGTTCTAGCCACTGCTTCCTCTGCTGTGCCTTGGTGTCCTCATGCTGAAGGTGGAAGTGCCCTGCTCAGGGTTCGCCTGCCTGGACTGATGCTGGAGTGGCGGTTCTGACCTGCTGTCTCTCCTAGTGAGGTGGACAAGGTACTGTCAGGCCTGGAGATCCTGTCCAAGGTGTTTGACCAGCAAAGCTCGCCCATGGTGACCCGCCTTTTGCAGCAGCAGGTAGGACTTCAAGAGGCCTTCAGGAGATGGGCTTGGGGTCTGGACCTGGGTGGGGCTTCTGCCTAGGAGCCTCGTGTGCAAGCCTTGTTCCTTCCCCTCAGAGCTTGCCGCAGACTGGGGAGCAGGAACTGGAGAGCCTGGTGCTGAAGCTGTCAGTGCTGAAGGATTTCCTTTCAGGGATCCAGAAGAAGGTAGACTGTGGCTCCAGTCACTGACCACCCCCTTTTGCCTAGTCCAAATCTCATCCCTGAACCCCCAGCATCAGTTGTCCCCTCCCTGTCAGCGTGTCTTCTGACCTCATGCTGCCCTTGCCCAGGCCCTGAAGGCACTACAGGATATGAGCTCCTCAGCACCACCAGCTCCACTGCAGCCATCCACACGGAAGGCCAAGACTATCCCTGTGCAGGCCTTTGAGGTACATTGTGCCCTTACTGGGCAGAGGGAGGTTAGAAGTAAAGGGGATTCTGCCCGCCCCAAGGCCTTGTCAGCAGCCTCCCACCTTCCATGCTGCAGGTGAAGCTGGATGTGACCTTGGGCGATCTGACAAAGATTGGGAAGTCACAGAAGTTCACACTGAGCGTGGATGTGGAGGGTGGGCGGCTGGTGCTGCTGCGGAGACAGCGGGATTCCCAGGAGGATTGGACAACCTTCACGCATGACCGCAGTGAGCCAGGACCAGACCTGGAAGAGGGGCAGGGCAGGCCCGAGGGGACAGACTTATGTGACCTGCCCTTCATCCTCTAGTCCGGCAGCTCATTAAGTCCCAGCGTGTCCAGAACAAACTAGGCGTTGTGTTTGAGAAGGAGAAGGACCGGACACAGCGCAAGGACTTCATCTTTGTCAGCGCCCGGGTGAGCAGGAGGCTGGGCCTGACTGGGGACTTGTGGGTGTTTCTCATTGGATGAGAGGAGAAGGAACCCACAGTGTGTGTGGGCATTTCATACCTGTTGGCAGGGGTAGGCTTGACAGGGTAGAGAGAGAGTATTGAGAGCTAGTGGCCTGAGTGTGGATTCAGATACTGAGCACCTGTTTCACACTTGAGCAGTGGGTGTGTGGTGTTGTGGGGAGCTGATAGCATGACCCTGCTCTCCTCATGGTGCTGCCCCTGGCAGAGTGTCCCTGTAGAAGTCGGGGTGCTGTTTCTGGCTGCCTACCTGCCCCTGACTGGCTGCTTTCCCTTCAGAAGCGGGAGGCCTTCTGCCAGCTGCTGCAGCTCATGAAGAATAAGCACTCCAAGCAAGATGAGCCCGACATGATCTCGGTCTTCATAGGCACCTGGAACATGGGTCAGGCCCGGCTGGGGCAGTGGTGGGATGGGGGATGGTCTCAGGGCAGGGGCCTTACCCCTCCGTTCCCTCCACCTCTAGGAAGCGTGCCGCCTCCGAAAAACTCAACATCTTGGTTCACATCAAAGGGTCTGGGAAAGACCCTGGATGAGGTCACAGTGACTATACCCCATGACATCTATGTTTTTGGGACCCAGGAGAATTCTGTGGGTGACCGAGAATGGCTGGACCTGCTGCGCGGGGGCCTCAAGGAGCTTACAGACCTGGATTACCGCCCGGTGAGGGGTGCCTTTCGTCCAGTCCACTTTCCTCACTTTCCGGATGACCTTGGGGAGTGCAGCCTGACTGGCTTCCCCTGAGCCCCTGGGCATGAATTTGGGGAGCTCAAACCTAAGGCTTTCGTGCTGTAGAAAGGCCTTTTTCTCTTGGGCCTCTCAGGACAAGACTTCCTACCCTGTATTGACAAAAGAGTCCGGGTGAAGGGCCCAGGAGAATTGGACAGGGGCCCCAGCCCAGGGCAAGAGTGACCCCACCTCCTCTCCCCAGATTGCCATGCAGTCTCTGTGGAACATCAAAGTAGCCGTGTTGGTTAAGCCTGAGCACGAGAACCGCATCAGCCACATCAGTACGTCCAGTGTGAAGACTGGCATCGCCAACACCCTGGGTGAGCAGGCCAGGTGGGCTCTGGGGGGAGGTGGGATCCTTTTGCCATGCCTCCTATCTCCTTCAGCCCAGGGTCTCCCCTTTTGATGGTCTCAGCTTGCCCACATGTAGGGTTCTTTATACTTGGTAAAGCATAAATGCATATTCTAAATTTCTTCCAGCTCTACCAGGAAGGCAAGGCCAGGATAATTATCTCCATGTCATAGATGGTAAAACTCAAACCCAGAGTGGTTGAGTGACATGTCCAAAGTCACATAGCAAATAAGTAGAGGAATCAGGCATAGTCCCAGCATGGGTCTTGATTTGCAGTCCAGGGCCTCTGCAGGAGAGAATGCTCAGAATCTGGCACTCGGTTTCCCTTGGGTCTCCGGGCGTCCAGGCAGATAGCGTGGGCAGCTGTGAGTGCATGCAGGGCCTGCTTGCCTCATGGCGTTGTTGGGTGGGAAGGATCTGCTTACTGCTTCGAGGGGCCGGGGTAGAGTTGGGAGCCCCCTATGGGTGACCCAGGCCTTCCTCTTCTGCCTGCCGGACAGGGAACAAGGGAGCTGTGGGTGTCTCGTTCATGTTCAATGGCACCTCCTTTGGCTTTGTGAATTGCCATCTCACCTCGGGAAATGAGAAGACCGCCCGGTAAGGGGCACCTTCTTGTCCTGTTCCCTCTCCTATATTTAAGTCAGTAATTCCCTGGGTCCCCGTCCCCAGACAAGCCTTCTGCATTATCCCAACTCACGACCCCCTGTCTGTTCCTAACCCTGACCTTGTCCCTGACTTCCCACCACCCCCAGGGACCCTGATCCTGCCTCACTTGTGACGCCTGAGACTCTCCCTCTTCTGACTGTTGCTCTCTCCTGCCTACCGTCCCTGCCCGTAGGCGGAATCAGAACTACCTGGACATCCTGCGGCTGCTCTCGCTGGGTGACAGGCAGCTCAGTGCCTTCGACATCTCTCTGCGTTTTACTCACCTCTTCTGGTTCGGGGACCTGAACTACCGTCTGGACATGGATATCCAGGTGCGCGCAGAGCCCTACTGGTGGCTGGGGGAGCGCCAGGGGATGGAAGGGATGTTCCCTGGCTGGGCTCAGCTCAGGAGGCATGCCTCCAGGGTCTGCCTCCCCCACCCCAGGAGATCCTGAACTACATCAGCAGGAAGGAGTTCGAGCCCCTGCTCAGGGTGGACCAGCTCAACTTGGAGCGGGAGAAGCACAAGGTCTTCCTTCGATTCAGTAAGTAGGAGCACGTGATTCCTGAGCCTGGGAGGCTTGAAGTATTCTGCATCTTTGGACCCTGAGCCCCGTGTTTGCTGTGCACTGCTTAGGTGAGGAAGAAATCTCCTTCCCGCCCACCTACCGCTATGAGCGCGGCTCCCGGGACACATATGCCTGGCACAAACAGAAGCCAACTGGGGTGAGCTGAAAAATAAATGGAGTGGGCTTGGATGGTTCCTGGCCTGCAGTGTGTAGGGCGGTGTCAAGGGTCATCACTCTCTAATGTGGCCTCCTGAAGCCTTTGGGGGGAGTCTTGGGTACTGTGGGGATCAGGGAAGGAGGTGGTGCTCGGGTTCAGTATAAATGTAAGTATGAGGCCTTTTTAGCTTAGGTTGGGGTTCATGCTAAGAAACTCAAAGCACCTCTGACTGTGCTGCCAACCTCTGCTTCAGGTCCGGACCAACGTGCCTTCATGGTGTGACCGGATTCTTTGGAAATCCTACCCCGAGACTCACATCATCTGCAATTCCTATGGTCAGTCCCTCCTGAACCGGGTGATAGGACATGAGGCGGGGGGACTTTTGTGACTCCACCCTCATTTAGGGAAGTAGGAGCAGAAAGTAAGGCATTGTCTCCTGAAATTTTCTCCTCATTCCTGTTCCCTTGCCCAGGTTGTACCGATGACATCGTCACCAGTGACCACTCCCCTGTGTTTGGAACATTTGAGGTTGGAGTTACCTCTCAGTTCATTTCCAAGAAAGGTAACTGTTGGGAAATATCTGGGTGGGCACAGGTAGTGGCCTAGGAATGACTCTTGTCATTGGCTGTGCATAGTATATTTGCGTGTTTATACACACAAGCGTGTGTTTCAGAATATGTGATACGCGAGCTGTCGGTGTGCATGACCCAGTACGAGGCTGGGCTGTGTGTGTCTGTGTGTATGCATGAATGCGAGTATGTCGATGTTTGGGTCTGACTGGATCTGCATGTGTGCCCGGAGTATACCTGGAAGTGTGGCATTGTGGGCTGGCAAGCCTCCAGGCACTGCGTCTTGGGTCTTTCATCCTTGCCGCCCTCTTAGCCCTCCTTTCTGCTCTGCCAGGCCCCTGATTTCTTGTCCCAGGGCTCAGTCTTTCTGTCCCATTCCCCTTGGGTTCCTCTTAAGCCCCTTCAGCCCTTTGGTCTGCATTTTCTCCTTTTCCCCCTCAGGGCTCTCAAAGACTTCAGACCAGGCCTACATTGAGTTTGAGAGCATCGAGGCCATTGTGAAGACAGCCAGCCGCACCAAATTCTTCATCGAGTTTTATTCCACTTGCCTGGAGGGTCAGAGGCCGGGTGTGGGGCTGAGGGGATGGGCCCAGGAGGGCGGGAGGCCAGAGGCAGCCCTGAATAGTCAGCCCCCAACTTGGGAGGAAAGAAAGCTGGGACATGGCTCTCAGTTGGGTTTTCCCCACCCCCACCCCAGAGTATAAGAAGAGCTTCGAGAATGATGCCCAGAGCAGCGACAACATCAATTTCCTCAAAGTGCAGTGGTCCTCACGCCAGCTGCCCACGGTGAGGCTGCAGGCAGGGCGAGGCTCATGGGTGAACGCACAGGGAGGAGGGGGACTGAGACTGAGGAGCCTGTGGTGGGGGATTGTGTGTGTGTGTGTGTGTGTGTGTGTGTGTGTGTGTGTGTGTTTGTGTGTGTTTATATATCATGAGTGAGGATCAGTATATTTGCCTTACTTAAAAAGTGTGGCAGGGAGTGACTAGTGCTGGGCTCTTCGATGAAGGGCCTCCAGTGGTTGGGCCTCATACTTCCCCGGGCCTCTCTGCTCCACAGCTCAAGCCAATCCTGGCTGACATTGAGTACCTGCAGGACCAGCACCTCCTGCTCACTGTGAAGTCCATGGATGGTTATGAGTCTTATGGTAAGGGGCCGGGGGTGCCGAGGGGCACAAGGAACCAGGCAGCGAGGGCCTGAGGAGAGTGTGGCATTTCCCTGGCCTATCCCATCTTCCCCGCAGGGGAGTGTGTGGTTGCCCTGAAATCCATGATCGGCAGCACGGCCCAGCAGTTCCTGACCTTCCTGTCCCACCGTGGCGAGGAGACAGGCAACATCCGTGGCTCCATGAAGGTGCGGGTGCCCACAGAGCGTGTGGGCACCCGTGAGCGCCTCTATGGTGGGCTCCAGGAGGAAGGGTGTGGAGTGGTAGTGGGGTGTGGGCGGGATCTCAGGGCCGGCAACATGTCGCGATCCCAGGCCCCTAGGGGTTTTAGAACTGTGAGAGTGAGGCTTCCCCGAGGAGCAGCTGGGAGGAGCTGGCAGGCTCAGGGCGTGTCTCCGGGGTTCAGGATCTCAAGTTCCCTCTGAGTCTCTCTCTCCTGTTCCCCTTGCCCCCAGAGTGGATCAGCATTGATAAGGATGAGGCAGGAGCAAAGAGCAAAGCCCCCTCTGTGTCCCGAGGCAGCCACGAGCCCAGGTGAGCCAGGGCTGTATTGGCTTGGCGTGGAAGGGTGGGTGGGGATTTCTGGCAGCCCCACTTCATCTCTTCTGGGTACCTCCGGCAGGTCGGGGAGCCGCAAGCCGGCCTCTGCAGAGGCCTGCTGCCCGCTGTCCAAGTTATTCGAAGAGCCAGAGAAACCGCCACCAACGGGGAGGCCACCTGCCCCACCCCGGACAGTTCCCCGGGAGGAGCCTTTAACTCCCAGGTGAGAGGGGGAACCTGTGTCCCCTGCTCTATCCATCACTATGCCTGACTCTCAAGGCCAGGCTGCAGATTGTCTCTTCAGATGCTCTGCCACCCTGTGGCTGAAGGTGTTGCGGCTCTGCCTGCGGCCACTTGTACCAGCCAGCTGTCCCTAGGTGTGGTTCTCCGAGTCGAGGGAGCATGGTCAGCCTTTCCTCTCAATTCTCCCTTAGAAAGTGGATGTAGCTGTTGTTCTTAGAACAAGGGCTCCCTCCATGCCACAGACCCAGCATGAGCCTTCTATTACCACTCAGCACAGGATTTCCAGGGTCGTGTCTCATAGGCTGTGTCCTACAACAGCCTCCACTGGAAATGGGGTTGGTGGTTGTATGAATTTGGGGAATGCCTCTTGCTGGATTCTTTTCTTAGATATTCCTGGTGCATATTAGCATTGGTGAAAGCTCCAGGCATGTGGACAGGAAGGAAGCCTCTTCAGCTCTGTTTAATATAGTTTCCGAAACTTAATGGGCTGGGAAACTCCTTTCCCACACAGTAACTAGTAGTATCCTGGGTAACGAGTGTTCTGTGTGTCCTACCGTGGGAAAATCAGGCCTGCGTTCTGATGCTGTCTAGCCTTTGCTTAAGCTCAAATACAAGCCCCTCGGTTCAGATGGGTGTTTTTCTCTCATACTCAACTATTATCAGTCATCTTGATTTCATCCTTGTGCTTGAGTAAAACCATCTCAACTCACTGAGATTCTGCAGTAGACTGACCTCAGACATTTTGGAAAGCATTCCAAGTGTCACTTGTCAATTTTCCTAGAGGCCTTTATCACTCTGCCTCTGGCATCTGTGTTTTTACCCATTTAAGCCTCAGTGTATACAGAGTCATAAAAGATCCGAAAACCCATTTAAGTCAGGCAGGGGAGTTCAGGTTATACCTTCAATCTCTCCCGTTTATTATATATTCATATATGTGTACACACATATACATATACATACTATATATGCATATACTGATACACACATTTACATATATATATAGTTTGGTTTTTGAGACAGAATTTTGCTGTGTAGTTCAGGCTTGGCCCCACGCTCACTATGGAGCCCATGGTGGCTTCAGTGTCTAGGAGACCCTCTTGCCTCTGCCTCCTGAGTGCTAGGATTACAGGCCAGGATCCCCTCCCCCACTTTAGAGATAATGAGACATAGGGCCAGTGTTGTGTTCAAAATCATGCAAATCTAGGGGCCGGGGATTTAGCTTAATGGTTCTGGCACCTGTCTTACAACTGCAAGGGCCCAGGTTCGATCCCTGATAACCACATACCCATACTGGACATGGAGACTCAGGCCCAGCAGCAATCAGTACCACATACCACAGTGCCGGGTGTGGTGGCTCACACCTGTAATCCCAGCACTCAGGAGGCAGAGGCAGAAGGATTGCTGTGATGTGAGTTTGAGGCTGAGCTCAGGGCCAGCCTGAACCACAAAGCAAGACCTTGTCTCAAAAAAAAAAAAAAAAAAAAAATCTAGGCCCAGGGACCCCTCTCTCACCCCCTATATCATTCACCTTGGGTTTCAAGGTCCTAACTTTGTCACTCTCCTCCAAAATCTAGGCTGAAGCCAGAGGGGGCTCCTGAGCCAGAAGGGGCAGCACCCCACCCACCCAAGAACAGTTTCAATAACCCTGCCTACTACGTCCTAGAAGGTGTGCCGCACCAGCTGCTGCCCCTGGAGCCGCCCTCATCTGCCAGGGCCCCTGTCCCACCTGTCACAAAGAACAAAGTGGCCATCACAGTGCCTGCTCCACAGCTTGGACGCCACCGGCCCCCTCGCTCAGGAGAGGGAAGCTCCTCGGATGAGGACTCTGGGGGCACGCTGCCCCCTCCAGACTTTCCTCCCCCGCCACTGCCGGACTCAGCCATATTCCTGCCCCCCAGCCTGGATCCTTTGTCAGTACCAGTAGTCAGGGGCCGTAGTGGGGTTGAGGCCCGTGGCCCTCCACCTCCTAAGGCCCACCCAAGGCCTCCACTACCTCCAGGTCCTTCACCTGCCAGCACTTTCCTGGGGGAGGTAGCAAGTGGGGATGACCGGTCTTGCTCAGTACTGCAGATGGCCAAGACACTAAGTGAGGTGGACTACCCTCCCGCTGGTCCAGGACCTGGGTGCTCGGTCCTCCTCTCGGGCCCCCTGGAGTTGCAGCCACCCCGAGGGCTGCCCTCGGACTATGGCCGGCCCCTCAGTTTTCCTCCACCCCGGATTCGAGAGAGCATCCAGGAGGACTTAGCAGAGGAGGTGTGTGCACCTGAGCATGCTTCCTCAGACTGTACCCTTTCAGTCCACCATGTGGCATTTGCCCTGAACTTGGCACCAGGGGCTGGGAGGGACACACACCTCCGCCTTAGCCTGGCCTCCCTTTCCCTGGGTTGAGAGTAGAATGGGTCTTGGCTCTTCCTAACATGCCCTATTTCCTTAGGCTCCGTGCCCGCAGGGCGGGCGGGCTGGTGGCGGCCTGGGCGAGGCGGGCATGGGTGCCTGGCTGCGGGCCATCGGCTTGGAGCGCTATGAGGAGGGCCTGGTGCACAATGGCTGGGATGACCTGGAATTTCTCAGGTGGGGGGGGCCGGAGGTGGATGGAGTGGGTGGTCCCAAGGGCAGAGCCCTGGGTCCTTGGTACCCACTAGAGCCTGTATCCATTTTTCCCCCACAGTGACATCACTGAGGAGGACCTGGAAGAGGCTGGGGTGCAGGATCCGGCTCACAAGCGCCTCCTTCTGGACACCCTGCATCTCAGCAAGTGACAGTGGAGGCTCCACCAGGCTTTGAACTCAGCATCCCTCTCCATCTAGGAAGGCCGGGCCAGCCCTGGTGTTGAAAACTTCTAAGCAGCAGAGTAGTACTTCCCTATTTATTGGGGATCTGCGTTCCCACGGCCCAGTCGTTTGGCACACCCTGATAGGACAGCTCCCCATCTTTTACACCTGTGCTGCAGACGTTAGCTGCTTCCTGGGGCGATAAAGTACCATTGGATACTGGTGCAGGCTTTTTCTTGACCCTTGTCCCAGCCTTTGGGGTGCACGTGAGGCAGTTGAGTATACCAGGGCCCCCCATTTTCACTGCTGTTTTTGCTACCCTCACCTAGGCCTAAACCACAGAGATGAGTTCTTTTAGGACTTCCTGCAATTCTTGCTCCCAGAATATCCGTCCGGAAATGAAGGAAGAGCCCAAGGACCGGGCTGGGGTTTATTTAAGCTTTTCTGTGTGGGTTTGGGGAGGGAGAACGCCTTAATGTTATTGGCGGAGGGCAGACCTCAGCCATAAAGTGCATTTGCTTATCTCGTTGTCTCCTTGTCTGTACCGCCTGTGCCGTGGGGGTCCCTGGCTGATTGTGACAGTGCTGGAGCCAGGGTTCTTGCGAGTAGCCTGTCCCTTTGCTGGGGACTCGAGGGTTGCCAGCGTTGATGTCTTCAATAAATTAAGTTTTATTTGGATTGAGCAAAATCACCTCAATAAATTACAAGTTTTCAAAGAAAAAAAAAATCAGGAAAAAGGAAACATCCCCGAAGCACCTCCCCTCGCTAACAAGTCCACCCTCTGCGCTAGGAAGATCGCAAGAGGGGGACCTGGGCGGTGGGGCCCCTTCAGGCTGCTGATTATTCCGGGCGGCAGAAACCAGCCTTGGCGCCTTGCGGGGCAGTGCTAGCGGGTGGGGATGAGGCAGCGCACGCTCAGTCATCAAGGTGGGGAATGACCCAGCCAGCTGCAAAGCCCCTGGAGGGCACCGCAGTGCTCCTCAGGAAACCTGTGTTCGGGCACTGCGTTAGAGACAGGCATTACTTGATCCTGGTTCCAAAGAAAACCAAGCTAGCAGGGGTTCCGGCTCTCCTGGGCTCTCTCAGGAGGGTGAAAAGGACTCCGCTCTGCCGGGTGCGGGTGGGAGGACGAGTGGCTCGACTTGGTCTCCAAAACTGGGGAGGGCGCACCTAGGGGTCAGACACAGTGGGCAGTGGGGTGGATGAAGAATTTGAGGCAGGTAGCCGGGATGGAAAGGGGTTCTGTCGGGTCCTGGAGAAGCAGGGGCGTCTCTGGGGACAGGCCCGGGGCCTCCGGAGGCCGCGGCTAGAAGAGATTGGTCTTCAGGGTAGGGCCAGGCTTCCTATGAAAGGAGGACAGAACTCCCGAGAAGGGCCCCGGCCCGGGCTCTGCCGGCTGCCAGGCCTTAAGGAGCTCGGCCGCGCCGGCACCCGGTCCACCGCCCCCGCCGCCCGCCACGCCGGCCCACAGAGCGCCCTTGAGCGGCTGTGGCCCCGGCCCGGGACCGGGCCCGGAGCCGAGCGCAGCGGGCAGCGGGCTGGGGCTCAGGCGCGGGCTGGCCAGGCTGGGCGCAGGCGGCGGCGGCAGCGACGCGGTGCTGTCGGGCGTGGGGCTGCACGTGGACTCTTTGGAGTCGTCGTCCTCAGAGGAGCAGCGCGCCTCGCCCTTCTTGGCGCCCGTCACTCCCGCCGTGCCCTTAGCGCTGGCCGCGCGCTCTTGTTTTCGGAACTTGGCACGGCGGTTCTGGAACCAGACCTGTGGGCACAGGGGCCGGTCAGTCCGGGCGAGGGTCGGTGAGCGACCGAGGTCGGCCGGGGCTGAGACCCAAGTGACGTCTGGTCGGGGTCGGGAGGATTATTAGCAGTCGGAGAGGTCCACAGCCTCTGAGCTTTGGCCCCTCGGTCCTGCATCACCCGGCAGGGCAGCCATTGTCCTTCCCCTCTCCTCCCCTCCACCTCCCTGTCCTCCAGGCCCTCAGAATCGCCTCATCGTGAACCTGGCTGCCTACCATTATTCCGGGTCTCCTGGAGGGGGTTTCTGCCTTTACTCTCTTTACCCTACTGCACCCCAATTCCCTCTAGGAAACCGGAGATCCACATGTCACATCTCAGGGCTGTGAGAACAGTGGATTGGGTTGCTCAGAAAAGCACCAGGGTCTCCAGTCAAAACCAACCAAGTGAAAGGGATTTGAAAACCCGGGTCCCACTCTCCTGGCCCTTTGCCAGCCCCAGCTCAGGCCCAGAGGCTCAGGGGTTTCCAGGTGTAGCGCTGGGCAGGGAGGGCACTGGAAGTGCTGTCTGCACATTTCCCTCTTCCCAGGGCGCCCACTGCCCACTCATCTGCCCAGCCCAGGCTTCTTCACTAAAATTCCAAACCCCCAGTCTAGGAAGAAACTGGGAAAAAGGGGAGAGTTGTAGCTAAACAGCGAGGTCTCCAGAGAGCCCAAGTTGACTGGCAGCCTCCCCTGGCCACCCAACCACAGCTCAGCTGTGCCACATCACTGGTCACTGGTCCCTCGATCCTTGCTTCCAGGTTGCAGCTGTCCTTGACCCCCAACTGTCACCTCCCACAGGCCCCTCCATGGGTGTGTGCTTGTACGCACATGTGCATACACGCACCTGCACGCGAGCCTCAGTGAGGTCGATTTTGAGCGCCAGCTCCTCCCGCGTGTAAATGTCCGGGTAGTGGGTCTCCGCGAAGACGCGCTCCAGCTCCTTGAGCTGCGCACTGGTGAACGTTGTGCGGATGCGCCTCTGCTTACGCTTCTCATGTAGGCCCGATGGCTCCGGGAAGAACTTGTAGGGCACTGCAGGCGTGTGCCAGAAGACAGGGGCAGACAGAGGCCGGCCGGCGTGAGAGGCCAGGCTCAGCCCACTGTGTCCCGCTCTACAGTCGGTATCACTCTACCGCTCCCCTCTGCCCGTCCCTGGCCTGGACCCTCAGTTAGGTCCCAGTGGCCTCTAGTGAGCATCTGAGCCCACAGTGGTGAAAGATAGACGGAGGGGAGACCTGCGGCTTAAGATGAGCCAGAAACCAGGACACCAGCATCGGATCTTCTAGCACCCAGTCCTCAGCCTGCTACAGCTTTTTGCACCACGCCCTGTATTTCCTCCTACTCTCCTCCAGCCCGCCGGTCCCTCCCACCTCTGCTCCGCAGGTCCCTCGGTCTCCTCCAGCACTCTGCCGGCCCGCCTGCTTTCAGGTCTTGCTCTGTCCACACTAGCCAGGGCTGGCTGCCAGCTCTCCTCTGCATCGGGAGTCTCTCTACCAGCCAGCAGAGACTCTCTTGACAGGTCTCCTTCAGCCCTGCCATTGGCTCCCTGCTGTACACAGATCTGGTCCTCTCTTACCTACTCCCTGGGCCTCCTTTCCTCAGCCCCACCTCAGTCCTGGTCCCCTTTCTCCTCCAGGTGTTCTCTCCTGTTCCTCATCTTCGCCCAAATTTCTCTTCAGCCCAAGTGATCCATCTGGACCCATCACTTCTCTTTGTGACCACTGAGAAAGGCTCTTATGTCTTTCCACTGAGTCTTTGCCCTTCTTTCTCCCAGGTACCTATCCTGTGTCCCATGGTCCTAACATTCCATCCCACCCCTCCTCACTCCTTTCCTGTACCCCAACCCAGTCCGCACAGGCCCAGAGGCAGTGTTTCTATACGACGCTGTGTCCTTGTCCCTAACCCTGTTTCAGGTTTCCACATATTCCTTGGGGTCCTCTAGCTCCATCTTTGTCCCGTCTCCCCTGCCCCTTGTCTCCATCCCTGTCCTCATTTTCATTATCTCAGTTTCTAATCTCTTTTGGCTCCTGTCTCTTATAATTCAGATCCCAGATCACCTGGTTCTTATCTCCACCCCCAAGCCCGAGACCTCATTTCTTTCAGGGTCTCCAGTCTTTCTATTTGGCCCATCTTTCTGTGCCTTACCCCAACTGTTCCAGTCTCAGAGCCCCATCTCTTTGGAGCCCATCTCTGGAACCTATTTCCCCAGCCCTCGCCTCATCCGGCCAGGTGGCCAATTTCCTCATCCCTGTTCTAGTGCGTGGCTGCAACCTCCACTCCTCATTTCCCCAAATCCAGGCACGTACTCCCCATCACCAGCCTTCCTTCTACCTGGGACCGCCACGGTCTTGGGGGGGGCAGATTAGGAGCCTGGGTGGGGCAGGTCAGGACCCTAACTGCGGGGCTGGAGATGTTTGAGCGGCTGACACTGAGGATTCCCACAGGGACGTGGACCAAAGGGCTTCCTTAGGACGTAGGAGCTGCCTTCTGAGTTCTGTAGGACTTTGGCTGGGCGACTTGGTAGGGGGACCGAAGTGTCTTAAGGAGCGGCCCCCTTTTCTGTGGCAATGGGAGGTGGTTTTGCTGGTGCTGAAGAATTTGGGCAGGATGGGTCCAAGACAGCAGGAGGGACCTGGTTATGCCAGGTCTCTAGGAAGGTTTCAGTCTGGTCGTATAGCTAGACTGCTGGGGGTCACGCAGCACGTGGGGCGGTGATGCATGGATGTGGGTCTGAATGGACTGAGCTCTGAGCCTCTTCCAAGGTTATGGAAAGGTTTGGTGGTGGCTCGTCTTTGCAGGCGAGGAAGGAGGGCCTGGTGAGGGGCCAGGGCTGGGCCTGCGATTTATTTCCTTGACTCGAAAGGCATAGAATAGAGACTCGCAGCGAAGAAAGAAGGATGGAAGGGATATGAGGGTGGGGCTCACCCTGCCGAGAGGACCCCGGTATTGCTGAGGTCTCACGGGCGCTGGGGGTTTTGGGCAGGACAGGGATGGGAACGAATGTGGGCACAGTCGCATTCACTTGCCGAGTGGGGATCCGCAGGATTTAGAGGGAGGGTTGGGCTGGGGCTGCGCTCACCTGCTGAGTAGGGCGCGGGCTGGTGGTCGCGTAGGGCGCCAAGCGCGCAGTTGGAAGAGCCGAGCGCAGGGCAAGGCGGCCCTGCCGCGGGGAAGGTAGGCCGCAAGGGGCTATACTGGAAGCCGCCAGGCTGGCTGCAGGCGCCGAAGTCGCCGTAGGCGGACGCCTCCATGGCCGCCACGCACGAGTCGTACGAATTGAGGTAGGAGTAGTCCATCGGCCCGGGGGGCGGGGGCCTGGCCGGGCCGGGGCCAAGTCGGGGTCCCGGCCGGATGGAGATCGGGATGGAGAGACCGGCGCCAAGCGCCCAGGACGCGAGGCCGGCTCTGCGCACCAGAGCCTGGCCGCCCCGTCGCGGTTGCACTGTGCCCGGGTGCGACACAAGTGCAGCCTGGAGAGCCCGCGCGCCTTTTAAAGCGCAGGACCCCGCGGAGGGGGCGGGGCGGGCTGCTCCACGGGGCGGGGCTTGGGCGGCCCAACCCCGCCCCGCCGCCCGGACCCTAGCTGGGTGGGACCCGGCAGCACACCTCTCGCTCCGGCGGGGCTGGGCAGGGTGGGCTATGTGGGCGGCGGCTGAAGGCCTGTCCAGTCGGGCCTGGGGGCTACACTTTGTGCCCAGCCGGCGGGTCCCGACCTCTCTCCAGACTCCCCACCTGCGGCCCGAGGAGGAGAGTCCGACCCCACGGCGCTGGTGCGAAGAAGTTAATTCAATTTTCCGGGATAACAGAGTTATCGGCCCTCAGCCCGCCCTCGCGAGGTCCCAGCGCTGCAGGACGCGGGTTGATCGGGCCAGGGATGGAGACGGGGCTCAGGGACGGGAGGGCAGGTGGGTCTGGAGAGGGGGCGAGGAAAGGAGGACGCCGTGCTGGAGACGGGCGCGGGGGAGCCAGGTGCACAGATGGAGGCGAGGACGAGACGTCGGCAAGAGGAAGGCTGGATGGACAGGGGGACAAGGTGGGGCCGGAGAAGCAGCCTGGGGACCAAGACCGGGGAAGATGTAAGGCCGGGAGGGAGATGGAGCGGTAGGGACGAGGCTAGACGGCAGTCGTGGCTCCCTGCAGAGAGAGAGGGAGAGAGGAGGCGAAAGGGCGAACAGTTTCTGCTTTGAGACAGACGCTCGTAGGGGTCGGGATCAGAGCGACCAGGCCAGGGCCCGACTGCGGGGAGCAGAGGCTGAGAGCCGAGGGAAGAGCCTGCGGGGCTGCGGGCGGAGGGGCGCGCTAGGGCGGCCGCGGGCTCCGGCTCCAAGGGGAGGTCGAGGCCGAGGTCTCTCCGGCCTGACTTGTCCTGACGGGCGCCCGAGCCTGCACCTTCAGGGCCCGGCCGGTCTCTCCTTTCCTTCTGTTCCCGTCTGTCCCCACCGTACCGCTTGTGACCTCTGGCCCTATGTGTGTGTAGTAGTAACCTAGGGATCCCTTTCCTCTTCTGCAGCCTTTTTCTTTCTCCTTCTGAGTCCGCTTTTCTTCTCCAGGAAAACCAAGTAGGCTCAGGGCGCTGCTGACTAGAGGTCTCTTCATGGGGCCCGGCCCTCTGTGCTCTAGGATAACAGAACACAAAATCTTTCCTAAGAGAATGAGCTGAAATCCTTTGTGCCTGTGCAGCTCACCTCAGAGAGGGCGTGAGCATTTCCGCCAGCCCCTCAGCCTTCTTTCTACACTGGAATATTCTCAGGTGCTGCAGTCAGGAAGACAGAGCTCCTGGGCAGAACTAGGAGGAGGTCAGTCCTCAGGGGCCAAAGTCCTCAGGGGCTCGGCGGACCTCGCAGTTCCTTTCTCCAAGTTCACTCGCACAGCAGGAGTGTGACCCTCCTCAGATCATCTGTTGCCCTGGCCACCCCTTTGCTTGACACACAGGACTATCTGTCCTCAATTTCTGTAAGTACTCCTTGTCAGAGGATTTCTTTGAGGTGTTTTCTTAAATTATTTTTTAACTATTTTTTTTTTTTTGTGGTGGTAAAATATACATAAAATTAATTGGGCATAGTGGGGGACACGGGTAATCCTAGCACTCCGGGAGGACGAAGGCAGGAGGATCACAAGTTCCAGCCAAGTCTGGGCAACTTAACAACTTAGATGGTTGCAAAATAAAAAAAAAAAAAAGGATGGAGATGTAGCTCAATGTAAAGCTCCTGAGTTCTGGGTTCAATTCCCAGTACCCTCCCCACAACAAACCCTTGAAATTTGTCATGTCAAGTGCATATATATGCATAATAATTTTGAGACAGGGTCTTGCTTTGTAGTTCAGGCTGGCCCTGAGCTCAGCGTCAAACTCACATCACTGCAATCCTCCTGCCTCTGCCTCCTGAGTGCTGGGATTACAGGTGTGAGCCACCACACCAGGAACTGTAGTATGTGGTACTGACTGCTGCTGGGAGTGAGTCTCCACACCCTCTATTGTATGTAGTTAACCTGATATCGAACCCGGGCCCTTCTGCTTGCAAAACAAGTGCCGGAACCATTGAACTAAATCCCCAGCCCTATTATTATTTTATTACTATTATTACTATTATTATTATTATTACTATTATTACTTTTTTTTTTTTTTTTTCAGTTTTTGAGACCAGGTTTCGTTTTGTAGTTCAGGCTGGCCCCGAACTCACTGTGTGGCCCAGGCTGGCTTTGAACTCACAGCAGTCCTCTCTCCTCTGCTTCCTGAGTGCTTGGATTACAATCATGAGCCACCACGCCCGGTTTAAGCATTTTTAATTGTGTCCTTCAGTGTTGTTAAGTATATCCATCATGTTTTGCCGCCATCACCACCATTCATCTCTGTATCTCTTTTCATACTATAAAATCTAAACTCTGTACTCATTAAGCAATAACTTTCCATCCCACCCAGCCCCATCTCCGGTGGCAGCTACCATTCTACCTCCTATATCTCTAAGATTGACTTACGTTCAATATTTCCTATAAGTGGAGTCAAGTGTTCCTGATGTCTAGAGGCTACTGAACAGCCATGTCATTTCTACAGTTTGGTCCTTGAGTCAGTTTTTGTGATTGTTTATTTCTCCTTGTATGAAGTCTTCAGTTCTGAGCCATGTTGTAGCAAATGTCAAAATTTCTTTCCTTTTACAGGATGAATGCTGTTCTGTATGGATGTATCCCCTTTTCCCTGTCCACTCTTCCACTGATAGACACTCATGGTGCTTCCATCTTTTAGCTACCACGAATAACACTGCTACTAGTGTGGAGACTCAAGGGTCTCCTGAGGGCTCTGCCTCACTTACTTCGGGTCTACACCCAAGGATGGAGTTGCTACATCACATTATAATTCTACAATATTTTTATTATTTGAGAAACTGCTGTATTATTTCCTACCATGCTTATGCCATTCTATATTCCCCCAACAGTGTACAAGTCCCTAACACTTATTTTCTACATTTCTCAAATTATTTTTCAGTTTCCCTAAACTTGTAGGGGTAGAAATTTGAAAGCTCAAATGCTTCAGCAGATCTTCCCTCCGCCCATTGTGAGGTGCGCCTCTCTCCTTGGACATATCTGTAGGGAGCCCAAGGGATCAGAAGGAACCAGCGCTATCCTAGACATTCAGTGGCTCTCCTTTGCCCACACAATTAAATCAAGCTCCTACTTTGGTCTGCAGTGTAATCAGTGACAAAGCTCTAGCCTGCTTTCCCTTCATCTTGGCACTTCTTTTCTTTTTTTAAAATAAATTTTATTTTATTATATCTCATTTTCTGCCCTCCAGACCCCTCCCCTCCCTGTGCACAAAAGCTTTGTTTCCACTTTTCCTTCTATTTTCACCTTTCTTCTTGTCCCTTCCTTCCGCTGTCCTTTCCTCCTCCCTTGTTCCCCTTCCCATTCAAACACTTTCTTCTCATTTCCCAACATGTATTATACATTTCAGTCCTTATTTCCACTTCTGGTTTCTCACATCAGAGAGACAGTGTGATACTGAAACATGTGTCCACTTTATTTCACTGAATAGTCTCAAGTCCATCCATTTAGCTAGACATGTCTCAAGCTCATCCTTCGTCTTGGCAGCTTTCCTTTCTTTCTTTTTTTGGAGACAGGGTCTTGTAGGTGGCCCAGGGTAGCCTGCAGCTCTCAATCCTCCTGCCTCAGCCTTTCAAGTGCTAAGATTACAGTCATGCCCCACCAGCCACATGCCTAGCATCATCTTGGCTTTCTTTGCGGCCTTCATATACTCACTAATCTTTTCTGTTCACAAATGTTCTCTCTGAGCAGAATGCTCACCCAATTCTATATTCTACCCTTCCCCCCATACTCAAACATGTTATTTAGCCATTGTCTCCAATTTGGATCTGTTTTTTGGAAGCCTTTCTTGATGTTCCTAGACAAAGTTGGATGTCCCTGCTGTGTTCCTACACCTCCCTCTCTTTTGGTGCTCAAGTTACTGGACAGAACTGTGCACTATTGTCACTTTCTCCCCCACTTTACCACGGTACCTGGCTCATCTTGGCCTTCTGGTTATCTATTTTTCAAATGAGTGAACTAGACCAACTTGAAATCTCTGCACTGAAGAGACCTACCCTTGCTTCCAGGGAAGCATTCCTCAACCCTGACTCCTCTCCCCTGTTCTCTGAAGAGGAGGAACCCTCCCCCTTTAGCCCTCTACTCCCCAGTGACAGGAAACTTCCTCCTTCGTAAGTCATCCTCTGGCTGGAAGAGAATCCTCCCTCATCTGAGGAATTAGCATGTGGCCTTGTTGCTTCTCCAGTGACAGTGCGGACCAGTAGTGGGAGAACTGGAAACTTGAGGGACAAGCACAGGTAGGAAGGGAGGCAAAGAGGCCCATTGCTGCTTCTAGTCCTGGATCCCACTGCCTCAGCAACTGGCACTTGGCCCTGTCATTCCTACAGTTTGACTCTTGAGCCACTAAACTCCCTTCGGTCCAAACTGCTTTTAGTTATCTTCTAACAGTGGCAGTCAAGAATCTTGAACAATAAAATTGCTGAGGGCTTGATATCGTTACAGGAGATCGAATAGTAATCCTTAGACGTTTCATTGTAAAATATACGTGACAGTGAGACAGTAGGCTGGGCTGGAGCTGGCCTCGTGCCTCAGGACGGTAGACTGTGGACTGTCTCCACATTCATCTTTCTGTTCGGTCTAGCTCGTGCTGGACTTCTGTAGGTTCCAAAGAATCCATGTGAACAATTGTTACAAGGTGCGTAACAGTGCAGGCAGCCATTTGTACCTCCCCACTGGCACAGGAGATGAGAAGCAGCCCAAGAGAGTTGAGGGCAGGCAAGGCGGCTTCCTGAGAACTTGCCACCATGAAGACGACGGGCAGCATGGCGCGATTCTGCGAGGACCCCACACGAGAGAGGCTGGCTGAGAGCCCACGGTGAGGCACCCTTCCTCCTGACTGAAAACGCTTCGGCAGGAAACACCGTCACGGTTACTGCGCAGAAGCTCCTGGCTGAGCGCGACATCTTCACTTCCGGGAGCCGTGATAAGTTCTGGAGCCTGACTGCCGAGCCCACTTCTCGCTGAGCCGTATGATGTTGGTGAGTTACTCAGCCTCTCTGCCTCTCTGTTCTCATCTGTAAACGGGCTATTTAAATGACTAGAGAAATTCAAACATTAATGCCTGGCACACAGCAAACATTAAGTAAGTTAGCTTTCTCCTTCACCACCACTACCTCTTCTTGCTCTTACCAAGTGCCGGGTCACAGCATAGCTGACAGACCCAGACCAGACCTGGCCAGTCTGTGTCGTTCTGGTTCTAGCTGTTCCTCAGACATCTTTACTCTTTTTTTTTTTTCAAGTTAACTGTTCAGCTCTTGCTTGGATTTTATTTCCTGACTCATTCTTCTTTCTGTTTAATCCAGTTCAAGTTGGATTTCTGTCGGTTCCACACAAAGGAATCCACGTAAACAGTCGGTAGAAGGTGTGTATTGATCCAAATGGCAGGACCTGAGATACGGGACTGGTCCTGTCAATACTGAGAATGGGATGCGTGACAGCCCATCCAGTCTAGCTTAGGGAACGAGATGCCTGGCTCAGGAGGCAATGAGACCCTTGGGAGAAGGACATCATGTCTGTTTGAACTTGACCTCGATCTTCTTGCTCTCTTCCTGCCCTGGGATTACGCCTTCAGAGGATTAAAGTGGAAAGCAGTAAGACACTGGAGTGCATTGCCAACACTAGGCAAACTGAGGGAAGTGCTGCCAGAGAGGGACAAGCAAATGAGGGCCGGGGGACAGCTGGCAGCCTGTCGGAAACCTCTGCCAGGCTGGCGTGGTGATCTGAGGCTGCAGCGGGAGATGAGCACAGGCTCTGCAGACGGCCATGGCCCAGGCCCAGCCACTTGGAGTGAACCCGTTGGTTGATTGAAATGGTGAGTGTTTGACATGTGGGACGGGGACATCTGGGAAGATCTTGAAGGACTGAGGAAGTGAGACCTGATAGCAAGAAAGAGTTGGCATTTGTTACTGTTTTCTTAGCGTCTGAGACCACCATTCAGTTAGGGAAACTGCCCAACTGCCCAACTCTTGGTCTCATCTCAGCTGGTCATGTTCATGACACAGGGAAAGCTCAGGAAGCCTTTGCTAAGGAAGTGAGGACTGGGGACAGTGGGTTGCCGCAGTGGCCTTCCAAGCTTGTTCCTGAGCATTTAGAGTTACACAGCAGCCGTATCAGCTGGGCAAGGGGCCGAATGAAACTATTATTACTATTTTTTGTTTAAATAAGATGATGTTGGTTCGGTTGCTTGTAATGAATGGCTTGTAATACAGAAGTCAGTGTTTGGTTGGCTGAGGGCATTGGACTCTCAAAGAAATGGCGAAAATCTGGGAATTGTTCTGTGGCCTGGTTGGGACTAAAGGCAGTAAAAATCCAGAGACAGAGTGGTGGCCGACAGCTCGTTGGTTTATAAGCAGTGGTCAGTCGGGATGAAGGTTCCCTGAGGGGGTGGGGGTGGGGGGGCTGCCCAAGGTCAGGATGAGGGGATGAGAAACAGCCGGTCTCTGAGGTGGTGTGCAGCACTCAGGGAGAATGGAAAACAGGAACAAACCAGACTCCGAGTCTGCTCCCTGTGAGAGTTACAGTGCTGCTTGGAAGAGGGATATGTGGGGTTGGTTATAGGGGAGGGGATTTGGACAGCTGAGAACTCGGAGATAAAAAAGAAAATCATAGATTATTGTTTCTTTATTTAAAAAAAGTCTGGAGGTAAGGAGTCCAGTGCTGGTATGGCTGCTCCTTCGGGGGTGGGGGGGGATTCACATTCTTTCCTTCTATTTTACTTTCCTACAGAGTGTAGTTTCCTTCTTTTTTTGTAATTTAAAAATTTTCGTTAGTACATGTTTGCAATATGTAATGATCACATTCATCCCAGGAGTTGGTACATGTCCATAACACATCCTAATTCTTTTTATTAATCCCCCATGGTTTCTGTCCTCATGTTTGCTTACTGTTTTAAGGTGGCCACTGGAGTTCCCACTGCCGCACCTACCATGTAAGCAGCAAGAATGGGGAAGAAAGAACAAAAAGTGTATCTCTGGTGAGATATCTCCTTACAATGGGCCTTCCTTTTGTTTACTTTTCATTCACCTGAATTTAGTCATAGAGTCACATGGAAAGGGAGATAAAAGGTAAGATTTTTAACTAGGTTTGTTGGTATCTCAAATAAAACAGGGTCTTTGTTGCTGAGGAATAAGGGAAGAATGAATTATCAGGCAGGTATATGTACCCATCGCTTCATAATGAATTATCTATAATTCATTGGCTTAAAACACCCAGCCTGTTTTCTGTGATGGTGGGTAGAAGTTCCCAGGAGTCCAAGGCCTCGATCAAGGTGCTGGCTCACCTGTCTCTGTTGAGGGACTGACCAAGGAGGGTCTGTTCAGAGTTCGCTCATCATGTCCTCATAGGCTGGGCACCCGTGAGTGGCTGGGCTGGAAGTGCTCAGCTCCTCGTTAGCTCGTGGCCAGAGGTCACCTGGATTCCTAGGCACATTGGCCTCTCCACCCAGACAAGCATGGTGGAGGGCTGGAGGACACCAGCAAGTGGCAGGCAGTCTTGTAAAGTAATCCCAGAGAGCCATTCCATCCCCCTTCCATATTGGGTTCCTAAGAAGCAAATGACCAGTCCTGGGCACTCTCATTGGATGGGGAGCAGCAGAAGGCGGGGTCATGGGAAGGCAGAGCTGTCTACACCACAGGCAACTAGCAACTTCCGCCACAGTTTCTGCCATGTTCTTTTTTTTTTTTTTTTTTTTGAGACAGGGTCTCGCTTTGTGGTTCAGGCTGGCCCTGAGCTCAGCCTCCAACTCACATCACAGCAATCCTCCTGCCTCTGCCTCCCGAGTGCTGGGATTACAGGCGTGAGCCACCATGCCCAGCACTGTGGTATGTGGTACTGGTTGCTGCTGGGGTGAGTCTCCATGCCCAGTATTGTTATGTGGTTACTGGGGATCGAACCTGGGTCCTTGTGCTTGCAAGACAGGCACTGGAACCACTGAGCTATATCCCCTGCCCATGCCATGTTCTTAATGCTCTCTTCTCTTTTTTGCAGACTAACCTGACTTCCTCACAGCAGGTACCTGGCAAGGAGAAGCCAGATGTCCTCATCCCTTAGCCCCTGATTTGAATATCTTCACACCCTAGCCGTGCGTGGTGGCTCACGCCTGTAATCCCAGCACTCGGGAGGCAGAGGCAGGAGGATTGCTGTGATGTGAGTTGGAGGCTGAGCTCAGGGCCAGCCTGAACCACAAAGTGAGACCCTGTCTCAAAAAAAAAAAAAAAAAAAAAAAAAAGAAACCTCTCTGTGGAATATCTTCACACCCTAGACTAGGGTCAGACCCCAGACTACCCAGGCCCAAATGAGTGTCAGTCATAGGGAGACCTTCCCACTAGAAGAAAGCTGTATTAGTACAGCCTGGCCAGTGTACATGTGAATGAGTTCTAAGCGCGCTGGACCATGGAAGAGGAATATAATTTAAAACTGGGCCGAATTTAGCAATCTGGGTGCACAGACCAGAGTCTGGATTTTTGATGTTGTTGTCTTGCTTTTGTCTTTTTGAGACAGGTCTCACTGTGTATTTCAGACTGGCGTTGAACTCACTATGTAACCCAAGCTGGCCTCAAAGTCATGGTGATCCTCCTGCCTCAGCCTTCCAAAGGGCTAAGATTATAGAGTTGTGCCATTATGACCAGCCACAGTCTGGATTTTATGTGTCTTTTCTAGTTGCCTTTTTTTTTAAAAAAAGATGAATTATATTTTTCCTGGAATCTATGGTAACATCTTATTATATTTATTACATCTCCATCTATTTATTCTATGACTCCTCTTGTGTTTGTCTAACTAAAGACGTGGACAGTTTACTCAGTTCCTAACTGGGGTTTGTGAGGTGAATACGGTCACCACTACACCGCAGAGTCCTGCCTGGTTTCTTGTTGGGTCCTTGGGTAGGTCTGCACTTAGATTGGTATGTTTTTCTAAAAGTTCTGAGCGTTTTACATTCCACGAACAATATATGTGAATTGCACATCCTCTTCAACGTTAAATAGTGACAGTCTTCTAAATTTCTTTCTTTCTGGTGGACACGCGGTAGACTTACTGTTTTTTTTTCAGCTGTTTGACTGCAGCGCAGATTCTGTGAGGAAGTTAAATGAAATCAGGGTGCTAAGAACCCTTTGGTATCATGTAGAAGAAAGAACCTAAACAGTTCAGAAGAGGGGGACGTGAGTGTGGGTTCAGAAGTGTGGCTGACCCCCAGCGCCACGCCCTGGGGAGCCCAGACGGCACTTGTGCCAGGTCTCAAGAGCTCCACTGGGGGGTGATGGTATGTGTGGAAAGTGCTGTGATAACTGGCTCGTGTGGGCCAGGGGTGGTGGGGAAGAGGCGACAGGTGAGATGAGTTTCCTGATTGCAGTGAGCAGATGGGGCCCTCGGGTGGAAGGGTGGGCGGGAGGACTCACCTGCCAGGGGCACGTGGGGCCTGACTACGGTCTTGGCAGCTGTTCTGAGTGGTCTGATCTACAGGTAGTTGATCTTTGAAAACACTGAGTCTCTCTGACTAAAGAATGTGGGCCAATGACTAAATTCTTAACTGGTTTGTGAGTGGTTCGTGATACCCTTACACCTTAGAAACCTGACTGGTTTGTAAATCTGAAAATCCTCTGGAACTGGTAATGGGCTAAAACAGCAGGCTGGAGCCATGGTCTCGCCTAATCTCCTGGTGTGGCTTAGTTCACAGGTTTTTGAGACTTTGGAAGGACATGAAGGGCAAGTACAAGTTTATAAAGTCCGCTCCTCAGCCTTCCTCTGTTACTGTCTCAGGAACTGCTGTTTCCCAAAAGATACTTTGCCCTGGTACCTGTGAAACCACTGACCCTATTTAAAGGTTCTTTGTGACTATGATCAAGTTCAAATGAAGTCCTACTGGATTACTCGAATGATTCTTTTTCTTTCTTTTTTGTACTGGAGATCGAACTCAGGACCTTGCACTTGCAAGGCAGGTGTGGTGTCACTGAGATAACATCCTCAGCTCTATCAAGTGATTTCTAAAAAGAAATTTTGACAGAGACACAGAACTACATGAGGACCAAGGATGAGCTTTTGTTGTTTTGAGATGCCCAGGTTGGCACTCTGCTGTAGTAGTGCATTGGAATTAGTACTGTGTGCCCCTGGGGGGTCACTGGACTCAGGTCTAAGGCTGACCTCTGGAGTTGTGGTCAGCACATTGTCTGCCTCTTGGAGCAGAAGTTTATGGAGACAAGCAATAAATTGGCTAGTGATTCTAGTCCGATGATGGCAAACCTATGGCACGAGCGCCACAGCGGGCTGTTTATATCACTGAAAGCTCTAAAAGGTTCGCCATCCCTGTTCCAGTCTAGCTCACTGTGAGTCCAGTCCTTCCATCCATTCCTCCCTGATCCTTGCAGTCTCTCAGTGCTTTTATAAGGTCTGTAGGGAGCTGTAGTCCCCTTATCTCCCTTGAGTCCATGGATGATGGCTATAATAGCAAAAAGCTATAGACGGCTATAAAAGCAAAAAGTGAAAGCCTTAGTGCTCCCTATCTGTCAAAACTGTAAACACATAATAATAATGATTTGCGAAGGGAAAGGGAAAATTAGAGCAACTATCGTAGGTATTCTTCTTACCTATTTTGCTGGCCTGTTTGGCTCCTGCCTGAGTGAGTAGGGCCTTGGAGAATAGCCGTGGATTATTGGGAAGTTAAAACAGGTGATGACTTCAGTCACACTGTGCTTCTGCACGAGGTTTCTGTGCTGTAGTTATCAACAGCCTCTGCACTTGCACAGTTATTAACTTGCAAGGTTTTTTTCCCCTCTATTCATTATACAAAGAAAAACAGAAGTAGTTTTGTTTACTTTGAAAGAAGCTCATCTTTGCAGGACTCTCGGCCTTTGTGCTGTGATTTAGTCCACAATGTAGAGCAATTGCCCTACAGTTTAGGCTACATTTCAACATCCTATGAGACCTCACACCAGCCCGCTTGGACTGTGATAGAATGCTGATAAAAATGAAAAAGCAGGAAAGAGTGGGTACTCCTTTGGTGTGCGTGTGGTTTTTCTCCCCCAAAACTCACACTGGAATTTGGTTGCCCGGGTGTGATGTCGGGAAGTGGGCCTATAAGAAGCCTGATTTAGGGAGTGGCTTAGTTCACCAGCAGGTTATAGAGTGAGCCAGGTGCCTGTATTGGTCGCTCTCGCTGTGTGGTCTTTCCTCTGCTTCTGCTGGTTCCCACCATGGAGCCTTCGCAAGATGTCCAGCAGATGTTGGCAGCGTGTGCTGGGACTCCAGAACTGTGAGCTAAACAACACTTTTTTATTTAGAGCTTACCCTCAGGTATTTTGTGAAGGGAACAGAAAAATGGAATAAGATGGACACCCAGATGCCTTAGGGAGTTGGTAGTGCCAGGGTTTGGGGTTTTATCCATTCCACTAGTTGTGTGGTATTATCTCACTATTGTTTTAGTTTGCAGTTTAGATGACAAGACTGTGAACTTCTTCGTTGAGTGTCTTTTCCTGTGGTCATTTTCTGTCCAGATCTTCCCCTTTGAGGAGCTCTTTCGTCAGATCCTTTATCAATGCTTAAGCCGGGGTGGTTGTTTGCTTGCTGTTGAATTTTAAAGGTTCTTTGTATATGCTGGATACTAGTCCTTTATCAGATCTTTGCAAAGATTTTCTCTCAGTCTGTGCCTTGTCTTTTCACTCTTCAAACTACCTTCTGCAGAAGAGAAAGTCCTAATTTTAATAATCTCCCACGTAAATTTTTTTTCTTTCATGGACTGTGTTTTTTTTTTTTTTTTTTTTTTTAGGTTTTTTTGAGACAGGGTCTCACTTTGTGGTTCAGGCTGGCCCTGAGCTCAGCCTCAAACTCACATCACAATCCTCCTGCCTCTGCCTCCCGAGTGCTGGGATTACAGGCGTGAGCCACTACGCCCGGCACTGTGGTATGTGGTACTGGTTGCTGCTGGGTGTGGGTCTCCACACCCAGTAT
>PVIR01000093.1:147357-285998 GCA_004026965.1 Petromus typicus | reverse complement strand
TGTTAGGTTGGTACTTGATTCTTGAATTAGTAAAAGAAAAACTTACAATTGGAAAGGTGCATATTGAGGTCAAGAAAAAAAGATTTTTCACATGAGGAAAATGTGAAATTCCTTTGGCAAACTATATTGTACAGTGCTAGAGTAACTCAGATTAATCAGTACTGTTTGTTACACACATCTGAAACAGACCTTTCCTTGATGCCTGCCTCAGAAGCACAGTCCCGGTTTTTCGCAGACAGACAGACTGACTACCAGGACTGTGCCCTGGTAGCTCACAACCCACAGCACATGGATAGGCCAGGACTGCCCTGCTACAACCTGTCAAGGCACCATCTCCAGCCAGGTCCAGCCTGTGGTCACAGGCAGGGTCATCTTCTCAAACTTCTTCACTTTAGTAGGCATTGTCATTTTAAACTCTAGAGGTGATTCCTAAGAATCTGGAGTTGTGAATTCTCCAGCAAATTCAGAAGCTCTGAATGAGGAACACTATGGAACAGTCACTCTTCTGCTGAGTGGCAAGAGAGTTTTCCAGCTGCCATCTGAGATTCTCCTTGGTATCTTTCTAACAGGAGAGCCAGTGTCACTTGCCAAAGACCCATCACTCTTTTCAACCTCAGAACTACTGGAATTTTAGGCCAGCTAATTCTTTGTTGTGGGGACCATTCTAGGCACTCTAGGATGTTTAATAGCATTGCCTGTCCTCTCCCCTCTAGGTGATACAAGCAGGTCCCCCTAAGTTGTAGTCAACCAAAATGTCCTCAGACATGACCTTAAGCTCTCAGGGTAGAAGGGAAATTGCTTTGGTCAAGAACCACTGTCCAACATACAGCTGGCCCTCTTATCCCTGGAAGCCATAAGCCCCCATTAATATTTATTCTAGATTTACTGTTGCCTCCAAATATGCTAATGATGAAAATTCTATGTGTGTACTCTTTGAAATGAATCCTGGAGCACATGAATAGGGGTCATCTGGTCATCTATATCTTGAAGTTTCTTTCTTGCCTTGCACTGGGGATCGAGCTCAGACCCTTCACACTGAGTTACATCACCAGTTCTTTCTTTATTAAATTTTAGACACAGGATTTTGCCTGGTCACTAAATTGCTCAGGCTGGGCTTGAACTTGCAGTCATTTTGCCTCAGCCTCTCAGAGCGCTGGTATTACTGTCGTGGACCACTAAGTCCAGCTAGCCAGATCTTTTCTTAAGGGTATATTTTCAAAGGGAAGAGAATAAGGTGAGCCTGAAACCACAACATCTTGAAGAAGAATTGATGGGAAGATTTTTAGGAAAGAAAAGTGACAAAAACAGTTCCCAATGGCTTACAGTGCCACTCAGCAGGTACCCACTTGACCCCTAGCCTTATGGAGGTCACTGATGCTGGCTCTGAACTTACTGCTTTGAATCAGAAGAACAGATTTGTACAAGTCCACCCCTTTCCCACCTTGCTTAATGCTGCACCTCATCATCTGATGAAATCTGAATGTAATCATATTCTTGTTTTAACTGGTTGTTCTGGCAAGGGGTCTTTCTCCAGAACTGAAATTTCTTCTGTTGGCAACATAGTAAAGACAAACATACCCATTTGCCAGCTTCCTTTCTTCTCCATCCTAATTAGAAAGGATTTTTCTCCTCCTTTCCTAAAAATTGTGGAAGTCAAAGAAGAACTGCAGGGAAAGTGATCTTCTCCAGGGGCGATGGTGCCAAGTGTCCTGTTACCAAGAACGTGGGGACTTCTTGAAGGGTATATTGCATGGCAGGCAAGACCTAAGGAGCACATCTGGGAGGACTTTGCAACTGGCCAAATCTAAGTTTACAATTTGTAACACTAACCCTGCAAAATGTAGCTGAAACAGTATCCCAAAACACATCTATGGACTTAAAAGAATCTAGAAATCAAGATGTCTCAAAATTAATAAACACAGACACCAAGGAAAATAGAGAAATGTTTTAAAAGTAGAATTGATAACAAAAGATGATACTAGTTTTAAAAATAAGAATCAATAAAAAAATTTGTAAGTGTGACAAAGAAAAAGATAAAAATAATAAAACATAATTTTATATATGAAAACAGTACAAATATATAATCATGAATGAAATTTTTCAAGTTCTAAGATCTGAGAGACGTTCTCTGCTCATTACCAGTAAAGTCTACCTCAAACATTTTATGTGTTTATCCACAAAAATGATAAATGATTTCCCATAGAAACCTATTCATATTTCCATCATTGCACTTTTCATAGTATATCTAATTTTTCCTTTATCTCACCTATTAGCCCATGAACTCTTCTTTGAAAGAACTCTGTCTTAATTATCCCCATCAAGGCATTTCTGACATATAGTAAATACACAATAAATATTTGATAAATAAGTGAATCCTGAGAAAATAAGGCAATGAAAGGCTGAGAATTTGATGATGAGGCAATATTAGAAAAAAATAGGATTATTGGATCTTCAAAGATGATTAGAGAATACACTGGATTTGCCTTCAAAAGTGTGAAGGGTTGTTGCTGGTAAATGATTATAGATTTTCCCGTAGAGAGCTATGGAATACTCAGAGCCACATGTGTAATACAAATAAATAAAAGTTAAGTGGCAAAAGAGCCAATTGGATTGTTAGAATTATATGGTACCTTGATTCCCAGAAAGCTTCTACTTAAATTGTTTGAAAGTAAGAAGTATATCATATTTCTTTCAAAATTATTGGGAATCTTCCTCTGTTTCTTCCCACATATAAATCCTCACCTCACACCAAACCACCAGGAGACAGCGTAAGACTATAATGGAGTGGAAGGTCAGGAAGGCTTGGAGCTGGCTTAGTTATAAGTGTGCACATGTAACTTCCCATATCTCCATCAAATACCCAATTATGGAAATAAACCTCATCAGGCTGGTATGAAGCCTGATTCTAGCAAGGCTAAATATTCCACTAAGCTGCCTGCCAGACGCTGCCAGTATCAACATTCTGTTCTTCACTCTGAATTGCAGTTTAAAATCAATCCAGCTTTTTCCCCAACTATCATGGCCACCTGTTTCAATCTCTTTTCCTCTGTGCCCAGCATGAAGACACTCCTTCCGGAAACTGAAAATGATGACTCTGTCTTCATTGGCCCTATTAAATACATACGTGGAACCAAAGTTTAACCCGATCAAAGTTCCCAGTCACAGAACTGTAAAGATTTCATTCTTCATGAAAAACGAACACACATTCTAGTTACACTCACCTAACATTATATTTTCTTTGAATTTTACTTTCAGACAAGATATGCAATTACTAAATTTGCACCTGATATTTGTAATTACTTAGCCTCTACCTGCAGTGAATTGGTTTCACATGAGAGGAAATGCAAATTACTTTAAATCCAGGTGGAAGAGTATTCTCAGAAGTGTTTATTGAAAATCCTATACCACAACAAAATGTGGCAAGTTAAGGAATTAGTAAGAATTGAAAAATTGTACCTGCTCAAATTCAGAATAATGTTTATGTCCATTTGTACCTGTACATACAAGCTATGAATATGTAATACACACTTATTACTAGAACAGTCATGGCTAGGACACTCCTTGGATTATTTCTATTGACTTTGATTTCCCTGGAGCATTCATTTTTTCTTTCACTAAAACCTCACCTCTCACAATTGGGGAATATATGTTAGATGTAACAGGTCTGTCAGTTTTCTGTTTCTTACAGGAAGCTCCCAAATGCAAGAATAAAAGTTAAAAGAAAGTGAGGTTTAACAAGCCAAACCAATGAAAAGGTATGTAATAACTGAAATTCCTCTGTGCTACTGTTTGGGTTTTAACTTTTGCCTAAAGGTATAACTTTTAACTTAGTATGATACTGTTAGGAGGTAGAGCCTTCGGGAGGTCTTTAGGTCATTGAGGTCTGTGCTCAGAGAGGACTGTGGGATCCCAGTCTCTTCTCAACCATGAGGTAAATGATTTTACTCTGTCACAAAGCCTTACCATGAAGAGGGGCCTCACCAAGGTTCAGAAGCAAAGGAACCAATGATCATGAACTGAAGTGTCAAGAGCCATTCTACATAATTTCAGGGGAAAGGTCATTTCATAATTAAATTATGATCAGGACTGTCTCAGTTCCAATATCTTTTTGCCTGACAGCCAACTAGGGCATGCAGAAATATAACTGTTTTGCATCAATCATAAACTGAGGCCTCAATGGTCCCATGATACTCTGACTCTCAAGGGCAAGGTTATATCAGCTGAAGACATCTCGGTTCATTGAGAACTAAATCAAGCAGTAGTAATAAAACAGAAAAAGGTTTCACCCAGGGGAAGGACAGATGATATTGGGTGCGTTCAGGGTATGGCCCATAGATGAAAAGGACAGATTCCTTACTAGGCTGCTGTTTCATCTCATTTATTATTGTAAGAATGTTCCCCTTACTGCCCTCATTAATATTAGATTGCTGCTGCCCTCTGAGTACTAAGTCTCCTAAAACTCCCTGCCATTATTTTGTGCACCAAATAAAAAGGGGCTAGCTTGGGAATGTCTTTGTCTTTACCCACTCTGAGGTCCTAACCTCCCAAAACCACGATGTATTAGGAAATTACATGTCCCTATTATCTTTCTTTCTTTAGTCCTTTCCACTTGCCTTCCTAGGCATACTGGAGGATCGATCACCTCCAATTCTAAAGTTTCCCCAATGATGAGCTAAAATAAACTTTTTCTTTTTATAAGGTTATTATCTCAGGTATTTGTTATAGTAATATAAAGCTGACTAATACACCATATCCTTAACTCCCTGAAGGAATAAGTTCTTGATTTGATTTCTTTGAACTATAAAATAAAATTTTATAGGAGACCATGGATCTGGAGTGGGCCAAGCAGACCAAACCACTGTACAGTTTAGTCATGGTGACAGAGCTTTCAGTAGTCACAGAAGGCCCTATAGCTATGTAACTTATTAAGCTGTTAACACCTAACTGGTTAAGCTATAACCAATGGACTGTCTGGTTGTTTGAATAAGCCATGGCCAATTAAGTCATTCACTTTCAACTGCTATAGATTCTGTCTCATTTTGTGTTGTTGGTTGGAGTTCTCAGAACCTACTCTGCTGAATTCATGGATTATTTTTGCTTTGTTTTGCTTTGCTCAAGTAAATGCTACTAAATGTAATTTATCTAAGGAGCTTTCCTTGCCTTTGGTAGTATAAAAATCTATAATGGGAAAGGATGATTTCAAGAAGAACAGGATGGAAATGTTGGACTCTTGCTAGAAAACAAGCAAGAAAGTTCATGCCACACTTATCTACTTAGGTCTGCTCTATGTGGAAGTAAATGCCCTCAGTGCTGACACTAAACTTCTCCAAAAGAATGTGAGAGGAGATATCTCCCCAGATAGTACTTCAGATGGCATCATTCCTTCCCACTATGCTATTCCCCAAAGATTCCACTGGTGGGCCTCTCCTTAAAGAAAAAATAGACTCACTTCACTGCTTGCACTGAAGTTTGCTTGCAAGTATTTCCTAAAGACATTGTGCTCAACAGTGACACCATTTAACAGACTTTCCAATAGTCTTGCTGCTATTTCAAATTTTATAAGTGAAAAAACAGCCACAAAGAAATACTTGTGTAGCTGGGGATTGAACTCAAGGGTTCTGGTGCCTATGTCACAAGCACAAGGTCTCAAGTTCAAGCCCCAGGACCAAAAAAGAAGAAATCCTGCCTCAAACCACACTGATCACCAGAAGAACAAATACAAAGTCCCTAAACTCTCCTTAGGGTATAGGAAATGAGTGGATAAGCTTCCAGTGTTCTTAGCCTTTGGTATTTGACTAGCTTTCTTGGCACACTGGTTTATGGAGAAACATGGTTGCTATTGTGCCTGTGTACAGAATGATACAGGAGGTTGTCTGTGTTTCTTCATGATAAATAAATATAGCCATGTCTATGCCAGTGAAAAGTGACTGCACATCTTTTTTCCTTACCCTTTGGATTTACCCTAGGAAAATGTCATCTATTAACAGCAGTTGGGTAATTTTTGTTTTATTTAACCAGCACAGACTGTCTTGTATTTGACTCACTGATGCCGATGGTATTTTCTTTGGTTGAGGACCAAATGGAAAACTATAGCTGGTTTCGGAGACACAGGAGCTCTATTTTGAGAAGGGACACAACAGTGTTCTCAGGCAAACTTGAGTCAGATCAGTCTTTTGTAAAAATCCCATCTTTGAGCCCAAAATAAACTCCTCTAAAGTTTAAGGCATTGTGCAACGTGGCATGTATCCATACCTTCTAGTGTCCCCCATATTTGTGCTTCTCTGCCTCTTGAAGGATACTCACAAAACTCAGGAGAATGGGAAGTGATACCTCTAAGTGAAAATAAAGATTATTCAGATTCTTACATCAGAAAAAAAGAACTAGCCCTTAGGGTGAGTTCATCTTTAAGTATGTAAAAAGTGAGAGACTGAAAGATATCACATGAGTTTCTACAAGAATGGAACACAAATTACCACCACTAAATTGCTGTTGCTATAATTTTATTATAGCAACAATGAAGGAAGCCCAACTAGATGTTAAATCAGGACTCATTTTATGAAGACATTTTTAAAACTATGAAACAGATCATAAGGCAGATTTCTCAAAAGGGAAAATTTTTGAAGAGTTTGACTCTGCAAGTCTTGAACTCACTGACTAATGTTGAAAACACAAAAGGGAAGAGAACAAGGAGAGAGGGAGAAACAGCACAAAGGCTCTAGTGGAGATGACTCTCTTGCTTCTGGGGTTCTGATTGCCCCTCCTCAAGATCAAGTGTGGGAAATGTAATCCCCAAATCCACATGTGAATGATATTTGGAGGTGGGGCCTCTGTGAGGCCATTAAGATTAGATGAGGTTATGACAGTCAGGGACTGGTTATGTCATTAGCAGCTTCCAAAGAGGAGAAAGAGAGATGTGAGCTAGCAGATGTCTTGTCACAAGATCCCCTCCACCATGTCATGAAGTGACAAGAAGACCCTCCCCAAATGCTGTCACCACACTCGTAGACTACAAACCCTCCAGCACTGTGAGCCAAATCAATTCCTAGTCTTTACAATTTACTTGGTGTCAGCCATTTTTAATGAGCAATATAATCTCTCCATTTAATACAATCAATTAAACACACTGAAAGGCAGTGGAACATAGACTGGGAGTAAAAAAGCACTCTGGACACTCTCTTCCCTGAACCCTCCTCAGATAGCTTTGGCTATCACAGCCTGCTCCTCTGTTGGAGTTTCCACAATATTTGATAATATATATCTGTGCTCCATCATGAATATAGTCACCATAGGTTATTGATGTGTACACAGACTGCATCTTGCTCCTTCATAAAGGACTGTATCAATCAGTTCTCATTAGAGAAAACAGATTTAATGTAAGACACATAAATAGATAAGGATTTACACCATGGGTTTACAATAGCCTCCTGCAGTCAGGTGTGGAAGAGTACAAAAATGTGGTCTCTGTGCTGGTATTTGGAAGGATCCAGTGAAAGCTCAAAGTCCTGAGCTCACTGTAAGCTCTCTGTAATGTTCCCTGAGCATCTATATCAAGAAGTTAAAGGATCTACGTTAGAAGCCAGGGGACCATGTCCACGGTGAAGATGAAGACTTGAGCTTCTCTGAAGAAACAGAAGCAAACCTTCCTTCTTTGTTTTCCTTGTATTCCACTCAGGCTACAGAGCTATTGATTGGAGCCCTCATACCCAAAGTGGGTCTTCTGTCTTTTGGCCACACCCAGAATTCTGCTAATTTTATTTAGCTGGTGTTTCTTACTCAAAAGGACATGGTTAATGATCACATGGACCAAGACATGTTCGTATCTCACCGCCCCCCCCTCCAAAAAGGATAGAAGGGAAAAGAGAGAATCCTCATCACCTAGGGCCTATATGTAGGGACTCTCTCTGGACTGTTTAAAGGTGTAAAAGTGAGTTTATCTTTGTCAGGTTATTATTATATTATTCAGAAAGCTCAAAAGCCCACAGAGGCAGAATTGATGTAACACTCGGATTAGTCTTCACTCTGCAGTGCAGGACATGTAAATCAGCCCCATGGACCTGACGTGGACTAAAGGGGTGCACCGGCTCCTGTATGCCAGCATGGAGTTTGGAGGCTAGCAAAGAGCAATGCTTACAATTAAAATCATCAGAACTACATCCTGGTTTCTATTTGGTTATAGAGACTTAAAAAAAAAAAAAAAAAACCCAGCTATCATGGCTCTAAAAAGTGAGACACCTGGAAGACTTAAGTAAAACTAAAACAGAGCAAGAGAGAAGTAAATTACTTGCTTCTTAAATTTGTTCAGAGCAAAGCAAGATGGAACAAAATCCATTATAAATGCTAAAGTAAGGTGTCATACTACTGATAGATATAAAGAGAAATTAAGAGTTTTGAGGCAAAAGCAGCTGTCAGACAGGTAGAAAATATGATATAGCTCTTGAGAGAAGAGAATGCTTGTGGAACAGATGGGCACACCTCTGAGCTTTATAAAGCATTAACTAGCTGTTTAAATAAGTCCTTAGCAGATGTTTTCAATGAAATTTTGGAGGTGAAATGGGAAAAAAAAAAACAATGTCCACGCTCAAGGAGAATTGATATCACAAATAGAAGACTCTGGAATTCAGAATGTAAGGTGTTTTTATTTTTAACAGATTAACAACAATATTTGTAACAAACAGAACACATGACTGAAACTTACAATTCAAGTAGCACATACTGTGATATTATCCCTTAAAAGAAGGAAAGGAACATTCTTAGGATAAATGATAGTTTACAATAGAAGACACGTGATACGTATAGGCATTTATCTGAGTCTAACCCACTGAGCAAACATCTATGTCTACACTGCTATTGATAATTCTGGTTTTTGGAATAATACTCTGTTTCTAATGAACAAATTCATAAAGGAGAGAAGCATAAAGAAAAAGGGGAAAATGTTCATAGGTTTGTGTCAGATGTATTTATAGTCATGTATTGATCAATTAGTAATACTGTGCTAAACTGTATTTTAAAAGATTAAAATTGAGTTTGAAGCAAAAGAAGAGATAGATTGTAAGAAATAGACAGGTAGAGACCTTTAAGGGATAGGAAGGGAACCTGGGGATGGAGAGAGAAGGGAAAGAAGAGAAGAAAAAGAAAATGAAGAGGATTATGATGTGATAAACATATGTACCAACCTCCTGCAATATAAAGTACTCATTATGTATTGCAAACATGTACTAATAAAAATGTTTATGAGATTTAAAAAATTTAATATGTTGCACAGAAAATAAAGGGGACAATAAATTTTCTTATCTGATGGCCCACATGCACGCATACTTAATTAGACTAGCAAACATTCCTCATATGCCTCTACGTACAAGAAAGTAAACTGGGAGACACAGGAAAGGAGATAAAATAGCACCTAGTTTCTACTATCAATGAGCTGATCTTCCTTTCTAGCCACCGTTTTTTATTATTATTACCTATTACCTAATGATTTTACCCATAATGCTACTCACATTCCCACATTTAGTCACCAAACCATGTACAGTTAATGGTGAGAAGCTAAAGGAATGAAATGGAACGTGAATCTGATGACCCAAACTCCATCCAAGAAAAGACTATCACTCTGCCATGATGTATATGTTGAGATAATCTTTCATTTTATTATCTCTATCTACCTGCCTTTCTGTTTTCTTAAGGTTTCTTGTTTGCAGGGCACTATTATCATCACTTCCTTCAACAAATGGTTTCTGAGCCTCTAATTCAGGGAAGATGATGCAGCAGATAAAACAGGGAGCAAAGCAGGTCTGATTTTTGCCTTCAAAGTTTGGAAGAGGGTGAGTCAAAGAACACTTTCAGACCAAATCGGAAAAATCTTCACTAAAGGGAAAGTAATGAAACTGGAGAACTGGATCCTGGGAGAGGATGAAACATTTATCAGACACAAAATCTTCTAGATAACTTAATTCAGCCTCTCTAATTCATGCTTGACCTCTCTGATGCAGCCTCTGCCCTTGGCCTTCCCTGACACTGTTCTAACTCCTCTGCTCCAGCAGCTGCTATAGCTGATGACTCCTTGACTTCTGACCCCATGGCTTGGACTCTCCCATCCTTCCTCTGACCCACCCACAGAAAGGTTTTCCAAGGCATTTCTAGTCATCTCCTCTCATTCAAATCTGTGTATCTTTTTGACCCACAGGGTACCCAACAGCTTCACACAGCAAGCAAAATGGTACATAAACTAGACTTTTCTTAAGTGCTAGATTTCCCATTTCTTCTGCTGCAATTTTAATAGTTTTACCTACTTAAAAGTTTCCATAGTTTCATGTTGTTTCAATCTAAAATGTGCCCCCAGAGTCCTGTGTTCGGACACAAGAGTCATGGAGGATGTTTGGATCATGGGGTTCGGTACATATTAGCACATGAGCTCATAGATGATGCTGCTGTAAAGCACTGGTGCCTCAATGCACCCTGGAAGATGTGTTCTCAGTCTCAGCTCCTTCCTTTGCACTCTGCTTCCTGGATGCCTTAGGTTGAGAAGGTTTCCGCCTCCATTCTTTCCCAAGTTTTCTGACTTGGAGCTGCCAACCGTGGACTAACGTCTCTGATACAGTGGCCTCAAATAAACTTCTCCTTAAACTGTGGAAGGCTCTCAGGTGCGATGTTCCAGCAGTAAGAAAGCTGCCTAATGCATTGTCTCTCTCTTCTTTTTCCATAGAATAATCCCTCTTCCTGGAATGCTTGGGCCCCTTGGCTGGGCTTCTCCTTTACTATCACTGCATTTCAGATTTGATTCTAGGAATCCTAATGTTTTGTCACATTTTTATTTACTTTTGTATCTTCTATCAGGTTTATTGTTATCTTACATTTTGAAATCTCCACATATGTAATATTGCATAATATACAATTGATGCTCAGAATCTACAGTTTGCAAAAGTATCCTGCATGTGTTTTTTTCTTTGATATATAGAAATTGTACTTTCTTTAGAAACTATGTGAGATTAGTAAAGCAGGCTTGAGAGTTTTATCCCGTTGTCATATGATAAAACCAAGTCTAAGAAACATTCAGAAATGACAATCTAAGGCCACATAAGGAGAGACAGCAAACTTTTTTCCTCTAATTCTTGTACTCCTTTCACATTTCCTTCCCTTTCCTTGAGAAACCAAGTAGTCTCTTAGTATATGACACAAATGGAGGACTGGTTGAAAAATAAAATCAAATCACAGCAAGAAGATAGGAGGGATTTTCAGAAGTCACAAAACACATAAATTGAGTTCATGATTCCCTATTCATTAGTCACTTCCATCAATTTCTTGATTATTTTCCATTTTATAATCAAAAAGAAAGGTATCATGATCTGTGACCTATTTATTTTCCTGCTATTTATAACCTTGAACTATAAACTTCCCAAACCTTATCAAATACTAAATTTAATTCTATAACAAGTCTTTGCCTAAGGTAGGACACAATGCCTGTAGGATTCTTGGTTCATGACCCCTGGGAAAGTCAAACAGGAAGACAATAATACTCTTTTAGGTCATTTTAGATCTCTACCATCTCCCTGTTCATGGTGAGGGAAGCAGATTCAGGAGCAGCACTGTGAGAGTTAATGAATGGTTGACCAGATGGTGCTTGTCAGAAGGTGTTGACTTTTGAGACAACTGGGACAGTTTCCTGGGAGTAAATGAGAACTGCAGCAAGAACGGACTGCATCTCAATCACATGGAGACAGACAGATTCCCTGCTAATAAAAATAATCACATAAAAGGGCATATTTTTCCTCCCTAGATTTTATTTGCTTGTTTTATATGGCAGATATAGTGGAGGGTCTAGCTGAAAATGTATTATTCATATTAAACTGTACAATAGAGTATTTATAAGAAGCCATATAAAGATAGACATGGTGCCATACACCTGTAATCCCAGCACTTGAGAGGCTGAGGCAGGTGGATTGCTCAGAGATAGAACTGGGCTACATACTGAGTTCCAGGCCATCCTGCACTACATAGGGAGATCTCGTCTTGAAAAAATAATTAAATAAGTTATTAAATAAGGCCACATAGTAATAGTAACTATTAGTGTTCTTAATTAGGAAATAATAACTCAGCATAGGAAAAGGGATGGAAAATAAGAGTAAAATAATCTGAATTTAATAAAGATGGTTTGCTTGCTATAGCTTCAGCTATTTGAAGAGAAAAGTTGATGTGTAGTATTAATTTAACCAAGCACGGTGTTGCATGCCTATAATCTCAGTACTCTGGGGAGCTGAGGCAGGAGGATTTCAAGTTGAAGCCCAGCAAGGACAGTCTAGTGACTTAGAGAGAGTACATCTGAAAGTTGAAAACAGAGAGTAAAGGATGACAATGGGGATGTAGCTCAGTGTGTAGGCCCTGGGTTCAATCCCAGGTACCATCATCATCATCATTGTCATCTGCATCTGTACCTGTCCATCTCTTCATTACTTTCTGAATTTTCCATTGTCCTAGCTTGGAAAATTTGGGTTTGGCTTTAGCCTCCTTGTGCCCATCCTAAATAGCCTATTATCAACTCAGAGCTGTGCTCAGAGATTTGTCTTGCTTGTTACCTAGGAAGGAAAAGCACAGAAAAGAGAACACTGCAATTGTTTGATGCATCCTGGCATGGCCTGAACCCAGGGCCCGGGACAGGGAGGAAGCTGCCCATGTGTGCAGCAAGTCACTCGGCCAGTCTGGAGGGTGGCGTCAGGGATGACTGTCTAAACATAGACTCAAAAAGCACCATATCCTATTTTAAGTCTCTGATTTTTAAAACTCATCTAAATTTCAACTTAAGACATCTAATCAGGAGACAAATCTTTAATCTTAGTCCTGAAAGATTAATATTCTATTGAAATTCTTTCTATTGACAGTATTGGGGATTTAAACCAGGACCTTCACAATGAACTATATGCTTAGCCTTTTTTAAAAATAAAATTTGAGGGCCGGGAATATAGCTCAGTGGTTCCGGCGCCTGTCTTGCAAGCACAAGGACCCAGGTTCGATCCCCGGTAACCACAAACAATACTGGGCGTGGAGACTCACCCCAGCAGCAACCAGTACCACATACCACAGTGCTGGGCATGATGGCTCATGCCTGTAATCCCAGCACTCGGGAGGCAGAGACAGGAGGATTGCTGTGATGTGAGTTGGAGGTTGAGCTCAGGGCCAGCCTGAACCACAAAGTGAGACATTGTCTCAAAAACCTTAAAAAAATAAATAAATAAAATAAAAATTTTGAGTCAGAGCCTGGCTGAAATGGCCAGGATGGGCTTGAATTTAGGGTCCTCCAGTCCTGGTGTCCCAGACTGATGGCTTAGGAGCATATGCCCCCTGGTTGAAACTATGACTGGGTAGAATAAATGCAATTATGTATGTTAAACTCATTTATATCAAAGAGCAAGTGTGTGTCCATGTATTCCTTTCATCAGTCCTGTTCTAGCATCATCCTTTCATCTGGCATCATAGTGAGAGGCACAGACAGCACGGAGACCCAGGCATGCTCAGCGCTCTGCATTATTTGCACACAGAGACCAAAGCCTGTATAAGTGCATGTGCGTCAGCCTCCTAACTCATCTCACCCACTAGATGTTCATGTACCCATCATACCACTTACCCAAGGACAGGCACTTCATTCCCACGTGTACACAGCCTACCTTTTGCTAGTTACTTAGGAACATTACTTGCACACTGCATTTGAGAGACTGCATTCCACATGGAACTGTCAGACATATGCATGCCAGGTACAAGGGGAATCTAACAAGATTTTTTTAGCCAAGGTTTCATAATTTTCACACATAAATTCCAAACTAGGATCAGCTCATTCTTGAAATTTTGTTTCTCACTAGAAAAACAGCTTTCCTCTACTTTATCCAAACATCATGTGCAGAAGGAAAGAAGACTGAGGGCTAAAGAAGCATCTGGATTATTTGAGTCAAAATCCACTTCAGTTTCACATATTTGAGCCTTTTTGCTCCAATTTTATTTTTTTGCCTTGAAGTCTCAGAGCTTGAGTTTTAATTTACAATCTTCTTGCCTCAGCCTCCCAGACTGCTGGGACCATAGGAGTAAACCAACATCCCCAGCTTAAAATTCCTTTCTTGTGGAATGTAACTGTCCATTTCCAAATACCCCAAGGAGAAGCTGTACATTTTCTCAGTTTACATGATGGTACAGGTATTGCTATAAGTACCTCTTCCCTTAGTAAAATTCAGAGGCTTGACATTGAGCACTGGAATGGGATCCCTACTGGAGGAGGTTGGTGGACAGGGTACTGACTTTCTCCCAACCACTATCTGCTAGAATTTTACATCTCTGGAGCATCTCCCTTTGGTCATGGCCACCTCCACAACAACCTTTAGGAATGCTTGTTCTTACTTTAGAACTCTGTTTCATTCATGGCTACAACTATTTTTCTGGTGTCTCATCATCGCTGATATGCAAGGAACACCTAAGTCTATCTACATGAAAATGTAGTGTGGGTAAAAACAGGGAAGCAGAGAAAACAAGCGAGGAAGAGAAGACACTCAACTAACACTCTGACTTCACATTTAGAAGCTCTACATGTCTGGGAGTTGTTTCACTTAACTCTCACATCAGTTATATAAGGGAGAGCTTATTATTTGTGCATTGTAAATGAGACACCAAGAGTTGAAGAGATTCAATAATTTGCTCAAGATCAATCATTGGTAAATGACAGGGTTGGAGTCAAAACTCAGGTTTGAAGACCTTATAGGACACACACAGACCACAGGTACCACCTGTACCAAATGTTCCACTCAACTTTTTCCTTAGTTGCTTGAGTTTTATAATAACTTGCTCTTCACACCCAATCTATCTCCAAAGGTTTGCTGCCATCACATCCAAAGGAAATCATTCTCCAACATCTGTTTAACTCCAGAGGCCAAGAGACACATCCTGCTGCCCACTCGGAATCATTTGCTGGTTTCTGGCTGCCAGCCTAAGATGTTTTTCCACAGTGACTGAGTCTCACTTAAACGCAGTAGGTCCCTGACCACAAGTCAACTGGACTTCATGACTAAACAATCTTCTATATGCTTCTTCCCACGAGTAAACACTAATGTGTGATACACAACATCTGCCTTACACAACAATGTCACATTCATCTCTGAGGAGGACGCTAGGTACATAAAGGAAGAGGAAGAGGTGGAAACTATTATAAGCAAACAGATTAAAGAAAGGGTAGATTGAATGTAATGAAACTTGGTCCCTTTCTCCTTCCTCCATTAAGATTTTGCTCATTTCTGAAAGAAATTAAAGAGTCACAAAGATCCCTCATCCTCAGGAAGCCTTTTCTGATGTCTCTCTATAGTCCATATTTATCCATCCACTAAGCCTGTAATGTCTTTACATTGCCTTTTTATTACCCTAAATTTATACTCTCTTGTGATAAGATTAGTTGCTGCTAACCCTGCATCTCAAAGGAAAGCTCCTCATGAGAAAGTGCTGTGCCACATCGAATGTGGTCCTAGAGGCATTTTAGAGGCAGTGAGATAGTAATGATGCTCACAGTAATGACCACCATTCATGAGTGTTTGCCACTGAGCAACACAATCATACAGCTCTGGAGAAAAGGAGATTCTCTTTTTACTACGTAGAGACAACTTTATAAGAGACCAGTAGCTTATTCAAAGTTACACAACCAATATGTGGCTTCAATCCCACACCTGACTAATTCCTGAAGGAAGTGGTTTTCTCCAGTAACCACTAAATAAGTATTTATTAAAAGAATAAGAGTGGCAAAATTTCACCTATTTCCCAATTTTGTCATATAAATAGTCCAGCACAAACTAAATGAACAGAGGAGGATTTTTGCTATTGTCACATCTCCCGTTCAATATACGGCCAGGCTTTAGTAACCCCAAGTTCATGGGCTCATAGCAAAAGCACAGAAATGCAACAGTGTAGAACAAAAATGCACACATATTAAAATAAATGTGTATCTATAAATACAACTTTCCTGTTATTTCTGCCACAATGTATGCTGTCCTTTTATATTGGAGGTGGTCCTTTTCCCATCAGGAATCAAATCCTCTGGCTTATGGTATTCCACAATGGTATCTCTCCCTGACAACTTTTATGGAATTTTATTGGGATTCACAACTTGTAGTAAGGCATAACACAAACCAGAGAATTCTCTGAGATCCATTAGCATGTATTAAGCTATCTGAATTCACTACTGTCATTTTTTAATAAAATGAAAAGCCTATGAGAAACCCAAATAGTCTTCAGATTACTTCCTGTGAAGAAAAAGTAATTCTTCATTCCTTGATGAATCAAGCTTCATAGCACTATACACAGAGCCTGCTTGCCAAGGTCTGCTCAGTGAATATTAAATGACTTTTGTGTTAGAATATTTGGGTCAATCATAGCTTTTGATGCAAAAATATTCGTGCTCGATTGAGGCAGAGAAGTTTCTTCTTGTTGATGCTAACCAGACACGAACAGATGAACACTGAGGTTTATGAAATGGCCTTTACTGATGGTGGGGAAATTAGATAATAAAGACAAAAAGACCGCTGAGGGCTGTAGGTAGCCTATGTAATCACCAAGATAGTGAGAGAGAAAAAAAAAAACAGTATAAATACAGTATGGATCTCCATCAATCTTACAAAGTTTAGGAGTATTCTCTCCTCTTTTGGTTAATCAAATATTCAAATCTGTTCATCTGTCTTATGTTATTAATTCTATTACACCATTCTGGGAGGAAAGCTTGGTTTTTTGCAGTATCAGGGATCAAACTCAGGCCTTTGTGATTCCATGGTAGGCATGGTACCACTTGAGCTAAATCCCTGGCCCAGGGAAAGTTAAAAGTAAATGGTCTCATTCCCCTTTGCCACACAATTGCTGAGTGTTTACCCCGGGCCAGGCATTATTCCCTGTCTCTCTCCCTTACATGATGGATTAGACAACCATCTAAGAGCCCATGACTGTGTTGACAGCAGGGATGGCTTTGGAAGGGCTTCCCAGAACAGATACCAATTGAGAATATCTGGTTCAGTGAGTAAACATTAACTCTGTATTAAAGGCAACACAGGCTTCAGATAGTTTACTGACTCAGGGAGACCTTGTCTCCAAATGAAAACTTTAAAAAAGGACCAGGGACAGCTACAAGAAAAGCCCCTGGGTTTAATCCCCAGTATGAGATCAAGGGAGACAGACAGAGAGAGAGACAGAGATTCTCTGTGAGACAGAGATCAGTTAATACTCCTCAAAGGTTGCTTTTTTAGGGTCTGTATTTGGAGCCTCCTCTTAACTCCTGTAGTTTTTCTTCCATCAGTTGTGTCTTTTGACAGAGTGGATCATGGTACCACTTGGCCACCTCACAGCTTCCCATGAAAGTCTCCTCCTTAGCTACCTTTCTTTCAGCAGTGTGCACATTGGTTGATTCCTGTTATCCAAGTGGGTTTATAGTTGGATAAACTATATCCAAGGTCATAAAATATACATTATAAGGCCATGAAAAATTTAATGGAACAAGCACTAGATAACCAGGTCTAGTTACCTGCTTTGTTTTTAATTAGACCAACCATGGGTTACAAATTTGACCACAAAAAGAGGACACTTTGGAAGTTGAGATGTAGAAGCAGATCTATTCCCCAGAGCTGAAGACATGTTGGGCGTGAAAGTCCCCATGAATGAGGACCAGGAGCAGCCAGGTGAATGACTGTGCTGTGCTCCCGCTGGGTGTTTTTCCTCCTGTCTTTCCACATGTTGATATTCCACCACCAGATCATAGATCTACTAGGCTGCATCTCTCTCCACCTCCTGGGTAACAGGTGTTAACAGTGAGGCAGGATTCCAAGCACAAGACTTCCCTGGGGTAGCCTCCTTGCACTGGGGGTGTAAGTCAGAGGGAGACTAACTGCAAGTGGAAGTTTTAATTTACACTACAAAATCACACTTGTCCTAAAAATATGAGGCTGTTCACTTACTCTTGAGAAATAGGCAGGAAAGTGAAACAGAAAGAACAGACAGTCAAGAGAAGATGAGGCAGCATCTGACAAGTTTGCATCCATCTTGCTTAAATGGAGACCTCCAATCTCCAAGTTTACTTACTCTTGATCATTCTTCCACTATTCTAAGATCCAATGCACAGGTTTTCTAAAAACGTATACAGCTAAATAAAGGCAGCTCTTGTGTACTTAAATTTTAATGAGAATCCATTGGAAGTAGATTTAACCTCCCTCTCAAAAAAATGAATTGCAATGTATATGAGAACCCTGGGGAGATACTGAAGTAAAACAGACCTTAATTAATAACCAAAACGGTTACCTTGTTAGCGCTAGACCAGTCCGATTCGTATGCTATCTAAAAAAGATCCTGAAGCATTGTGTTCACAGTACTAAGTGACTGGGTTCAGCTGAGTTACTATCCTCCTAAATTTGTAAATCCATTGTGTGATATTCTCTTTGTGTTGCTACACACTTTATTGTTTTTATTTTCTGTGTGACTGCTAATTGTTACATAGTTCTCTGCTGGGGTTTTGAATCTTTTAATATATCTCTTAAAGATTCTTAGTTTCATGGCTTCTGAAATGACAACAGAGCTAAAACAGAAAGAAATATAGTATCAAACCCCTGCTGGTGAGATTCTATATAGCTTAGCAGAATGGAAATGCTGTGTTTATCCACTTGCATATCATCTCCAACCTGTGCAGGAGTGTCACCTGCCTTTCAGAGCTGCTCTTCTCTTTGTTTTTCTGAGAGTAAAGGACGCCAAGGGTGCATGCTGATGAGCCAGTGTCCTCTCTCACCCACACACAGAGGAATTGTACTAATCATTGAATTTCAATCTGTCTGAGAGACTGGCATTTTTTGATTAGATGATTTAAGAGCAGGTGTAAAGTTGTCTATTAGCAAAACAAATGACAAATCAATACAAGATTTTATTTAGAACTGATGTATTTTTAATAAGTTTATTTTGACAAGTATAGAGAACACTATCATCACTAATTCTGAGGAGTACATTGATCAAATGAAATGCTTATCTCAGTTATCTTATTTCAAGTCATGAATTTTAATAATCAGACTATAATAATTTAAGTGCTTTGTAACAGTAAAGGTCTGAACCACAATATGATATAGGCCTGAAAATATGTATCCTAAAGAGAGCACGGATGAAAAATTATGCAGTCTGTAAAAAAGAAGCGTGAAAAAAGATGGGTAAAACAATAAATGCATGTTCTGCAGTGAGTGTCATGAGGGACAAACGAGCTTAATTTAGAGGGGATCATGCCCACTGCCACCACCAGGCAGGCCAGGCATAGCAACACTTTTCCATTCCACTATACACTCAGGGCTGATTATGCACATGGTGTCCCTGTTGTACTCCTAGCTTCAAGAACTTCAGTTCTTTCTGCACTGTGCACAAGAAAGGACTCTGGTGTATGGTTACAGCAATGCTTAGTAGAATTTAAATCCTGCCCTTGTTCCTAAAGATCTGGTATCATCACATGGAATTACATCCCCAGTATTTTTATGTTTTATTTTGAGACAGTCTCACTAAGTCACTATGTTTTCCAGGCTGGGCTCAGACTTTTGATTCTTCCTTCTCAGCTTCATAGAGTGTTAGGATTACAGGTGTGCACCTCCATGCCTGGCAATCCAGTCCCCTTTTGAATGTGACTGACCAAGATTCTGAATGCCTCCTCACCTATATGCCTGCAACTTTTGGAAACTTGGATTAAGTAATAAAAATAAATTCACATTTCTAAGTGGTTTGAGATCAATCTGAAGTACTCTAGGACCTGAAGCTTACTGGTTCTTCTACAGACTTACTGATCACTGGAGCAGAGTGCTGCAGGAATACAGAATAAGCTTCCAAGAGAAACTAGCTCTCTCTCACCCCTATTCCTTGATATCAATCCATATTACACGTTGAAAGTTCTTTATATATTCTGGCTAAAAGTGCTTCATACACTGTAGATAATAGTCCTTTTTTGAAAAAAATGTAAGGGCCTAGAATAGCAGAAATTACATTGAGAAACAGCAAAGTTGTAGGACCAACAAGACCTAAATTCAAGACTTATTTAAAAACTGTAGAAATTAAGACAGTGTACTATGATATCAAGCTAAACAAGTAAATGAGTATATACACACAACTGTTTAGAAATACTCATATATATATATATATATATATATATGATAGGCTTTTTTAAAAAAATGATACAACAATATAATGGAGAAATAAAAAGCCTTTCCATAACTAGTGCTAGAAAAAAAAATTGTGTAGCCATATGTAAAACAGTAAGATAATATATTTGGCTCAAACCATATCTAAAAATCACTGGCAAAAACATGAAAACCTAAATATAATATCTTACTTAGATTAGTCGGAAAAGTATTTTCTGAACCAATCCCACCCAAAATGAACTGGATAGACAGTATCAAAATGTAAAATGCTGCTATTCAGATGATGCTGTTAAGAAAGTTAAAAGGTAAGCTATTAACAGGGAAAAGATATTTGCAAAACATGTGCTTATACAGAGAAAATATTCTAAATCCAAGTAATTTCATAAAGAAAGTAAGCAATCCAATATAAAGAGGAAAAATGCTAAGAGATAAGGAAGACAAATAAACACAGGGAAATTTCTCATCATCAGTAATCTTTGGGAAAATGTTCCTTAAAACCACTATACACACTACACACTACACACCCTACAGTGGCTGAAGTTAAACAAAATGTGGCATGCCCCACATTAGTAACCATGTGGAATAATTCAATGCTTACGTCTCACACATAGAAATGCAGAATGGACTCCTCTTTGGGAAATACATGAGCAATTCTTTATACAGTCAAATGTACACATAGTATGGGGCCAGCACTCCTAAGTGTTTATCCAAGAAAAACAAAAGATATACCCATACAAAATTTGCGCATTTCAATTCAGAGATTCTTCATTCAAAATAGGAGTAATTTTCAAATACTGAAGAAACACAAATACCCATCAGCTGTTGCATGGGTAAATTAGTAGTGGTACGTCCCTACAATGGGCTGCTACTCACCATTGAAGAGGAAGGAATAAACTTATAAAATGTAGCAATGCAGATGTCCCCAAGCACTTTATGTTGCAAGAAAATAGATGCTAAGAATTCTAGTAATATTCTAAAAATTCTAGAAATGCTAGAGTAAATCAATAAAAAAAGCAGATTAGGGTTGCCAAAGGTCAGGAGGCCAGAGAGAAGAGATTTTTCTGCTGAAGGACACAAGTAACTTTAAGAGGTAATAGACATGTTCTGCATCATGACTATGGAGGGTACTTGCTAATCTTCTTTAAAACAGTGAGCTATTAAGAAATAAATCACCCTGGCACTTTATATGTTATTATAGCAAACAGTGATGGATGCAACTTTTTCAAAAAGTTCTGAGCAAAGTAAAGAGCGGCAGAAAAACAAGTGAACATCTGAATAGGTAGCAATGTCTTAAACTAAACACATAGTTTCTATCCATGGATTTTTACTCTATAATAGGCCAGATGTCTACAACTATCAAGTGAGTTGTGAGCCTAGAGTGTTGGTTGGCAGATCTGAAATCCAGGATTCCATATCTACAAATACTTCTGTGGCTGGTTATGACTATATCAAAATAAAGTTCTAAAATATTATTATGGAAATATTTTTAAAGGATATGATTTCATAAGCACATACCTTGGTGATTTTTAAATATACACAAGATCAAAACACATACATAAAAACGTTGACAATGGTTGCCTATAAATAGATTATTGATTTATTTTTAAATTTATTTTTCATAATCTCCACATTCTTATGAGGTCATACTATTTTTATAATATTGGCTTTAAGCATATAGAAAATAACATTTAAATATATATATAAAACTTTCCCTGGGTAAACCTGCCAGAGAGTTCATCATGATTGACAATTTGTTTCATTCCACTATTTTTACCTATTTAGTTGCTGTTTTCTTTAATATGCAAAATTTTTAAAAATGCTCCCTTGCTTTGCACATAATGGTTTGACTGGCAAGCAGCTGAGCTCCAACAACTCAGTTGAGCAAGACAACAACAGCTGGGAATGCTCACTATTCAGGCAAATAATTCCACACCTCAGTATCAGCAGTGCTCAGGAATGGAACTATCCTCATCTTAAATAGCTTCTTCAAATGCTGCATTCAGTTGACACAAAGATAGTTCCCTATGACAACAAACTTATTAGTGTATTTTTAATATGAGTTAAAGGTACAAAACCACAGAAGTCATTTACTTGAAAGTAATTGCAGAACAAGGCATTATCTGTTATCAAAGCATATGAAATGTGTTGAAAATTTTACAAAGAAAACTGATGCTATGGGAAAATTTAAGTACATTTCATATTGACAACCTAAAATATAAGAAAAATGCCTTGTGCATGTTTGGGGGAATGTTCATGCAAGATAACAGACTTTGAATATAAACAAGTACCTTGAAAACATTTTGAATTAGTAAAAGGGATATATGCATGCTTTTTAAAATGTATGGATTTGTGAAATGACTACCAGTAAATACCTGAGGGAGTATAGTTATTGAGCCAGGTTACAGAGCTATGTGTTTCTCCAAAGACATTCACTGATAAAAATACAAAATGGAAAAGGTAAAAATTTTGCAATAAAAAAATGGAGAATAAGGGATCAAACTCAGTCTCAGAAGACGGTGCATTATATAACATTCAACTGAAACACCCCTGAAAAACAGGCAATTACTTCATCAAATAGATGATAATAATCTCAAATATTTGCTAAAATCGTGTCTAACTGTTGTTGAGTTTTAGAATATATCATATATATTTCTTGGAGAACTGAGGCCATATCTCAGGGGTATAGTGTGTGAGACCCTGAATTAGATTCTCAGCACTTTCCCAAAAAACCAAATATTCCTTGGAACTATTCAAATCCTATCTGACATTTTTATTACTGACCATTGCCCTATTCTATACAGCACATTTTGTTAAATCATATATAACTGTCCACTATTTACCTTTATTTATTCTATGCATTTATTACCACTCATTAGTATCTGCCTAGAAAATGTCCATTTAGCTCCTCTGCAGGTAGTGTTTCCTCCAAAGGCTAAAAGCTCCTAAAGAAGAAGAGCAAGTTTTAATTAATCTCTATTTTTGGTAGTCCCACAATGGTACTAAGTTCACCATAGGTTCAGTCGCTTTAAACCAAAGTCCATTAAGCACTGATGCTTAAAAATAATTTTTTTTCACCTTTGGATACAGGCACATAACCTTGGGAGAGTCTCAGGTGTGAGGCAAGATTAAAAGTGCAAGGCTGCCTGCACAGGTAATTAACAGAAAGGAAGCAGGACTCAGCTCGTTCTCCAAGAAAGTTCAGTGGTGGCATCTTTAGTAGGGCAAACAGAGCTTCCAAGTACAGTATTAAATGACCTTCCTTCTTGCCCTGGCTAACAGTGAATGGAATTAAGAGGCGGCAGACATGTACATTGCTAGCTGACATGCCCAGGCTCTGCCCTGGCTCATTACTAGGTAGAAAACTTAAGGCTTTTCCATCTACCTTGCTTGGCCTCATTTCCCCCTCTGTCATTTCGAAATAGCCTCAGAAGTCTTAATGAGGCAACATAAATAAACTACTTCCTCTCTTACTAAGCACTCAGTCAACATAGCCAGTAGCATTACCTCTCAGTAGCCTTTGGCAAAGCAGGGCGAAGAGGTCGTTTCCTTTAATAGCAGACTGTTCAACAAATGGCTGTTAGTGAAGGAAAGAGAGAGCCAGCACTTCTCCAGCTAAGAAGCGACTGAACCACAACCCTTGGTGACTGGCAATCACCAGGATCACTGTGACTTCTTCCTCATGATTTCTGCCTCCACGTGCTTGTGCAGACACTTGCCATTATAAATACTTTCTTGTGTACCTCAAAACTCAACTGGACGTTATTCAATTAAAGGGCCTCTCCAAAATATATTGCAGCAATATAATCATTCATTATTTTTCCAAAATAGAACTTGAGAAATATTCAAAAAGAGTGTCCTTTTGCCTCCTTGGAGGTCTTGGACATGCCACTGGACTTAGTTATCTTCTCTGGAAAATGTACTCAACAGGCTCATCTCACTGGATTATTGTGAGCCATGAAAATACAATACTCAGAGCGTTCTGCAAATCCAAAGGGCAACAGAAGTGTATGTTAATTAATTGAATGTTTCTCTCAAGAAAATGCCTCATGTCTGAGACATATTGGAAGAGTCACAAGTCTCCTTCCTACAAGCTGCACAGACAGTACAATTGCTGTTGTCTCCCTCCTTGCTCCTCTTGGCTGTATTTTTGGTTAACATTTTCTTTAGCAGATCAGTTTTCCTTAAATGCACTTGGAGTACTGGAACGAAAGTTTTGCTATCTTTGTTTTCTTCAACTGTTCTTTTCCTAACAGCCTATCCATCACCCCTCATACTCATGTCTTAGGAATTAGAAAGACGGTGTCCAGCAAGCTGTGGCCGGGCTCACTACAGATTGCTTCAGCCCACAGGCGTTGGCTGTGGTGCCAGTGAGTTCTACGTTCCTTTGGAGGATAAGGGTTGCAGAGGTTCCGAAGAGGCACAGTCAGTTCACACATATGTTCAGTCAATGAAATGCCAATAGGTAACATCCCTGTAAATCTTTACACACAAATGTGCTGCCGACCACACCAAGGAATCAAGCCCCTTAGTGCACCTTGTGCTCATCGTTCTTCCAAGAAGAGAAGACTTAGAAATATCAGGCTCAGCAAGTAGCAAGCAAGAGGTTTTCAAATACATTCTCTCACCATTTACCTCTCTCTGGCCTTCGTATGCAAACAAATTAATAGGGTATTTGACATGAGAAGAGTGAAAGCAAAGCACTTAAAAATGAGTAGATGGAGATTTTTACAGAACCCATATGCCAGATCACATCAGAAGGTGCTCGTCCCACCCTTTCTGCTTTTCCTCAGTTCAACATCCTCCCAAGCCAGCCATCTGCCCAGTGATGGCATCAAAAGGAAAAAGCATTCAGAAGATTGCTACATCTCTAGTAGTACTTAGGGTATGAATATTAAAATGTTTATTTATCTCAAATTAAATCTCTGGTGTCTTGCAAAGGGACGGCATAGCAGTATTGTTAAGACTTGAGTCTGAGAGATCTGGCTTTGAAGCTTGGTGCTGATTCCTTGGTATCTAATGACCTTGTGAACCACCTTTAACATTTCTGAGGTTTTGGTATTTGATTACAGGTGTACACTAGCAATGCTTTGAGTAAGTCTTTGGCCATATCCTTAAGACTCCATTGTTCTGAAACCACTTCCAATAGAAAAAGCTGCACCAATCTGTATTCAAAAAGATAGAGTACCTTATTACCACGAGAGCTAAGCACGTCCAGCATCACTAAGTCAGAAAATCAGGAGAAAAAGATGAGTACAGTGAAACTCCATAAGCACAGGCCAAAACCATCATCCTCAGAGGGGATTGTAATTCTTTACAAGGAAACCACAGCCCTATGTTTAAAACTATCTAACTGCTCCGTTAGACCTATCCACATCATGTAGGATAACCTCCCTTACTTAAAATCAAGGGTTAGAGATTTGATGAAGAGAAATACCCTAATAAAAATACCAAGAATGGGGTTTAATTAAATAACTGATTCATGTTTTGAAATATCCATATGGATTTATATGTTTATAATGTATCTTTAAACACAATGTTAATAAATAGCTATAAAGGACGATGAACAAGTTTGTATTCTAGAGTTCATAGTTTGGTACACCGTTCAATTCAGTTTAAAAACAGTGTGCAGTGCACTGTTTAAGAAAAACTCTCAGGGATCATCAAAAATAGTATTATCAAGGGCCAGGGATATGGCTCAATGGTTCTGGCACCTGTCTTGCAAGTGCAAGGGCCCGGGTTTGATCCCCAGTAACCACATACAATACTGGGTGTGGAGACTCATGCTCAGCAGCAATCATTACCACATACTACAGTGCCGGGCATGGTGGCTCATGCCTGTAATCCCAGCACTCAGGAGGCAGAGGCAGGAGGATTGCTGTGATGTGAGTTTGAGGCTGAGCTCAGGGCCAGCCTGAACTACAAAGCAAGACCCTGTCTCAAAAAATATATATATATATTATCAAAGCCCAGTATTTACACATAAAAATAACATACATCCATCAAAAACTATAAAACGTGAATAAAAGGATAAAGACAAATAAATGGAAGACTGTAATATGTTCACGGACTAGAAATTTCAGTACTGTAAAGCTAACAGTATTCTCCACATTTGACAAAAATGAAGGCAATCATAAATCCCTAACACATTTTGTATACATCTTGAAAAAAGGTAAAGAAATTTCAAAAATTTATATGAAAATATAGTAGGTCAAAATTAACCAAAATAACCCCATTGCTCCATGCCAAATAAAGCCCATATATCAAAACTCACTATGAAACTATATTAATTAAGACAAGATAAATTGCTATAAAAATAGAGTAATCGATCAATAGAGCAGAATGCAGTCCAGAAACTGAAACACACATATGAGGTCATTTGATTTATGACAAAGATCACTGACTACACTGCAGTGGGGAAATGATAGAATTGGATCATCATGGAGAAAAATATATCTTTATTCTTACCTCATACACACCCAGAAAATCTTCTCCAGAGGGACTACAGAGTGAAATTTCACACGGCAAAACACTAAAGCTTTCAGAAAAAACTGTATGATAATATCATCATCACTTTGGAGTAAGCAAAAACTTTAAAAAATGTTACCGCAGAACTAATTATAAGGAGTAATATATTTTAATTTTTTATATGTGATAAAATCAAGATCTTTCTGTTCATACCAAGGCACCATCAAGAACACAATACAGTGGAGAAACTGACCCAGCACATATGCAGTCTATTAATTTTGGCATAGGTACCACTATAATGTAATGGGAAAATAAAAATGCTTCCAGTAAATGTTACCAGAATAATTGAATATTTATATGGGAGAAAACAACAGCTTATGGTTCATACCTTCAGAAAAATTGTTCAGGATATATAGTCAGTGCAGGTAATGGTCTAGTTATTTATCAGAATGCTAAAAGTTAGCTGCAAAGATCTGTGGCTGAAGATTGCAGTACAGAGCTCACTTTATTGTAAAACCACAGTACAAAATGCATTGCTTATGAAACATCCTCAGTGTAATGTCTTTGAGTGGACTACAGCCTCATTTAGGCACATATCCACGCATACTATATATATATATATATACACATATATATACACACACACACACAATGCATATGTTTATTATATAGATATATAAATACACATTGTATAGCTATGTATAATATGCACGTGCCCCTCCCTTTTAACGTAACTCGTGCCCTTGCTCTTGTGAAGCAGGCAGCGGTGCTTCTGAGCTAAATGTCGGACCCATTGTGCCCATTTTCTGACATTGTAACAAAATACCTGAGGTTGGATATTTTATAAAGGGGTTTCTTAGCTCAAGCTTCTGGAGTTTCAGAGGCATGGCCTGTCTCCACTCAGCTCTGAGGACAACCTTAGGGCAGATGGCAGCACAAGGTTGGCAGTGTGTGTAAAGGACAGATCGCATAACAAGACAGGAAGACACAGGGTGGGGTCAGGCTAGGGAGCAGCCAGTCTTGCTCTTTTATAACATCTGTCTCTTCTAAAATAACCATGCCCCTAGAGTACATTGGTTCCTTCTCAGAACAATGCCCTCATGTCTTTTGGGCTTTACTTCTAAAAGGTCCTCAACAACACCCCACTGAGACCAAATTTCCAACACACCAACCTTTCATGGACACATTTAGACTATATCCGCACTGTAGAGCTTCCATATATATACATATGCAGTTTTCATGCCCCAATACAATATCACAATAGCTAACCTATACCCCCAGTTCTACAAGGCTAGTGGTACTCTTCCCTACTTTGAATTTTGTGTGCATCTTACTTTCATTGCGATTGCCAGGATACAGACTTTATTTCCTCCACCAGACTATAAATATATCTACCAGAGAGTTAACATTGCATCAGGACTCATTCTCAGTAACTATATGTTGGAAAAATGAATAAAACGTTTGGTTAGTTTTCGATAATCCTACAAATTCAATTTTTCTTTATAAGTACTCATTCCACATAACATTGAAGCATATACTATGATCAAATAAATTACTGACAAGATATAATGCAAACCAATTCCAGGCATAAATTAAATAAAAATCAACTCTTATATATAGTGCATATCACGTACAGCTCAATAACTCAATATTGTTAGTCATTTTTCAACAAGTAAAATCTACAGACTCTCATCCTTAAATTAGAATATGCATTTGAACATGAAAAGTAGCCATAGCTAGTGTGTACAACAGAGAGTTGCTATGGTCAGTGATCAGTGTCTATGAGAAGCACATTCTCTCAAAATTTGGAGCCCCTCCAGGAACAAAGGCACCTCTTGATCTTCTTTGCATGTCCAAAACCTATTTCAAATCTTTACTCAGAGTCTACAACACATTACTTGCAAGTCATCTAAAAATATTATTGATAGGTCTATAAGTAAATAGCTGATTCAGTGACTTGAAATAACGATATTATTTTAAGTTCTACCTTACATTGATCTCTCAAACACCTAGTAAAATTAAAAGATATCTCCTTCCATCTTCATTCTCTTCCTGTCTACAATAGCAGCAATACCACAGTGCTGGATGTGGTGGCTCACACCGGTAATCCCAGCACTTGGGAGGCAGAGGCAGAAGGATTGCTGTGAGTTCAAGGCTCTCATGGGCTACATAGTGAGTTCAAGGCCAGCCTGAACTATAAAGCGAGACCCTGTCTCAAAATAAAAGTATTATTTAAAAAATATATTTCATTCATCTTGTAAAGCACTTGTGTTCATTACAAAAAGGCAGATGTTCATGCTCCCATTTTGTACATAGGAAACTGAGGCATCATTGAGCATAATGTAGCCAAACAGAACTGAATATGGATGTTTCTAATCATAAAATGTTAGACTAAAAATGTCCTGATAATCATTCTTGATTTTTCATAATAATCTTTTTTAACCTTCCAAGAGACACTCCAGCACTATACCTCTGACTCATTTGGTACATGCCTGGAGTTTGCTAAATTTGGAAGGGTCAACACTTTTAAGGTGACAGGTATGAATTTAGGTAAAATTTAAAAATGGCACTATAATTACAACTGTATTTTGAAAATGCAAAGTCTAACTTTTTTCCTTCCCATCCTTCAAGTTGTCTGCTGTGTTTGTTTGTTTGTTTATTTGTTTGTTTGAGATAGGGTCTTGCTTTTGTAGTTCAGGCTGGCCCTGAGCTCAGCCTCAAACTCACATCACAGCAATCCTCCTGCCTCTGCCTCCCGAGTGCTGGGATTATAGGCGTGAGCCACCACGCCCGGCACTGTGGTAGGTGGTACTGATTGCGGCTGAGCGTGAGTCTCCACACCCAGTATTGTATGTGGTTGCCGGGGATCGAACCCAGGTCCTTGCACTTGCAAGACAGATGCCAGAACCACTGAGCTAAATCCCCAGCCCCTCAAGTTGTCTGCTTTTTGATGCTTGTGTTCAAGGTAGTCACATCTTGACATGCTAATTAGGCTAAGTATTTCTTAAATTAGGAAAAAAGGTGTGTGTATGTGCTTATAGATCTGTGTGAGAAAGATAGAGAATGAGAAAGAGTAGGGGGAGGGCCAGAGAGAGAGAGGCCAATAGGAAGTAGCTAGAGGAAGAAGGTTTATGAATAAATCCTAAGGTAGTTCAGGATCTTACCATCTTAGCTTGGTGTAGTATCCGTGTGACATTAGTACCAGCCAGAGAGTGAGTCTCTGGAGCTCTAGGTCAGACAGCATGCCATGCTGCTAGAGTAGACCCTGAGATAGTTCACTTGGACAACCTGGTACATTGTTCCAGCTAGACAATGTGTTACTATTTTTTGAAACTAAATTGATTTCAATTTTTAAATTTTATTTTCCAGACAACTTTCCATGAAAACAAATTATAAGAAACTGTTTCTTGGGGCTCTGTTAGACTCTTGGGATTCAATAGTTGGTAAAACTAGTCCTGTCTCTCTGAGGTCATATGACATCTGTGCTATAGTCTAAATCTGACCCATTTTGATTTTTACAGTTTAATTGTTGTTAGGTCCTGTGCTTAGATTCATTCCTTTCAACAAAATATGTTTCCTTCCAAGTTGAGATTTTAAAAAATATTGTCCAATTATTTCCTACTAAAATTTTTATCTCACAAGTATTTCTTACTGACTTGGTTAGCTCTTCACATTATTATTCTACCAAACATTTGTGAATGTAATTCAATTTCATTATTTTATAAGTGCGATATCACATGTCAAATTATGATATACAGATATGCTTTCTGGCAGGGAGCACCGTGTGTGTAACATGGTCATCTATTATACCACACATATACCATGCATTATTAGCATTAATGGGTGAAATGTGTGTGAAACTCCACTCAATAATTAGAAAACTATATCCCTGTGTATTTATAAATCATACTCTCAGCTACAGAAAGACACTTATATTTATCTTTAAACTTTACTTTAGTTCTTGTATAATAGATGCAATTGGACTGTTCTAAAATATCTTTTAATGTAGTAAAGATTCGGTTATGCTGATGACAAAGTTCTTGTCCAGAAGTCTACGCTACATAGTCACCAGCATCCTTGGTAAAAGACACACGGGTTTAGAGGAGAAATGTCACACAGGCTGATCATAATACAAGTAGGTCGTATACACAGGGAAACCTTGTGGACAAGTTTTAAGGAAAAGGACCTCTGAAACTCAACATACCACCTTTATCTGTTCCTTTTTGCCTGAGATGATGAATAAGATATTAGCCTCTGTCTTTTAATCTCCTCCACTGTAAAATGGGATAATAAAAGATGAGAGGCTTTATCGTGAAGATTAAATGAAGCAGCAAATAGTAAGTACTTGCTGTTGGATTGCTGTGGCAGGAAAAGTCTAGAAAAGGAATTTGAGGGGTCCACTGAGCAACCGAAGGCCCTGAAGTCGTGATAGTGAGACCTTCTCGTGTATCAGTCACTCTCCTAAATGCCCGCCTGTACCTTATTTTAAACAATCCTCACAATAAGCGCAGTTACGATTATTCTCAGTGTTTGCGCCAAACACCCTGACAGTTCACAGGAATCTGGCTGGGAGCGCGTCAGCGGCCATCTTGATTGCCATGCAAGGAGTCTTGTGAATGTGGCCGACACTTCCCCTGAACGTGAAGAACGGAAGGGCAGCTTCAGAGGAGGATTTCTTGGACCTAGAAAAATATCCAAAACCCCATAAAATGCCATGATGTCTTTTTCTATAGTTTCTCAGACATAATTTTGTACACCTGGAAAGTATTTGTTATAGACTCAATTATTTAAAAATTCAGTGATAGAAACTGAAATATTAAGCATGTTAGCATCAAGTAAGTGAGGATCTGAGTTACTCTGGAACCCGCTGCATGCTGTCTCAGCTCAAACCTGCTTAATACTGAAGGAAACAAAATCCGAATTGTTATCGTTGTCAAAATTTCTGCTAAAACTGGAAGAAAGTCTAGCCTCGGTTTTTAAAAAGAAAGGAAAGGAAACGATTGTTTTGAACTAAGTAACTACAAAAGAGCAATAGTGCTTTTTATCCACATTTACACAGAAATTTTAAAATGTTTACTCATAATATGATTAGTGTTTGAAAAGATTTATCTAGTATAAAAATAGTTTTAAAGTTTTAAGAAATGTTTTAAATAAATAAGAGGAGCTGAGAACCATCTAGCATTTACAGCACTGCTAAGTACTGATTGAAGTGTCATTTTAGTAATGCTTCTAAAATTTCCTGCATAAACTAGTGCCCATATATGTCTACATAAACAATTTCTCCATTGCAAACAGTACGTCTCCTTGGCTCTAAACAAAGACAAGCCCCTCAAACAAGGGATTAGTACTGGCATTTCTTCAACAAATGGTAAAAACTCATTAAAATTCTCTCTTAATATAGGCTTGGATAATCTACTTTACATTTGAACCCAGGAAAATAGAGTAAAATTTTCCATGAGAAGGAAAAAGGGCATTTGAAGGTTTAGAGACTTTTTTTTATATGTACACTATTACTTTCTATACACATGAATTAATGTAAGATTTAAATTGCAATTGTTTTAACTGAACACATTAATATTTTATGTTTTTTTTCCTCAAACTCAATACCGTCATCCTTTGATTCACGTGTTTTTGTATGTGTTACCATTCAGCACACCTAAAATTCTAAAATGCTGGCATTCTGAAACATAACCATTAGGATAGTTGTTACATATTTAATTTCATGCTCCACTCAGCATAAAGCAGTTGTGGGACTACAGACCAAAGCAAATTAAGTGGCTTCTTAGATAATTTCCTGCTTAATTGAAAGCAGGTACCTTTTTAAAGGTAATAATTGGCTTTGTTTCAAATGATGGGAAGGTTATTTCTTTTTTAAAAATATGTGATCATAGGGTAACTCTGTCTTAATCCTAATGCAGTGGGAGGGGAGTCTCTCCTTGAGCACAGAGAGGACGTAAACGTGGCCGTGCACTGGTAAAGAGAAAATGGGGCCATTCCATGGTGGCAGGGGGTAGGGATAAGGGGCAAACCAGGGGAAAGAAAGCACAGCATTTGAGTTGGCCCATACACACAAGTATACACACTCGGAGGAATGTATCCATGCGGATGTTTACAGACATGTACAGTCGGCCTTCCGTATGCACGGATTCTGCACCTGCACGTTCCCCCAAACATGAGCAGAAAATATTTGGAAAACACATTGCTTCTATAATGAAGATGTATAGTATAGCAACAAAGTACACAGCGTTTACCTTGCATTAGGTATTTCAAGTAATGTGGAGATGTTGTAAAGTGTAGAAAAGGATGCTCATAGATTATATGCAAGTATATTGATTTAGACTTGAGCACCTTTGATTTTGGTAATTGTGGGACATCCTGGGACTAATCCCCCTAGATACTGAGGATCAACTCCATGTGGGTGCAGTACATATGTGATTTTATATATATATATATATATATATATAATATATGTATATATAATATCTATTATTATAGATATTATAATAATAGATATTATATATTATATATATTATATTATATTATCACATATGTGATAATATATATATAATATATATAATATATATGTATATATATATATAATATCTATTATTTCATTTCCATCATTCTGCTTTACAGTTAGAATTGATCTAATCTTAGCAACTTGTCTGTTACATGGCTGGTAACCCTGTTTCAGATCAAACAGACAAGTCTTCGTTACAGCAGTGTAAATACAGACCATCCACTACAATATATCATCACATCAGGAGAGAGAATCGTGTCATAGTCAATGTGCTTCTGAAGACACAGTCTTAAGAGTACAACGAATGTGAGTATTTTATTAATAAAACATGGAAGGAATTTTGCTTACCATAAATATCTGAGAAGCAGGGGAGTAAAAATTCTATTTTTTCAGGATTTGATAGTTAGATATTTTAAAACACATTAGACCCCCCACAACAGTCTTTTAAATTACTGAAGAGGTGAAATATATTCTTGTTAACTAGACTTTTTTGGTCAGAGAGATCAAAAAAAGAATTTTTAAAAACTGCAATTTTTACCTATATTTATCTTTATTTGATTGCCATATAAATGTATGAAATTCATAATATGCAGCCTCAGTGATCATTAGAGATCTAAGAGACATGAGTCTAGAACTCAAGGGAGGAATCTGAGAAGAGGCAAACATCACTTTGTCATGATACTGTACTATGAGACTATAAAACTAAGATCCCTCACTGTTAGAACATTTAGAGAAGAAGGCAAACCCTCAAATCACAGCAAATTTAAAGAAAGCAAAGTGTTTCAGTTGCTTTTTGTATTGCTGGGACAAAACACTGGACACCAACAGGTTCAAGGAGGAAAGGTTTATTTTAGCTAAGAGTGTGTAGAAGTTTCAGACCAAAACTGGCTCCAAGGCAGGGTGTCATGGCACAGGGCCGTGGAAGAGGAAAAACAGTCCTCAACAAGGCAGGAAGCAGGAAGCAGTGAGCAGCAAGTCTGCCTTCTTTCTGTCCCTTTACTCCGTCCAGGCTACAAGCCTATTGATTGATGCCACCCACACTGGGGTGGAGGTGGGGGAGTCCATTACACACATCCTCAGGCATAATATCGTGCCCTTAATGTACATTCACACACCCTAGATCTGGCAAGCTCTCACTTATGACCACATTAAGCTTTGGAGAGACAACTAGATCAAAGTCATAGCAATAAGTGAGGAAAGGAACCTTTAAAAGAAAATGGGAAAGTCATAGAGAAACAGCAAAAATGAAACTTCCAGGCCCTCAACTGTAACCTTTAATTCATTTCTCTATTCAGTCACACCTCACCCAACCACTTTTACCTTTTGCTGGCACTGTCAACAGCCTTTGGTATTACACCATTACCCTACTGGGTCTTCTACCTTAGATCAGATATTTTTGGTGTTGTTCGTACAAGTATTTCTTCCCTAGAACTCTTTTTGTGATTATTACTGAGCCTAAGAAAGAAGAGGATTTCAGGATAAGTCCACTGAATCACATACTCAACACAGGTGTTTTGCTTCCTTAATCAGTTATTTAGTATATGAAGCATGAACTTGGAAGAAAGATCTAATATTTAAACATATATTATCTGTTAGTGGTGCAATGTGGTGGGTCTTTCCCATATAAACTATTTACTCTTGACAATACCATGAATTAATTTTCATTAAACTTTGAAAAAGCTAAGAACCTTACCTGAGACAACATTGGAGTATAGATATTTTACCTCCAAAACCCTTTGCTGTTCTTTCAGATTCAACCAAATGTCAAAGAATAAAGCCAGGAATGCTGGTGCACACCTATAATCCCAGTTAACTAAGAAGCCAAGGCAGGAGGATCACTTGGGCCTAGGCATTGGAGACCAGCCAGTAAGACCCCATTCTCAGAAGGGAGGCAGGGGATAAGAAGGTGATATTCAAAATATTTCCACTGTTGGGTAACAGGAAGTCCAAAAGCACTACAATTATTGAAAATACGTTCCCCCTTAACAGAAGTAAAAACTGAAAGCGTCACATAAAACTATACTATCATCTTCCAGTGGTAAACAGACAGGCATAACTAGACTGGGCTTAACTCCAGTTGTACTTTTCAAGTTTCACCTGCACTTAAAAATAGTGACTCTTCTATTTCTAGAAAGAGGGAGTAGAAGCACTTTTCCCTATTCTAACTACTGTACTGTTAAAAAATGTATTACGAAAAACTGGATGAAGAACATAAAAACTAAACCATAAAGAGACTGAAGACAGGTGAAGAGAAGTAGGCAAACCAGCTAGGAAATCTGAGAAACCATGGTGATGAAGTCCTTGGATTTTCTTTTGCCCCAAATATCACTGAAAAGGACCTACAGAAGCCAACAACCCCAAAATTCCAGCAAGAACCGGCCAGGAAAAAAAAATACTTCACCCAAAGCCTACTCTCTGTAGATAGAAAGCTAGGAAAAGTCCAACCTAGACAGGGAGAAAATGCTTAGACAACAACAGCTAAACACCGAGTAACTCCAGAAGGCATTGGAGCCCTACTCCCACCCCACCAGCAGAAAAAAGAACCGGAGCCCAGATTTCCCCTCCCACCCAGACATCTCACAGTCACACCTGAGCAATGTCAGAGGAGGACAAGGACGAGCCAGGAATGCCGTATAATCCAGGCAAGCATTCCTGCTCATCCATCCTAGAGAAATGAAATGAAAACTCATATCTACATCAAAACCAGCACAATTACTCACAGCAGCTTTCTTCATAATAGAAAAAAAAACTGGGGCACACCAGAATTAACTACTTAGAGAAGGGGTTACACTACACCCTGACATAACTGACCACAGACTATTACTCTCTAATAAGAGCAAACCACTGATGCATGCAAGAGTGTAGGTGTGACTGTAGAACATTGTGTTGAGTGGGGATGGGGCGATTTCAGAAGGCCTCCAACTGTAAGAATGAACTTGTAAAACACTCCTCCCAGTGACAAAACTCTGAAGAACAGATTAGTGGATGCCATGGCTAGGGATGGTATGAGGCAAACAGAGACAACTAGAAAGATAATGTACAAAGGAGATCTCAGTGAGGTAGAAATAGTCCTGCACCATTACTATGGTAGTGGCACAAGGATCATACAGGTGAAGGTGACACACAGTCGTAGATACACTTCATCTGACTGTCAATTTCCTGTCTTCAGGATTGTACTATAGTTGTCAAGAATATAACTAATGGTACAAGCAAAGTGAACGATGCATTGAGACCTCGTCATACCATCTTCACAAGTTCCTATGAGTCTATAATTCACAAGACAATACCATTTTAAAAAATGACGCCTAGTCCACAGAAATAAACACTTGTAATGGAGGAACTCGACCAGCTCTATTTTTTAAGAGTTCGAAGCTAATTTTTTATTTTCATAATATCTTATTAGTGCATGTTAGCAGTACGTAGTGTTTACTACATTCACTAGGTTTAGATGACACATCTTAATCCCCTTCAGGGAGAGGGTATCATTCTGCAGCGTAGCTATCCCAGTAGGAGCCACTTGTACAGAGTATTAGGACTGAAACTACAGGCAATCAGGGCACCTGTGTGCATCTGCTGAAAAAGAACAAGGAAAGAAATAACTAAATCTACAAATCTAATTTAGGTCTGGCCAGGTTTTTTCCCCTAGTGTGGAAACCTGGCATTAAGTGAATCCATATAACATAGATGGGCTAATCAGTCATCCATTATATTATAGACCATTTTACACAAATATGTCATCCCACGTGGGCTATTCTTTAGTTTCTTATGCATTTGGGATCCATGTTTTAACTATAAAATGCCAAAGAACAACTATAATATTTAAATATGCAGCAATTTAAGAAGATTAATGTTTGAGTCCTCACTTTGGATATGTAACAAAATCAGTTTGTTTCTATTTTTTAACAAAGTGCTACCCCTGAGATACTTATGACACCAAGTATTCCTGTCTTGACTACAAATTCTGATGGATCGACTATTCTTATTAACGATTACAAGTATTACCTAAAAGTCCTTTCGGGTTGTACTGTTTGGGAAGCGTAACAAATAAGTATGGAAGCCAGGGATTACTTTGAGCTGAAAGACAATGTGTGGACTGAACGTTATGAGTGGTTCTTATTCATTCTTTAATCATCATCACTGTGCATCTACTCAGCCGAGCTGAAGAGTCTGACCCTGTCTTCCATAGGTTTTTAACCTGTGCAAAGGTGAGACTGAATACATAAAACGATAAACAGCAAAGAAACAGATGCTGAAACGCGGACTGGCACAGAGCAGACACGGGCCAAAGTGCTTGTGTTCACTAGAACTGTTTTTGCATGAGCTGGAAAGGGAGTTTGGGTCTTCTGGGTTCACAGACCCTTCTGAGGAACAGCTTCAGCGATGCAGATTTATGCCCCACACCGGGACGGTTTCCCTCAGTTGTGTTGTGCACGCACTTCCCAAACTGCAGCTATTTTGAAGCAAGAAACCTGGTGCGCGCGCACACACACAAGTGCAAAGGAAGCATGAGGACTCGCCTTCCACACAGCCTTGATCCACCGCGGCGTCTTTCTCCCCAGCCTCTGGATTTAAAGGTTTGGGGTGGGCGTGGGAACCTGACAGAGAACTGTTCGCCTTGCCTCAATACTACCAATCTCTCTGCTTCCTTTAGCCAGAAAGGACCCTGACGTTTTCTCCCGTTTACAGAATTACGACTGAGATTGGTTTTCTGTTCTCCGTTTGTTCAAGTTGAGGCTTAAACTTCACATCCCTTAAACTTGCCAACTGCCCGAAGCTCGGTTTAAAAACAATAGCCATATTTAGCAGAGGATCCTTCAAATTCTTCTACAGAAAGTTGCTTTGTGATAGTGGGAGGCCATCGACACCTACTCAGACGTTCTCCCCTTACCACAGCTGAGGGTTATCACTTTCGTTATCATGACAAAGTTTTCCCCTTTCGCCTTTTGGCACGAGCTTTGCCTCCGCAGATGTGAGCGCAGCGAGGGCTGAACCCACTGCGGGAACGTCTGCAAAGCGGTGCAGGACGCTGCCCAGCAAAACAGCTCGCCCGCCCGCCAGGGCGCCACGGCCCTGCGAGAGCGCGCAGCGCGGTGCACGGAGCCGGGCCCGGAGGGGAAGCAGAGCACTAGCCCCTCCCGACAGGGAACCCGCCGTGCGCAGGCCAGGGGAGGAAAGAAAGAAAGCAGGACGGGAAAGCGAGGAGAGAAAGCCACCCCCGTGCTCCCCAGGCCCGCGAGAGCCAGCGAGCGAGCGAGCGGGCGCGGAGGCCGCTGCAGCTGGAAGTCATTGTGCGCGCTGGCGTCCGCGTTGCCACAGCGACCGCCCGGCCGGCGCCAGCGGAGGGGGGAGGCGGGCTCGGTGAATGGGTGACGTCACGCGTCCGGCGCCAGGCAGTCTGGGCGGCCGAGCCAATGAATCAGCTGTCGGGGGAGGGAGCGCAGCGCGGGGGAGGGCGCTGCAGGAATGAGCCCGGAGCGGGCCGCGCGGGCGGAGGGAGAAGGGAGGGGAAAGGCCTGCAGCGCGCCCGCCCCCCCAACCTCCCCACCCCCCGCGGCCTCTGGGCCCGCGCCTCTGACCCCCATTGCGGCTGTGCCCCGAGGCCGGGGCTCCAGCAAGCCAGAGCCCAGCAGTCGGGAGGGGAGGTTGTATATTCTTCACTTACTGTGATTCGGCTGTTCCTTTAAAAGGGGAAAATGAAGTTTGCTGTTCTAGATGAAAGGGACTTTGGAAGTGGGACTTCAGTGGATTCACTGTGGGCTTACTGTGTGCAACGCTGTGTTGGGGTAGCGCGCACAGAGTGGAGAGAGCTGGGAAGGGCCAGAACTGAACTACACTGTAAAGAACGCAGGATTCAAGCTTGGAACCTGTGCTGTCTTCAGTTAGTCTGTAGTGCAGGACTCTGCGGTGCCTGTAAGGGAATCTAAATGGCTCCAAAGTACTCCAAAGTTATTTTCAGCGCTTATTTTATTATCCCTACATCCTAGCTTGCTGTCTGGGTTTTTGCGTCCTCCAGGAGCCCAACCACTGGATTATGGTCATTTTTGCGTCCCCAGCATCTAGCTGCCCTGTCAGTCGTGAGAAGGCCTGGTAAATGTCCATGGATACTCTACAGTGCCATAGCAAGTGTTCTTGGAGTACAGGCTTGAGTAAAAGCAGAAAGTCCTTGAATTCCTAAACAACCCCTTTGGGTCCTTGCTTGATTTGGGTGCTGTTCAAGGTTGATGACACAATGTTCCCGAAACTGATAATACTGTCTGTCAGCGAAGAGGTGCCCAAACTGTCCCCACCTCACTCTCCTTGAAAAATGAGACCTAATGAGATATTTCTTCAAGACCCTGAAGTTATATGAGCCTACTAGCATGCTTTATCAACCCTTACATCTAAATTTTGAGTTTATTTTTTCCTGTACTTGTTTCTGGTTCCATGGCAATCATTCATTCCACAAACATTTCAGGATGCCTGCTATGTAAATGGGAGGTAGGTAGGTAGGTAGTTTTAATTGGATAACTTTCACATCAGATAGAATCCCCAACCTAAAAATCCTTAAATACATGTATATAAGAAACTAGAGAAGAGGGCCGGGAGTTAGCTCAGTGGTTCCAGCACCTGTCTTACAAGCACAAGGGCCCAGGTTCGATCCCTGGTAACCACATACAATAATGGGTGTGGAGACTCACGCCCAGCAGCAATCAGTACCACATACCACAGTGCCAGGCATGGTGGCTCACGCCTGTAATTCCAGCACTTGGGAGGCAGAGGTAGGAGGATTGCTGTGATGAGTTTGAGGCTGAGCTCAGGTCCAGCCTGAATCACAAAGCGAGACCCTTTCTCAAAAAACCTAAAAAAAAAAAAAAGAAAAAAGAAAGAAACTAGAAAAGAAAAACACATTTTAACAAACCATTATAGAGCAGGTCATCTCAGAGTTTGATGTGCATTCAAGTCCCTGAGCATCAGGTTGAAGCGCACACAGGAGCAACGTTTGGGATTCTGTTTCACTAAGGAACATCCAGGTGATGTTGACAACACTTGGTCCAGATCGCACTTTGAATGATGAGGATCTTCAGAGTACCAAGGAAAGCCTGAGGTACGAATGTGATAGCTGTAAGATGTCATTTCCGGAAGCCCATGGAAGGAGAAAGAAGTGTCAGATGACCCAGCATCTGATGGGCTGGGGAGAAGGAAAGAATCTTCCAGAAAAAGCAGCATAACTCTTTGCAAAGAGTAGAGGAATAGTAGGCAAAAGTAGAGGAATATTTTGACTTTAAGGAATATTTGAAGAAACTGCAAAAGATGATATTATATATTTACTAGTGGTTAGTAAGACCTAGAATTTAGAGAACTTCTAATTTCAGAGCCAAAAAGCACCCTGGAGGCAGAGTCCTGAACAAGGTAACACAAATGTGTAAAATGCACTGCAGTCCCTCTCATTAGATAAAGATGGAGCTCAGGATAGACGCCAAACCTCAGAAATCTTCATTGCATATACTGTGTATGTGTGTTAGTCAACTTTTTCTTACTGTTTCAAATGCCAGATATAATCAACTATGAAGAGTAAATATGTTGGCTCCCGGTTTTGGATGCTTCTGTCCCTGGTCCATTGCCCTGTGGCTCTGGGACCTGTACTGAGTGAAGCAGGGTGCCATGGCGGTGGGAACCGCTGGTTCATAAGAAAGAGAAGAGATCAGTGCTCCAGAGTCCTCTTCAAGGCAATCTACCACTAGACCTTGGCCTTCAGATTCCCACCACCACCCCACTCTGTGCCTAGCTCTTCACACATGGGCCTCTGGGGGATCTTTCTCAATGTAAATAAACTATAGTGTTATGAATAGCAGAATCCTTGATGTAAGAAGGAAACATCCGTCAGTTTCTCAGCAGGTAGAAAATAGGAAAGAAGGAGATCAAATGAGAGAGGCCCGTTGGAACCAATACTCATCCTCCGAGCATGGAATTCAGGTGTGTTCTGGGCTTGCAAGATGAGAAAATAGAGGGAAGGGTTTGATCTGAAACAAATGTTGTATTTGCATAAAATATAATGGTTGAAACTAACCTTTAGATATCTTTTCAAGTAAGATAATAAAAAAAACAAAAACTGCCCTCCATCATTCCCATGACCCAGTGTAACATTTTTTCCACTCTGGCTTTACATCAGAATCACTATTTTTTAAAATATGGGTGTCTGAGCCCCATCCCACAGGAATCGAATCAGAATCTCTGGGAGTGGAGCCCTGGCATCAGTGTTTGTAAGAGCTCCCCAGGTGAGCGTAATGTGCAGGCAGTGTGGAGAATCGCTAATCTAATATGCACTCGCCAGCTCATTTCCTAGCCTTCGTTTCTGCCCCTGCACGTTCCCCTCAGTGTTAACCATTATACCAGCACCAGATCATTTTTAATACTTGGCATGTTTTGTGGTGGGTTTTGATGGTTTATAGCACATCCGTTTAGCTTGATATCCTCCATCCCTCATTAAGTGTCACGGCTTAGTTGTGGGTAAATCCTGATATCTCTCCTTGGCACGAAAAGGGAAAACGATTTGGCACATTCATGGGTGGAAATGATAAACCTGGTGTATGAATTTGTGTGGCATCATAGTGTGGCACCGTGATGCGCTGCAATTGTTTCACTTGTGTTTTATCTTTGCTTTAGTAATCTGCCCTAACAGCCTCTTTAGAATTAGAGCTGATGAAAGGGGTGAATTGTTAGATGTTTGAAACACTTCTTTTGGATTTCTCTCAAAAGTAATTTTAGTTGTGTACTGAAAAAAAAAATTCTGAATGTGTGAAGTACTTGTGATTTCTTTCTGTAGTTAACTCTTAAACTTCATTGGTCCACATATCCTTTAGAATTAATCGAATAGCTACGACATACCAGACATTTCTTCAGATAGGAAGATGCTAAGAGATCATTCTCCATGTCCTCAAAAAGGAAAGGATGTGCATAGTAAATTTCAAGTATTATAATTTTTCAGTTCAGACATTTAAAAAGTGTTTTCCACCATCTGGCAGTCATGTTTTGTAAGTACTGTTTTCAAATTAAATTCATTCACTTATTTAAATAAAAGTATTCCCCTTTATATTCCTGCCTTACATCTGCCTCATTTTCCACTCCTACCCATAGAAACCACTATGATTGATTCTCAGGATATTTTCTGCATTAGTTCTATAAATATAAAAATGAAAATACATTCACATTACCCCATTCTCATATTTTTCTATATCTTTTAAGTATTGGGAATGTATCTTTCTGTAAAACACATTCCATTGTCATATTGTTGTTCCTCCATAATAGTCTCTTGTCTAGAAGTCTCATGATTTATTTACCTTATTGCTACTGGTGGTAATTTAGGTTGTTTCTAATCTTTTATTACAAAACTGCAGAAATAACCTTGGATCTGTGTCCTTTACCCACAGTACATTAAATTTATCTGTGGGATACATTTCTACTAGTGAAGGGACGAACCCTTTTACAAAGTTAAGACTCCTGACTATTTTCTTAAGATAATTTCCTAGGCATAGAGCTCTTAGAATTAAAGATGTAAATATTTTTAAGGGTTTTTAAAAAAATTTTTCCTGGCAGATTACCATCTGGAAGGCTAGTACCAATTCACTTTTTCAATCACATGGCATAAAAGTATCTCTGAGGCCTCATCAGTACAAATATCTTCTTTTCTTAAAAAAATTATTTGTTCAGATCATCAAAATATTATATATGGAATATGTGTATGAATTTCTGTATGTGGTAAAAAGCTTTAACTTTACATGTTAACTTCATGTCATTAGGGACTTCTTTATACATTTTTCTCTGTCCAGTTTTGAAGAATTTTTCTCTCACTAGTTTGCAATAAACTAATACACTAAGGATAATAATGACATATTAAACTCTCACCTTCTAGGTGCTGTGCTGAGCCATTTTAATTGGTCCTATATATTGTGAATATTTTATCTGAATTTGGTGTTTGTCTTTAATCTTTGTTTAAATGTTGTTTCCTCTTAACCAGAAGAAGTTTTAACAATTATCTAATAAAGCCCATTTTCATGAATTTTGTTTACTTTCAACTACAAAAAAATTGATGTCATTCTTAAATCAGGTGAGCATTCCTTTTTAAAATTTGTCTAGTTCCTGTAAGAATTATAATAATTTTTTTTTCTGGTATGGAGGATTGATCCAGAGACATATGCAGTGAGCTACACCCTTTTTAACTTTGAGACAGGGTCTCACTAAATTGTCCAGGTAGAGCTCATGTTTGTAACCCTCCTGTCTCAGCCTTCTAGAGTACTAGGATTACAGTCATGCACAACATGCCTGGTTAGGTTTTTAAAAATTTTAAAACCCCACTTAATCACTTCATATCTAAAAAATGAACTTTTTTCCATTTTAAGAAAGCAGCCTAGATTTCTTTTAAAATAAATATATATAACTAGAAAAGAGTCAGAAAAGGCTAAGATTACCCACAATTCCCCTAACCTGAGGCAATTCCAATTAACTTCTCAAAATTCGAAGGGTTTTTCTATGTGTAAGTATGTCTGTATACATCTGTTGTTGAGCTTTGTTTGTTCACAAAAGTGGCATTTTACATTATTCTGTGCATGTATTTTGTAACTGCTCCCTGCTCCCTCCTCCCTCTGCCTTGGCCACACAGGTGACTGTCCTTCTGGCTCATAACTGCGCCTCCTCCGCTCAGTCATCTCATGTGCGGAAGAACGGAAGACAGACAGATCTGTCCTGAGATCCATTTTACTTCCAGGAGAAGGGAACCTAACCAGAAGCATTCCAGGGAAGATCCTCCTGCAGATTTGATGCACATTAGCTCAGAATTTCCAAAAGCAGTTTAACCTGTCGCTGCTCCAAGACTTTCAGTTTCTTCTGGAGCCTTGCCAGCAAGAAAAAGCTAAGACAACACTTACCCATCAGCCTGCTTCAAGAGACAATGCAGTAAGGAGATAAAAATCTGCTGTTCAAGATGCTCTTCTGACTGGTCTCCTTCCATCTGTACTCTCTCCTCCTCCATAAACTTTGTCTTCACTCTGCCCAGCCTATGTGCACTGCTCCTTTTGGATAATTTTTAACTCATGCCCTTTATTGATTTCTTGACAAAAAATGAGGGCATGTTTTGCTCTCGCAGAGATCCAACCTTAGATTTATTCTAGCTGTAACACTAGCATAGACCATTCTATCAATTATGGATGTCTTCATGTGTGTCGATGCAATAGTAGAACAGTAGTAATGTTACCTTATTCTAGAGACTTACCCTTATAAATAAATAATGAGATGTTTCTGCGAAATGCCTTTAGCAGAGGCATAGGAAAGCATTACTTCTCAAAAGGCTGTACATTTGAGAGATTGAAAGCTAATACCAAAGGCTTCACACTAGGACATACGTCACTTATGCTTGGAGAAAAAAAAAAATAAACTAGCAACTCTGTAATGCTACGTTGAGTGTCTGGGTTTCTCTACATGGAAAGTGTGAAACCCATATGAACAAACTGGAGCCTAAAATAGATCATTTGCTATGCAGGAAAACTGATTTCTCCACCTCCAAACATGTTCCTATGTGTACCTTTAAATCACTACACTTGGTTAATATCTTAAAGATGGCATTTTTAATACAGTGTTACCTTCCTTGCTATCATATATCAAATTAGAAAGTTGTGTTACATTCATTTCAGTGATGGTGTGTATGGTAATTTCTATTATTAAATCAAATCATTTTTCCTATTTCAACTAATTCATATTAGGGTTATGTACCCAGACTAGACATTAGTGCAATAGCTTCTTGAAGTGTAGCTTCTTGAGAGGACCTTTTCTGTATATTCTCCTCATGTCACTGGTAAAGTAGAAAATGTTTTGTGGTTGCCACTAGAGGGCAAATAGCCTCTTGGACTTCTCTTTTGACCAAAGAGCATCTCAGTCCAGACAGTTGTAAGGTCTCACATAACCTAGTCTTCCATCTTGCATTACCAACTCCGAGTCACCCCACAGGCTCAGCTACCGAAGGGTATTTTGTTATAAGTGTGCCCTTTCCCCAGCTCAGTGCCATGGTCCTCTTGGGATGTTAGATCGCTAATCTGAATGCACTAACTTCAGAGTCCTCCTCTTAAGTTTTTCTGCTCTAGATCTTGAACCTTACCACCCTATCATGGGAGCCCTCACCCTGGAGCACTGGGAAGCATTCTCAGGTGTTAGAGTGACCCAAAAGGCACTTACCAATCTGCTCGATTTCAGTTTACTTTCCCAGCGACACCTTGTTACCTCTCTTTGGGAGTTCATTTACATCATTCAGAATGCCTGGCACAATGGCTACACCTGTGTTGTTTCAGGCCCTCGTGTCTTGGTCCATGCTGCTGTTCTACCTGGATGCTAGTATTCCCCACCACACCCCGTCACACACTCAATTCAGAGGGTATATATGAGAAATCTTAGAGTTCTCTGATCCTTTCTTCTTCCTTTGCATAAGTCATCAATTTAGTTTTCTCTCTCTAGCATCTGGTGCACACCTCTGCTCACAGGTCTAACTGCTGAAACTGTCTGCAGACTGTTGTGATTATCTGGCAAAAATCAACACTGGATCCATTTTGAAATGCCAGCTCCACAGTTACATCTTTCTTAGCCACACTGGGAATTGTTAGAAGCTCTCAAAGTGGATGGAATGTGAGAAACTTCACTCTTCTCTGGAAAGCAGAGGGCCAGCAACTGTGGATTTTGAAGACAAAGCCTTTGAATGAGAAGGAACAAGATTTCTGCTTGATAAAAATGTGTACTCCATTGCTAGTTAAAAGAAGCAATTAGGACCTTTGGGAGAGTCTGGAGAGACTGCAGTGGAGTGGAAAAGGTTTGGAGAGGCCAAACATCACAGCCAGAGACAGGGAAGTGGTTCGAAAATACAGCTGTGGCTGGAGGTGCCAGGAAAGTGAGCTTGGCGGGAAGCCATGAGCCATGACGAGGGCTCCGTGGGAGTCACGTCTTCACAGCCCCCAGAGGACTATCCAGAAAAGTGGGACTTCTGCTTCCTCTGGACAGTAATAACAGAGTGCGCTGTGCACACTACGATCCAGTTCTGTTTTTTCAAGCAAAAACAAATTACTCCACAAAACTATCAAGATAATCAAGATAATCAAAAACAAGGACAGTCTGAAAGCTGTCACAGCAAGAGGAAATTTAAAGACACGATGACTAATTATAATGTGTTATTCTGGATGGGATCCTGGAACAGAAAAAGGACATTGGGGGAAATCTGAATAAGGTAGAGACTTGAGTTAGTAATACTTTATCAGTGTTTGTTCACTAATTTTAATTACATGCACGCTGCTGGAGAAAGACGCTAATCAGAGGGAAACTGAGTCTGGAATACGCGCCATCACTCTGGTTTTTCTTCTCAATGTCTCTGTGTACTGAAAAAATTTCTAAAAAACAAACTTTGTTTTTTAATAGAAGAATAAGAAGGGAGGAGGAAGGGAAGAAAAAAGAGAAGGAAAAGAAGAAGATGGAGAAAATGAACAAAACCTAACTTGTGAAGAAATCTTCGAGGCACTCAAGACCCTGAAATGGTGCAGAGTCCCTGGAAGCATAGACTTTCCAAGAACAGGGATGAAGGGCTGGGGATTTAGCTCAGTGGTTCCGGTGCCTGTCTTGCAAACACAAGGACCTGGGTTCGATCCCCCGGGAACCACATACAATAATGGGCGTGGAGACTCACCCCAGCAGCAATCAGTACCACATACCACAGTGCCAGGTGTGGTGGCTCACGCCTGTAATCCCAGCACTCGGGAGGCAGAGGCAGGAGGATTGCTGTGATGTGAGTTTGAGGCTGAGCTCAGGGCCAGCCTGAACCACAAAGCGAGACCCGGTCTCAAAAAACCTAAAAAAAAAAAAGAATAGGGACGAAAACACCCACCCCACCTCAGTGGCCGGAGCACAGCACCTGGGTTTACAACAGGGTCAATGCATAGAGATTGAATTAAAACTGATTTGTCATGCATAAGAGGTGAGAGGCAGCAAGAAGAATATTTTCTTCTACTGATAAAACTCCAGAATATGTTTACTTAAGTTGATAAAAAAATTTATAAAGATAACATTTAGAAAGAATATTGTAAAATACCCTCTTATAGCAGAAAATGATCCAAGACTCTGCTCTTTAATAATACTACCTGGAAGAAAACCATTCTTATAAAAATGAGATGTTAAAATTAAGGTAGAAAATACACAAGCGATCAGGTACATAATGTTGAAATAGTTTATTAAGTAAAGAACAAAGGTTTGATTCCTTTCCAAAGAAAAAGCAAACATATTAAAACTCTCCTACGTCCTAATATTTGAAGTACACAGACTGAAAACTGAAAGTGCTCATGTCTTTTGATATAAAAATTGTTCTTTTATATGTTTATTATTCCAGTGAAAGAAACTTGAAAAATGACACTCATTAAATTGAATTTCACTCATGAAAAGTATTTTGAAGTAATTTGTAAAATAGACATTGCAAGCTTAGATTTTCCATATTGCTTTAATTTTTAATTTTAGTACATACTTGTAGTACAAAATATATACACATATTAGTACATATTTACATTCATCTTGGGGAGTTGGTACAGGCACATAAGTTCTTTTTTGTCTTTCTAACTCTTCCTTCCCCCACTCCATCTCTTTTTTTAGGTTTTTTGAGACAGGGTCTCGCTTTTGTGGTTCAGGCTGGCCCTGAGCTCAGCCTCTAACTCACATCACAGCAATCCTCCTGCCTCTGCCTCCCAAGTGCTGAGATTACAGGCATGAGCCACCATGCCCAGCACTGTGGTATGTGGTACTGATTGATGCTGGGCATGAGTCTCCACACCCAGTATGGTATGTGGTTGCCAGGGATCGAACCCGGGTCTTTGCGCTTGCAAGACAGACGCCGGAACCACCGAGCTAACTCCCCAACCCCCTGCCTCCATCTCTTGATCCCTCCCTTTTTGCCATGTTTTCAATATATTAAGGTCTAGTAGATTTAAACTCAAAAGATGTTGACAAGAAAAATGATGAAAAAAATAAAAGTCCCGATAATGAATCCTGAATCATTTGGCCTGCCAGGATCCTCAGCATTGACTGAATCGGTTGAGGGTCTTGCTGATGACTCAGGACTCTGTGAAGCTGTCTTGCTTGTCACAAGACAGGCTCTCAGCTGCACTGAGAGAGCTGTAACCTCTCCTCGGCAAGCAAGCAGAAACCCAATAGACACTTAGCTTGGTCACACAACACAGACTGATGTTCTCTTCTTGACATTTTGCAAGTAAAGTAAAAAAGCTCATTTGTTTGGTCCTCTCACAACACATTAATCAATGCACATTCATCTCAAAGTCATAAATCAGTAATGCTTTAATATCCACTCACTTCCAGGTAATGATAATTACTTACATGAAATAGATTCTCTTTTTCTCTCTACATAAAATGAAAGAGAGAACTGAGGAAGAGCAGGAACAAAGGACTCACAGCACGTGCTGGGCAACGACAAGATGGAATGAGCTCCGGGTGGGATTAACTTGTAGTGTGTATAGTTGATATTGTCAAGTAGAAAATATTTAAATGGAAAGAGAGTTTAAGGGTAAATAATGAGGGGAAAACAAATGTGGTAATAATAAAGAAAAAAGAAAACAAAGGTTGTGTATATAGGGGGTGGGGGAGGCGGGGTGGAGGGAAAGGGAAAAAAAGAATCAAGTCATGTCATATTCCAGTACAAACTCTTAATGTCAAATGCAATAATCATGTGTATTCATAATGTACCAATAAAGATAAGTTTTTAAAAAAAAGAAATGAGAATTAGATAGAAAACCCCACATTCCTTCGTGATGGTAGTTGTCAGTGGGTTCGAATGTCTGCTCCAAGACCTGCTGTTTGGAGAAATTCTGAATGCATTTTCCAAGATTCTTAATGACTCCAACAAATCAGGTATTATCCATATTTTAAAGACAAGAACTCTGGTGTCCACAAAGGTTAGTGATTTATCCAAGTTTATCTACCCCATTAGAAGCAGACTTAGGAATCAAACTTAAATCTTAGATTCCAGAGAATGTGGGACCTTCCATACTGCTTGTCGGCATGTCCTTGTCTGAAATTTCTAGGTATAATTTTATATGTTCTTTATAAAATGTCAGTTCTTTTTACTCCTAAAATTTTTTGTTGGTTCATTTGTTGTCCTTTCCAACCTTCTGTAATTTAATTGCAACTTATTGAAATAGAAGCGATTACTGTTTTCACATCAATCCCTGTAAGCTCCATTATCTGAACCTCACTCTGGATCTCTTTTTGCTGTTTTAGTTTTGGTTTTTGGTCAAATCCTATCTTCTTGTTTTCTTTGTTACATTCTATTGCCAGATACTGGATGTATGTGAAACCTGTCAAGAGACTATACGGTGATATGCTCCTCCAGAGAGAATAGACACATTCTTTAGGTAGGTAGCTAAGATAAGGGCACCAGCACCTAAAGGCACTTTAGTCAGGTCAGCTTGGAATTTTGCAAAATCTTGGGTAATAGTGATTATTAAGTTTCAGGGAAAAGGTCAAACTTCACATGCGTTCTGTGCATGACTGGCTATTCATTCCATTTCTCACTTATTGGGTACTGTATTTGAACAGAGGCCCTGTATGAGGCCCTATCCTAAATTCTGAAGATGCCAAAGTGAATAATATACAGGCGGCGACATAGAGATATTCATTGTGGCAGAGAGACAGACACGTAAAATAGTCCTTACAACACTCTATGATTTACATTGTAATTGAGCTCTGAACAAAGAGATAGGGCGTAAGTGACAAAGTATATCTGGGAAGTAGGGGAAAAAAAATAAGCTCAGATGAAGCAGGATTTCAACCTACTCTTCAAAGGATGATTTAAATGTTTGCCAAGTGAAGAAGATGAAGTTGAAGATGAAGTTGAACTTGTGGAGTTGTGGAAATAAACTAGTATTAGCCATCTTGAAGCTCTGTGATTTTGCCTACCTCACATCCTTTCTCTTACAATCCATTTCTCCGCTGTTCTTTCCAAAACACAAATGTTATCACTGAGTTCCCATCTCTTTTCATGATGGTTTCAGATCGTTTGGCAGGCACCCAGAGCCCGTGTCATTCTAAACTTCCACCCACATGTCCTGTTCCAGTTCCCACCCTGTCTTCCAGGCTACACGATGGCTGGATGGAAACACCCAAAACACTGGGGACCACAGCCTTCCATCTCCCTGCAGGGAGTTTTCCTGCCTTGTGCACGACTTCTTCCCATCACCATCTGAGAGTGCTTCATTATCACCTCTTCATCACACGGTAAAGCCTGGTGATTCATCTGGGTCCTTCTAGAAGATTGTGGGCCAGCACAACACTTGTTCTCAATGCATGTTTTGGGTAATGCATGAAAGAAATACCAGTAATTAACAGTTCAAGGATAAAAGGATACCCTCAAAGGAGGTACACAGGTACCACCTATGTGTTTTGAATATTATTATGCAAACATGTTTTTGAGATAAAACTAGCAAAAGGGGGCTGGGGATTTAGCTCAGTGGTTCCGGCACCTGTCTTGCAGGCGCAAGGGCCCCGGTTCGATCCCCAGTAACCACATAACATACTGGGTGTGGAGACTCACCCCAGCAGCAACCAGTATCACATACCACAGTGCCGGGTGTGGTGGCTCACGCCTGTGATTCCAGTCCTAGGGAGGCAGAGGCAGGAGGATTGCTGTGATGTGAGTTTGAGGCTGAGCTCAGGGCCAGCCTGAATGACAAAAGTGAGACCCTGTCTCAAAAAAAAACCTTAAAAAAAAAAAAGAAAGAGATAAAACTAGCAATTTCTCTGGGCCAGGCATTTAGTTCAGTGGTTTTGGCATCTGTCTGGCAAGTAAGCACAAGATCCTGGGTTTGATCCCCAGTATCACATATCACAATGCCAGGTGTAGTGGTTCACGCCTTGTAATATCAGCACTCGGGAGGCAATGACAGGAAACTGCTGTGAGTTGGGGCTAACCTGGGATACACAGTGAGTTCAGGGCTGGCCTGAACTATAAAACAAGACCTTATCTCAAAACAAAACAAAACAAAACAACAAAACAAAAACCTAGCATTTTCTTATAGATATTTTCCCTCATTTGAGTCCAAGAATGTATCATAGTTAATAGGATTTTCACTATCATTTGGCTTAAAAGAACTCTTGCTGGATCCTGAAAATAAGGGAAAACATAAGATAGCCTGGTAGTAGCATCCAAGTCTTCTACATAAACTGTTCTCTTTTTGAGACAGGGTCTCACTTTGTAGTTCAGGCTGGCCCCCAAGCTCAGCCTCAAACTCACATCACAGCAATCCTCCTGCCTCTGCCTCCCAAGTGCTGGGATTACAGGCATGAGCCACCATGCCTGGCACTGTGGTATGTGGTACTGATTGCTGCTGAGCATGAGTCTCTACGCTCAGTATTGTATGTGGTTAACCGGGGAATTGAATATGGGCCCTTGCGCTTGCAAGACAGGTGCCGGAACCACTGAGCTAAATCCCCAGCCTACATAAACTTTTCAATGTAAAGCATAATTATGGCTACCTCTTTGAAGTCTGGATTTTTCCAATACTTATATCCTTTTATTTACTCTTTCTGATTGTAAGTCTCAACTGCTACCTATTAGACCTCAAGTCTTTATGACTCTTAACTCTGGTCTTCAAAAGTTAAAGTTCTGTACAGATTACATCATGAAACAGCACAAGTACACTAATAAAAAAGCTGGTGAAATCCAATGAAGTTTGTTGTTCCATCAATGGTAACATAACTTCTTACTCATCACAAACGTATTAAGTTGTGTCTTATACTGGTAAAAATCCCCATTGTGGAGTGCAATCATGATGTGTATATGTAATGTACCAATAAAGATTTCAATTAAAAAAAAAAGTATCAGTGTTGTTTAAAATACCAATATGTGGGAAAAGACTACACATTGTATAGGAATTCCCTGTTCTATCTTTAAAAACTTTTCTTTACACTTCAATTCTTCTGAAGAGAAAAAAAACCCTTTGTTTTAAGAAGTTGGAGGATGAGAAGAACTATGTTCAGAGAATGTGTCACCTATTGAGAAATCAAAGTCACCTGAGCATTATCCATGATGTATCACTACACTCTGACAGATATTAGTCAGCTCAAACCATGGAAGTCAATGACTCTTTTTACAAATATCCTCCTATTCTGCTCTATATCTGAGTTTTATATTCGTATGTTTAATCCAGGGAAAATTCAGATATAGCTTGTGTTTCATGCTTATTGTCTGCTCTTAGAACTGATTTTCTCAGCACCCCTCATTAAGCTAAAAAAAGTCACTGGGAAGTAATCAATATGCTTTCAATAACACTGTTTTATAAAGAGCAGTGAAAACAAAAATCATTATTTAATATAAATTCATATTAAAATCACTAGAATTATAATAAATATAAATACACAGTTTAACACAGCAGAAAGCGTCTTTCACCAAGTTAACTCCAAGGTATGTGCCTATGTAAATATAATCTGCATCAGTGAGAACCAAATATTTTAAACCCCAATGATTTGAAATATCAGATAACTAGCTGAGCTAGTTCCACAATCTTCCCTGTAGAAGATCTAAGCTCAAGAAACCCAAAATATAAATAATGTAATGAGAAATACAGAAAGGTAGACGTCATGAAGAATGGGAAGGGGTTCTAGGGAAGGTAACAGAGGGGTTGGGGAATAACTGAGATGCTATATGTATATGCACATACTCCCCAAGAGGCATGTAATTATTATGTATCCCAAGGATACACCAACAACAAAGATGAAAATCTAAGCCAAATAATAAAGTTATTAGTGATCTAATATTCTCCAAAGCCATTGGCTAATAAATGAACCTCTATTCCTTAAAACCACCAGGAGCATTCTCTTTAAGAATATAAAAAACTATTCTCACAAATAAGATTCTGAAGTCCACAGGCAAAAAGGATCAAAGAAAGGAGGGCTGTCCAGGGATTTAGCTCAGTGGTTCCAGCACTTACCTTGTCAGCACAAGCGCCTAGGTTCGATCCCCAGTAACCACATATAATACTGGGCACGCAGACTCATGCCAACCAGCAGTCAGTACCAAATACCACAATGCCAGGTGTGGTGGCTCACACCTGTAATCCCAGCCCTCAGGAGGCAGAGGCAGGAGGATTGCTGAGTTCAAGGCTGAGTTCAGGACCAGGCTGAACTATAAAGCAAGATCCTGTCTCCAGAAAAAAAAAAAAAAAAAAAATAGAGCTGGTAGAAAAGACCTAGGTGGGGTGCATTTTGTTCGCCCTGCAAATTGACTCAACAAGTAAGGAACTTATGCACATAACCAGTTCCTTGGAGGCTGTCAGAGTTGTTCTCTGCCTATATTAGGAAAACAGAAAAAAAAAATACAACCTGGCAAGTTTCTGAGTGTTCACTGGGGTGAAACATCACAGATTCAGAGGGTAGCAGAGAGGAGAAGTTTAGAATTACAGATCTGAGCATCAGTGTGGATATGTTCAGAGAGCACCATGCCCCAAGGAACCCAGAATGGATTCTTACTCGTGAGATACATGGTTATGGTTCATCCATTCATTTTATGTATCCTATTTACAAAGAAATCTGAGTAAAAAAAAAAAAAAAGAAAGAAAGAAAGAAAATTTTTCTTGCACTTAGAGAATTGTGAAAAGATTCTTGTACAAGATTTCTTCTACTTGCAAAGCAAGCACTTGGAGACGCTATAACAATGCAAAAAAAAATTCCTTTGAAGAAATGAATAAATGCTATCCTTTCTATGTAGAGGTACCCCCAAAGGCTCATGTAGGGATAGGTGGGGCTTTTGGAAGGTGACTGGAATCATGGGAGTGTGATATTCATCATTAGATTAGTCCATGGCTGAGTGTATAGCTAACTGTGATGTTGGGAGGCACAGCCTAGTCAGAGGTGGTGGATCACTGGGGGTGTGGCCTGAAGGGCCTCCCTCCCCCTCACTTCTCCCTTGAGCCCTCTGCTTCCTGCAACCCTGCTAGGCACTGTTTTTCTTCTGGAACTAGGGTCAACTGAGCCCAAATAAACCTTTTCTTCTTTAAATTGTAGGTATTCAGGCACTAAGAAGGTAACTAAGATAGTGCCTTAGCATACTGAATTTAAAACACTTGTGGTAATGTTTTAGTTTATTCAAGCTGATAGGTTCTCATTGAACTATATCGTGAATGCATAAAATTCAAAAGCTTCTTTCCTTCCACTTGCTCACTGTCCAAGGGTGCAAGATGAGTAGAGAAGGCATCTCCCACTTCTCAGGGGTATTTTCCTCTGTGAAGTTTTTTCCAGCCTGCATCATATTAACAGATCTAACCCAGCGGAGCCACTCTGTGCTCCCCAACAGTTTCTTCTCTGCCCTCCTTTCCTCACTGGCCGCACTTCTGACAATCTATGGTTACTTCTTCCTTTTCTCCCCAATCTTTGAATATTAAAATGATGCAGTAGTTGGTTTTGGATCTTGAACCCTTTCCCTAAATATCCTTTTCTCCTAGGAAGACCAAGTCTACTCTTACAGCTTTATATACCATTAGATGGAGATGATTACTCCCAAATGTATATCCCTAGCATAAACATTGCCCTGAACTCCAGATTTACATGTTCAGTTACCTATTCCATACTGTTTTTGTTGCGGCTGGTAGTGGTGGTGGTGTGTGTGTTTCTTTAGGCAGAACTGAACCTTGCTGAGTTGCCCAGAATGGGCCTAAACTTTCAATCCTCCTGCCTCAGCCTTCTGGGTTACAAGTATGCATCACTACTCCTGGCTCAGTAGTCATCTTAATATATGAACAAACAAGTGTTCTTCCCCAAACCTGCTCCTTGTACATTCCGTGTCAGTAAATATCAACTGTCCATCCAGTTGTTAGGACCAAACTCTACAAAATTATCTTTGACTTCATTTTCTTCTGTTCAGTGTAACCATGCAGCAGCTTTGGCTTCTCACTTCATAAGCCATTCCCACAAAATTTGCTTCCCAAAACCTCCCTTGAAACACCCTGGTCAAAGCCTGGTGATCACAGTAGCCTTCTTCCTTTTTCACTCCTGGTGTTGTCCAGAGCAGTCCCAACACAATATCAAGTCTCCCCCTCTGTTTCTCAATATCTAGTCAACTGTAGTTTAAAAACTAGCAAGGGGGAATTGCTACCAATCTCAGAGAAGGCAACTCATAACGGTCTGAAACATAAATTTGCTGGAAAACGAGACTTCATGTCAACAAGCTCCGTAGTTAATTAGAAGCACTGACGATTAGAACCTTACAAATCAATGCACTGCTCACTCTGCTTGCTTTCGGGGGTGAAGCAGAGACCAGATAAGCCTTACTCAAGGCTGGAAGAGCAAAGCTGGCCCTGAGACCAACATTAGCATCTGGTCTCAATAGTTCCCCAGAACTAGGACAGATGAGCTGTGAGGCTATTTTACAGATGACAAATCATATTTTCCCCACGTCAGAGGGTTTTATCTTCAGCTAACATTCAATGCAGAAGTTGAGCGGTTTAGTTTCATCCAAAGATGTTCTAGATACCTTAGGTTTTTAAAATGTACCAGAGTGAATAATCTATTTCTCATGATTTATAATTCTGTTGAATTTTGAGATCTTGTTAGGGAGTGAGCTCAAGTTGTTCTCACCAAACTCTGTGAAGAGTTTTCATTGTCAGGGAAAAGGCTCCACCCTCGCCTGTGCTGGCTACAGTCAGCGGCGATGCCAAAGCTGCTGCCTGGTTACACTGAACTGGGAGCTTTCCAAAGCGAAACTTGGCTGGGTTAGTGCTACTCCTCCTTTCTCTCCTCAGAAGCTATATTTGAAGAACCAGTTTACCCTGCTCATCACAGGGTTTTCTAAAAAATAGATATTTTTAACAATTTCTTCACAACCAGGCCTAGTATGATACTTGATACCATTCTTATAAGTGATCAGTAGGTTATACGTCTAAGAGATGTGCCTATCAATATTGACATAACTATACCTATGTTATTAATCTGTTTGCCTCTGATGGACTTTTATAAAGTTCTCAACATTTATTCTGCTGATGGCAACTGATAGCATTCCGTGCATGCCTTTATTTTGAACTACTATCACTCAGGATTATAGTAAGAGCAAACATTTTATCTTGCTATAAAGCTGCTCCATAGTGGTTAGTACACAATACATGAATAAATTTCTGGAATCTGGTACACTTAAATAAATAGTAGCTACAACCTACTGTTACCACTATCACTGTCTCCACCAACATCATCACTATCCCTTCACTTTTGGTTTTCTCCTGTTCATTTGTGAAATTTCTACACAAATAACTCTCAAAACTGGTCTTGAACTATCCACATATATCTATAGTCATGATGAAAGTCTAGTGCATTCAGTGCATGTTTAAAACCGTTAAACTTATCGGTTTTTGCTTGTTTATTTGTGGCACTGGGGATTAAACTCAGGGCCTCTGAAGTGAGCTACAAAGCCAAATCTTTTTACTTTTTATTTTCAGAGTCTCACCAAGTCACTAAGTTGCTCAAGATGAGCTCATACTTGTAAGCCCTCTTCCTTGGACTCACCATTTTTGTGTGTTTGTCTGTTGTTTGTTTAATGTGATGCTTGAGTCCTGCAACAGAATTACCCAAACTAAATTACCAAGAAGGTGGTGCTCAGAAATCTACCCACATTTTAAGCAGTTACTCAGGAGATTTTCATACACACTGACACTGGAGACCAGTTAGCCTACTTTTTGATTCCTACCTTCTCATCAGTGTCATTACTTTCGTCAATGATTTTCAAAGCAGTGCAAGAATATTTACCTTGTCACACCCTTAAAATTATTATTTATATAATGTGATCCCTAAGAAGCGTTTAGTCAAAATAAAGTATGTGTGTTTGACTGTACCCCTCAAAGTTAATGTGCTGAATACGTGATCCCAATACAACAGCGCTAAGAGGTGGGACCCAGTAGAGATGCTTGCGTCACTGAGTCCCTTCCCTCGTGAGAGGATTGATGTTGTTATTGTGGGAGGGGACTGATTATTGTAGGAGTAGGTTTCTTATGAAAGGTATGATTTGGTCTACTCTGAGGCAATCATTCTCTTCACCCTTTCTATGCCCTTCTGTCATGAAGGGACACAGCAAGATGGCTCTTGAGGCCAGGAATGAAACTGAGCTGTTCCTTGTCTGCCTGGAAAACGCAAGGTCCTGTGTTTGATTGAGGTGGAGGAGGGGGAGGACTAAGGGGAAGGGGGAGGGGGAGGGGGAAGGGAGGAGGAGAAGGTCCATGCCAGACATTTGCTTCTTGATCTTGACTCTCCAAAACTGTGAATCCAAAAATTTCTTTCTTATTATCTAGTCTGTGGTATTTTATTATAGCAGCACAAAACAAACTGATGATATATCATTATTGTAAAGGTTTTGATATCCATAGGAATTGGAATATTCCATTAACTCATCCATTTATGAATGGATTAACCCATTAATTCACGATTGGCAAAGCCTTCATGATGCAACTGCCTCCTAAAAGTCTCAGCCCGCCATTAACATATGACTAAAGATGAAGTTTCCAACATGTGAATTTTAGGGACACACCCAAACCATAGCATGGATATTGCTTGAAAATAATTACACAGTATCACATCAAGAAAAGCAAGCTGTTGTGTAATATGTAACACTGAGATTGAAGATGTATATGAGAGAGAATACTGTGCAACTATGAAAAAGATGACACAGAATGTTAACTATTGCCTTGGAAATATATCCATGTTATGCGAAGTGAAAATTTACATTTCCAAGAATAAGTATTGTACACTACAATTTCTATTCAAGATATAAAATATATGGTAAAAGCTTGAAAATGAAACATAAGACAGCGCTTCTGTCTAGCTGTAGATTCATAGATGGCCTTAATTTTCATCTCTGTGTTTATATTTTTTGTTATGTTTTACAACATGTATATACTTTTCCTAGGAATTAGAAAGTCAGGGACATGACTTTTAAGTAATTATAGTCAGAGGATCAATGGCAAGTAGCTTCTTGGAAGAAAAAACTATGTATCACTAAGTCCTATAATACAATACATATATATATATATATTACATATATATATATATGTAATATATATATATATATATATTTTTGAGACAAGGTCTCACTTTTATAGTTCAGGCTGGCCCTGAGCTCAGCCTGGAACTCAGAGCAATCCTTCTGCCTCTGCCTTTCAAGTGCTGGGATTACAGGCATGAGCCACTATGCTCGGCAGTGTCATGGGGTTCTGATTGCTGGTGGATGTGAGTCTCCATGCCCAGCATTGTTGTATGCAGTCACTAGAGATGGAACCCGGGCCCTTACACTTGCAAGGAAGGCACCGGAACCACTGAGATAAATCCTCGGCTCCCTGTAATATTTTTTTTGGAAGAGCTAACAACAGAGTTGAAAGAAAAGAGTAGAAAACACCAGATGGGAAGACTGCCATGAGATGAGGAAGAGAAGTTCTGACTGAATGTAGGGAAAGGAAAGTTTGAACTGAAGCAGAGAGGACAAGGGAGGAGAGTCCTACAGTTTCCCCCTCCATGCTTCTGCACATGCTGTTCCTGCTACCAGGAACATCTTGCAGTGATGAAGTCACTCTCAGTATTCAGTCCTTGCAACTCTTTCTCTGTGAAGTGTCCTTTGTCCCAAGCTTTGGTATTTTCTTTCCTTGTACCCTGTCCATGCCAGTATTGTCACAAAAACACATTGCCTTGCATTAATTGATTTTTAATTTGTTTAAAAATTTTATGAGCAGCAGGCTTCATGACAGTAAAGGACTTACTCTTGTTTAAACAGTTCCATCAGAAAACAGATGAACAATTCATGTTTGTTTTGGATTGGCTTAAATTAACTTTAATTCAAATGAAATGGCTTTAGAAACTGCTGGGTCTCAGAGGTAGAGTTGAAGAGTTAACTTTGATAGAATTCATAATCTAGATATTTTAAGCATGCAGATTATTTGGTATACAAGGAGAGTTGTACTAGAAGCCTGATAAAGAAAACATTACCATTTTTCAACTATGTGACCAGAGATTGGAGATGGCAATTCCGGAGAGAATGTTAACAGACATTGTTGGAAGGTGCCAGATATTGTCCACTTAACAATCACTGAAAGACAAAATCATCTTATATGTTACAGATTGTAGATTCTTAATAAACACAGAGAATGGATGGATGACTAGCATTCGAAACATTTTCAACAAATTACTTTGATATGACTCCAAGCTTGTACCCAGAGGCCTTGATGACAACATATTTGCATTTTTTGTACTTTGTCACAATTGTTGTCATATTTTTCCTGATAACATTCAGTTTACTTATTTTTAAAACATTGTAAGAAGGGAATCATACATTCATGCTGACTCTGTGGATGGGATGTTTTTAAAATGATAAAATGGTTACATCAGGTGAAGTAGGAATGCTTTATCAAACACATTATATTTCAAGAAGATATCATTAATTAAGGCACTTGGTCTTTAAATATTATACACTTAACCTTTTCTCTTCAAGGAAGAAAATAGTTTTACTGTAATTCCTACTATGATTTTCTTTAAACTGTACTAGTAAACACTGACTTATCAATGTTTATAAAGTTTAAAATGTTGATACATATATTGTTTTCCTTGTTTCATTGCTGAGACCAAAAACTTGACTCTCAAAATTAAAGGTTCAGTCTACAGTTTATAGAAGTTTCAGTCCATAATCAGATGGCTCCACGGCAGTGACACACAGCAGAGAACATCAGAAAGGAGAACAGTTTGGGGCACCCACACCATAGCAAAAGTGACCATAACATCATCTTCCTGTCTCTTTTATCTTATCCAGACAATTTAGGGCAGGTAACACCCACATCCTCAATCCTACCTAAGCACCCTGCTCCTAGCAGTGCACCATGAATCAATCACACACTCTAGATTCAGCCACCTCTGAAACAGCCCCAACTGAGACCTCTCAAGGCTTTGCATGAGCCAAAACATATGTCAATATCAAGTCACCAAGCTGAAAGTTAAAGATTACGCATTTTGCTAGTAGAATATATGTATGTGCATATATATATATATATGTATATATAGAATATATGTATATATACAGATATAAATACATATATATACACATGTATATGTGTACACACACACACACACACACACACACACATATATATCACTTCATTTCACCTACAAGCAATTTTTTCTCAGACCTGCTTTACATACAAGCATTTTCCACTGTAGGCATATAGTTCACTGACACTGTAGTCCATCTCACAACTAAGAACAAGTGTGTGCTGGTACACAAAAAAATCATCTCCACAATTCTTCAGGGGAAAAATCACAACTGTCTGAACATTGTATCAGTTCTTGGGAGCCATGACCTAGATGTCAATAAAATGAGAAAGCCTTCTGCTCTCACTCAGCAGCTTTCAGAGATGGACCTACCTTCAGCATTCCATTCCAAAGTATAAAGATTTACTGTGAGTGTCTTTATACTCCACAGTAGTTGAAATATATTTAAGTATGATTGTTTTTTATATTTTAGAATCATTTCATAGTCTCTCTAGAGAGAAAGAAAACATAAAAATCTTTCCATTTGTGTGACTCTAGCAATAATTTGTGCTCTGAATAGAAGAGTTTCTAGTGAAGATTTCATTGATAGTAAGAACTAGGAAAAGACAGGGCACAGAGTACAGATGAATGCACATCAATGTCTATTGGAATTAATTTTAAGTACTAAGAATAATAATTCTTGTCTTGAATTTCTTAAAGATAAAAAGGACCTAAAACAAGTACTTGATCTCTTTGGCATCTTTGTAACTATTTCATTTATTACAAGCTCATTTTGACTATGGCATAAACATCAGATCATATTGAAAAGTATCCAGTCATACAAGAATACAAGTCGCTATTGTTTATTTACTGTCTTCCCCTTGCAACTTTCAACACAGTTAACTCTCAAGTCCATCCCTGTGAATCTTCCCTGTTGTCAGATGGAAAAGTGAAGCTTACACAGATTGAACCTCAATTTTGGGAATTTTAGGAAGAAAAATATGTTGCCCATCAGAAAAATCTTTGCTTCCTATTCTAGAAGGGGTGAGTATCCATCTTTTTTCTAAAGGGAGAAGTGGAAAAAAAAAAAAAAACTGCTAGAGCATCCTGAATGTGGAATGATGCAGATTCTTAACTTCTTGGTCCATTTGGTGCGTTCCCAAAGGTGGCTACAAATTTGGGGTGCTTAGGGTGGCAGAGACCACAACTGGAGGGAAGGACAGAGGCACAAGTGCAGACCAGGACTTTAGCCCTCACCCAAAAGACAAAGCATTTCAAATGAGTAGGTCCAGTCCTACTTGGACTCATCCTACTAGAACAGCTTGATACAAGGAAGAGAAAATGTGGTTTTCAGTATAGTCTTTGTCCAGCCAGCGATGGGATGTGTTCATGAGAAGCCATGAGAGCTGGTGTATTAAAGCAATAAATTTCTTGTTCCTGGTTCAGGAATCTGGCACCACTCAGTTAATGCTTCCATACTCTATTCACAGGAACATGAAACACAGTGAATAAGATAATACCCATATCCGTCATTCCCATACCTACCACTCTATGGCCCTTACAGAGATCATTTCTCTTGTGAAAATACTCAAGTACAGAATGTGTGGGCCACATATGTGTGTATTTAACTTTGAGAAAACATATATGATTCATATGGAAATACAGTATACTCAGGATAACAGAAAGGCAGAAGCAAGCTAGATCAGTAGCCCAAAGACTTATTAGAAAGTGATATAAAGTAATCTAGTCAATGTGGCGATTAGGCCATGAAATCAAATAGATCTGTGGAACAGAACTCAGAAGTCAGAAATAAACCACATATACACACAATCAATTTTTGACAAAAGTGCAGAGGCAATTCCATGAAGGAAAAATAGTCTTTTCAATAAAGGTGGCTGGAATAATTGAATTAAAATATGCAAAAATATTAACTTCAATCATATCTTATACCATATGCAAAACAAAACCCTTAAAATAAACCATGGACTGACACATAATACAGAAAACAAGGACTAGCTCCATAATTCATACACTGCAAAGGGAAATGAAAATGAAGACTCTCTTCCTCAAAAATTACTAAGTACTTCAAGATGGCACTGCAAGAGCATTGCACCTAGTGTGGAACCCTTTTCTGCGCAGCACACCACGTCTAAGTACAGAGGTTACACGCCACAAAAACAACCTGCCTAAACGACGACACTGGAAGAAGACCTGAAGGGATATATGTGTAACTTTGGCTTCTGAAAGATTTCTCAGATAAACACAATGCCAAAAGTATGATCCATAAAAGGACAAATTGATAAATTGGACTGCATAGAAGCAACAATTTCTCAAAAGAGATGAAGTGAATGAAAAGACAAGCCAGAGACTGGGAGATAATATTTGCTCATAAGTGGCAATAAATTTGAACGCTGCCTGTTTATTACGTACCAGACACTGTTTTAAGGACTTACTACAATGACCTAGGAGGACACCATGCAGCATATACTTACAAAGTATGTATAAATTGCATAAACTCTTTGCAAATTAGATACAGTTTTTATCTTCATTTTACATGTGAAAGGCACAGATATTTAAGGACCCAGTATAAAGATGAAAAAGCAGTAAAAAGCCAAAACAGAAGCCCAGTCTATATGACTTCTAACCCCAATACCCTTTCTACCTACTAAAGTAGATACATTGTGCCTCTTTCTTCCCATTTTCTTTTCAATCTGTCTAACAAGGCCCTTTACAAAGTCGAATCTCCTGAAATAAGGCATTTGTGAGGGCACATCTACCTCATCATATTCAGTATATAACATCCCCTTTCCATTAGCTTTTTCTAAGACTGACTCTACCAAGAGGTTGTCAGTGTTCTGAGGACCAAAATCAGAAATCAGAAGGCAGCACAAGGAAGTTTGCAACCTAGCAGCCCGAGCTGGAACTGCCACAGAGCCCAACTTGTTCTTTTGGAGCCGACGATGTCCCTGCTGCATTGTGTACTGGTTTCTTCTGCCCCCCAAAGAATGCATGGGCCTCCCTCAGTGACCACTTGTATCTAGAGAGTGACCAAGGCATGGGAACACATATTTTTCTGTGTGTACGCGCCCACCCACTGTTTCCTGGCAGGCCTTGGAGAAAGAAGTATCAAGTCCTAAAAAGGCATTTGGGCTGAATAGCACAATATGCTTGGATACCCTCGCTCCGTGTAAACACAGGGCGATTGTGAAATCTAAGCGCCTGGGTGCTGCTGTTCCGCAAGGGTGTGCTTGGCATCAGAAACGCTCCAGAGACGGCTGAAGATCACTCTATGGAGCAGGGCTAGCTACGTGACCCTGATCACCAGGGCTTCCTAGCAGTGCTCCTGTGAATCTTTCATCTCGGCCTCCCCTTGAGGTAAGTTTGGAGTATCTCTAGCATGTCAGTGGCAATAAGCTTTCGGCTAGCGCATCTCATTTTTACAAAGAGAACAAAGTGCTCTGATGCAAAAGGAAGAGACACTGGCAACCTAAGTTCCCTTCTTTGCACAGGAGACAATGCAGTTTGCACAGTATATTCAAAATCTGGCTGTTGCTTAGTCAATTCCTGTTCTGAACTATGAGTGCTGCGAGTCTTTCGTGACTTCAGCTTTGACGTCATAGAAGCGCCTATGTCCTGGAATACAAAAACATACATTGTGTAGCTGTTAGTAAATCTCTACTTTCAGGAGCCACAAAGCACAGGATCATATTCCTTATTCCTACTGCATAAAATTTGGGGTAATGCTTTATTTTTTTAATATCTTCCAAACTTCAAAACAAGGACCACAATACCTATTTGTGCCTGCTCTGCAGGTAAGAATTGGAGGTCACGGTTTTCCTCAGCGCCCAGGACAGGATGGCTGACGTCCATCCTTTGTACTGCCTGTGCGCAAAGTAACTGAGCCTTTCTTACTTTATGCCAATCACACAGAGCGCCTCTGCCACACCCGAGACGGGGACATTTGGCACTGGCCACACCAGGATGTGACTCTCAGAAGCTTTAACATGGTCCAGAAAGATGAATATGGTGGCTTATTTGTGTCACATATTTAAAAGTTAAATTTTCATTCAAGTCAAGGCGGTATGCACGATTTTAAAATGGGGATGTATTCTGTGTATTTACATTGATTTGAAATGTGTGAGATTAAGTCTGTCTTTAGAAGAAAATCCTTCTTTGGGGTTTTCTAATTCTGCTTTTCTTGATAAATTAATATAGACTCGGCACGCAAGAAGGAAAAGAGAGAAGAAATTGGTTTCCAAAGAATTACTAGAGAGAGTAACGTGTAAGGGTTAAGGGAGAACAAGGTTATTGCGTCTACCTGTGAAACCAGCAGTTAAACCTCTTCTCATTTCATCAGGAAAAAGGAATGTGCTCTAGGGACAAGAGCGTTATCAGGCTACAGGCCCCGCATGTGAAGCCAAATACCTGCCTGGTGCAGGTATTTCAGTTGAGGGAGAGAGACACACCGGAAGAAAAAGAATTCCCACGGAGGGGACCCCGCGGGCAATGAAGCCCACGGCGCTTTCTCTCAATTACCCTGGAAACGAAAGTACCAACGCATATGAAGCACTGAGGGCCGAACGCTGGTGGGTCAGGTAATCCCCCAGTGAGCCTAAAGGTAGGAGGCGGCAAGGGGCAGCGCTCTGAACCCACGTCCCTGTCCCCTCAGAGGGCTCGTGCTCAGTTCTCGTGGCAAGGGCTCAGTCATCTCTTGAAGGGGGCACAACACCCCACCAGAGCTCCATGCGCAGTTTCATTTTGAACCCTTGAAGGACAAGGGCCCTTCCGTGAGAAATCTAACACAAAACATTCCTAATTAACAGGCTTTTGTTGCAGGTGGGACCCCCATACTCCCACACCCACACTCACAGTGTCAATTTTAAGGCTTTGTTGCCTAAGCAAGAGACTGATCGCCACATTTAAAGCGGGGTACACAGGCAGGCTTATACGTGAAGCCGTGCACCAAGGGCCTAAATTAAGTTACAGGTATGAATTTTACATAAAACAGATTAATAGTATATGTCATGGTGGAATTTTGAATCCTCCGTGTCCCTGCATTTTAATTTTCATGTGCCGACATTTATGTGCAGTTCCGTTTCTTCAGCCCAATTCTGCATCTGGATAGGAAAAAAGAAATTGCCACCGTTTTGTTTATTTATACGACCCTTCACCAAAATTAAAAAAACCTGCACTCGATTCGACATTCTTTTCTTTCTCCTTCTACTAAGCTATCATGTTAAAGAAAAGAAAAAGAAAACAGAAAAGCTACACATTCCATCCCATCATTATGGTTTCAGCAATTGTGAAAAGGCGAATGCAACCGAGGGAAACAGGAGAAGGAACGCGCCTCACTGAAGAGCCCGTCCTTAAGGCACAGGAACCCCGGACCGAGGGAGGGTCGCGGGCTGGGGCGCTGCGCCGCAGGGGTGTCTGGCATCCGTCCGCCTGCGAGGCCCAGCGCGTCCATGGCAGGAGGCCGGCTCAGAGCGAACTGCCGCGCGCATTCCCGCAGTTCTTCGCAGGCAGGAACTTCTCTCCCTCTTCTGCTCTCCCTGGGGCACACGCCGGCCTGGCCCGACTCCCACCCGGCTCTCCTTTCTCGGAGCCCCGAGCCCAGGCGTTGACGGCATGCAGTGCCCTTCCCATTGGCCTGAGCGCCATTCCCGGAGGTGGCACTGCCCTCCTGATTGGCTGGCCACTCCCGACCCCCGCCCATCCCTGCACTTCGGCTGCCCAGCTCCCGCCTCCCAGCACCGCCCGGAGCCCCCACCGCCTGCGCCGCCTCCCTCTGCGCGCTCGCTTGCCCGCGTGCCCGGCCCGGCTCCACTCGGCTCCCGCGGGACCCAGCCCCGCGCTGGCCCCGCCCCCGGGCGCGCGGTCTATAAATACAGCTGCTCGGCCGGCTCGCCGGAGCGCGGAGTGGAGGAGGCGCGGCAGGGAGCGGATCTGGAGCGGCGAGGTCTCGGGCTGTAGGGGTGCGCGGCGGTGGTGATCAAGCCGAGTCTGCGCTCCGAGAGAGGAGTGACTTGGGGACCCGGGCGGGCTACTTTTTCCACCCCTGGTGGTTCTGGTTTTTCTTGCCTTTCGGTTTGGGCCGAGAGTCGCCCACTGAGCAAAGACCCCCTCGTAGAACCCTAGCGACCCTCCTGTCAATTGTGAGGAGCTCGCGATTGCCAGGAACGCCGTGCGCCCCCCCGAGCGCATAGGCGAGGGGAGCGCAGCAGACCGCGGCAGGAGGTCCGGAGCGTGTTCGCCCGTCTCGCTCTTCGCGGCGGGTCCGCTCACGCAGGGCGCAGGGTGCGCGCGATGAAGGCGGTGAGCCCCGTGCGCCCCTCGGGCCGCAAGGCGCCGTCGGGCTGCGGCGGCGGGGAGCTGGCGCTGCGCTGCCTGGCCGAGCACGGCCACAGCCTGGGCGGCTCCGCGGCGGCCGCAGCAGCGCGCTGCAAGGCGGCCGAGGCGACGGCCGATGAGCCGGCGCTGTGCCTGCAGTGCGATATGAACGACTGCTACAGCCGCCTGCGGAGGCTGGTGCCCACCATCCCGCCCAACAAGAAAGTCAGCAAAGTGGAGATCCTGCAGCACGTTATCGACTACATCCTGGACCTGCAGCTCGCGCTGGAGACGCACCCGGCTCTGCTCAGACAACCGCCCCCGCCCGCGCCACCGCACCTCCCTGCGGGGACTTGCCCGGCTGCTCCGCCGCGGACCCCGCTGACAGCGCTCAACACCGACCCGGTGAGAGGTCCCGCGGGCCCGGGGCAGGCGCGGGGCGCGGGGACCCCCCCCTTCCTCCCCGGCTGAGAATGACAGCCCCTCCTTGTCCTTGTCCCCTCCGGGCGGTGGGAGAGCGGAAGTCTGGAGCACGCGCGGGGCGGTACGGGGCTGTGCGCCCCCAGCCCTGTGGCTCCGCGAGGGGGCCCCCGGGCTGCGGACGGGGTGGGCGTCTGCGCGCCGCCGGCTGGGAGCGCCGTGCGCGCCGCTAACCTTCCCTCGCGTCGGTTGCTGTTGCAGGCCGGCGCGGTGAACAAACAGGGCGACAGCATTCTGTGCCGCTGAGCCGCGCGGTCCAGGTGAGCGCGCATTCCCGTCTCTGGGGCCGGTCGCCAGGGACGCCCCTCCCCGGGGCTTCCGGTGCCAGGCACCGGCGCATTCTTGGCCCCAAGCATTTCTGAATGTAAATTCTCAACTACGCGGACACCTTTCTCGTGGCCACCGGACACCAAGTGAGCTTAGGCCTCACTTGAGAACTCGGGGCGCACTCGGGAGAACGGGCAGCGCTCGGACGGTGCTTCTCTCTCGGTGGCCCGGCTCCTTCCCTGTCCTCCTCGCTGTGCCCCCGTGGGAGGGCGCCTGGGGGCGTGAGAGCTACCGGGCTGTTTCCTCGCATAGTCTGACACCCACAAAGAGGACGCGCAGTGGGTCCCCTGGCCGGGCTTCCCTGGCTGCCCGGCCTCCCCGGCGCCGGCGCGGGCGCGGGCTGCGGGTGTTGTCTGACCCGGTGGTTTGTTTTGGGTTGTTGATCAAGCATGTCTTGAGTTCGGTCGGTGGCGCCAGTTAGTCTGCAGCGAGAAGGTTCACACACCCCCTCTATTCATTCCTCTTCCACAGGTGTGCGGCCGCCTGAGCCCGAGCCAGGAGCTCTGGAGAGGGAGGGGGAAGAGCAGACGGGAGAGGAAAAGCCACCGGAGGAAAGGAAAAAAATTAAATCCGCAAATCTAGAAACCTTTTCGCTCGTCATTCCAAGAGAGAGGGAGAGGGGAGGGGAATAAAACTTTCACCTTTTTGTTTTTGCACGTTCATAAACATTCTACATACGTATTCTCTTTTGTCTCTTCATTTATAACCGCTGTGAATTGTACATTTCTGTGTTTTTTGGAGGTGCAGTGAAACTTTTAAGCTTAAATGTGACAGGACTGATAAATAGATGGAGTAAATCTGACTTTAGAAGGCTACGTTATGACCAAGGAGCGCAATTTTTGTTTTGAAGCTTTACTAATATACCCCAGAGCATTGTAGATATATTTGTTTTTACATCTATTGTTTAAAATAGATGATTTTAATGGGGCAGAGAACTTTCTTTCCTCTGCAAGAATGTTACATATTGTATAGATTACTGAGTGACATTTCATACCATGTATATATAGAGATGTTCTATAAGTGTGAAAGTATATGCTTTAATAGACTACTGTAATTATAAGATATTTTTAATTAAATATTTTTTTGTAAATATTATGTGTGTGTTTTTTTAATCTATGGGAATATTTCTTTTGGAAAATTATTTTTCAGCTCAGTTGCAGAGCTGTTGATATCGTGACTGTCTTTTCTGTTTGACCTTGTTTTTCATTTGCTTTTGTTTTGCCTAGAATCGTAGATTCAGAAGTACCAGTGATAGGTAGTGGTCTTGCATGATAGCATGAGATATTTAATCACAAATAAACTTGCTCAGAGTCCATTCCAATGTGTTTTCTTTAACCTAGATTGAAATCTTTGTATTTGAAGTGTATATGTTGAAAATATACCTACTCAGTTTTTAAGTACAGGGTTTTATAGTGTAATATATAGTGTTTGGGTTTTTTTGTTTTTTAACTGAGGTCAAAATGGATTCTGAATGACTTTGCAAGTAGGATGAGGAAATGCTTGGATTCTTAAGGAGTTTACAAAATCTGCTGTTTTATCAAAGTGAAAAAAATTGCTTGTCACTCTTCAGTTTACACTAAAGCATAATGTCACAAAGTTTCATATCTGTACAGGTTATTTAAATCATACAAATGAAAAATGTTCTCTGCTTGCTACCAAAGGACATACTCTTGGAAATGGACATTTTCTGCTTTCCTTCCTCCAAAGAATATTAATTAATAGGCAACAGTGGGAGAAAATAAAAAAGAGACATAATGGCAAATCCTTCAAGCAGGGATAAAAGTCGATCTTCAAACATTTAAGTAGACCAAAAATTCTGATGACCGCATCTAGATTATTTTTTTATGAAAATGATTTTCACTATAGCTATGTCAGTTATCGCTAAGCTACTGTCCAATCTCTTGTGATGTGTAACTTTTACATGTGAGAATTAAAGTAGATTTATCTGCCTTGTACTGTGATTTCTGGTCTCATTTCTTTAAAACCGTAAAACATTTTTCAGGACCCTTCTGAAGAAAGCTATTATTTTCTGTGTTAGATAGAAATGTCAGGGTTTGCGAATGTTATGCATTTAATGTGATGGGTACTTTACACACCGGTTAGATGGAATTTTTAGGGTGAGAGAATTAAGTAGGATTTAATTGGGTGCTTTGTAAATAGTCAACTGTGTGTGTAACGTGTTCTATTTGGTTTTTAAGAGGAAAGGATTTGTTTCAGATTATACAAGAATAAAAGTATTATAGACCCAAGGGACTTTTTATGAGGTCAAAGTCAAATATTTATTTGAATATGAAATATCATGGTCCCTCGTAATGAACTGAAGTGGCAATGTTTCAACAAAAATGAACACAATTAATGCTGGTAGGTTAAGATCCATCAAAGCATTTAAAATCTGTCCTATTCCTGTCCTGTTTTCTCCTCTGCTCTGATACTTAACAAGCTTTGGGTTTTTAGAATTTGTTCTATTTGATACTGAACCTTATAAAGTCAAAGGACTGCTTATTTAAATGAGACTTATGTTTATTTTTGATATTATTCATTCTTGTCACACATCAAGAGGAAAACACTAGAACACTGCTGGAATTCCAAATCTGAAGAATTCTAACGATTGCATTCTTTGTTATTAAAAAGGACACAATTCCTCCTTTTTATTTGGCAGTTTAATTTCAGTAGGAAGCATGTCACGTGTGCCCTGTGAGTTAGAACTGTGTGTTTGTCATGCCTGACTGCTGAATCCTGCCTAAGCCTTTGAGCAGAGTGTGAACCTTACGCTGGTGGTCTCTAAACCTCCAAGCAAGTGAGTGGATATTTTTGGTTTTCGAAGCTGAATTTTGCTCCTTAGTTAAGTTTATATTTGAGGCATGAAAAAAAAAGAAAAAAAGAAACAGTAAAAGACAAGCATTGCGGACATTATGTTTCTGAGTTGACACTTTCCTCTTGGCCTCTCAAGCAGCATTTGATGTCTCAAAGGAAACGAAGTTAGTGTTTATTTTTTAAAAAATTACACACAGTTGTGTTAGATAGTACATTCTAGCAATATGTTGGCCATTTCCTTAACCAAGCAACCAAGTAACCAAAACATTTGGTTTTTTATCTAGGTAGTTCAATTATTTAGATCCTTAGTTTCATGAAGGAGAAAGAAATCCTGACTTCCCTCATTTAATTTGTAGACTTTGACTGCACAGGCACAACCAAAGAATAAGACTCATTTAAAGCCCCACAAGGAAGATAAGTCTTCTACACGGCAGATATTATTTCTAAGGTGGTTATAAAATCCTGACATCTCCAATTAAAAGAAGAGAATAAAGTAACTTCATTTCAAAGAACAACTATACTTTGATGTTTTATAAATCATACTCGTTTACTGTTGAGTTTTAACTGCATTTTTAAAACTTTAAAAAATTTTTGGCCCCTGATATCTGTTGTATTAGATGCCTTCTGTAACAATAAATCTTCACTCAGCAAAAGGTTCTGAAGTTTGTGTTTTTTAATTGACTTTTACTGAGTTATGCAATTTTTCATTATCAGGAACGGGTCTCTTGATGGATCACCTCAATTATTTACAGTGTTTCTTACTCTGTGATGAAAAATGTGGCTCAAAAATGGTGATATGAGCAGAAAGGAAATTAGTTTGAATGGGAGAGGCATCTGAATTCTTCAGTGTCTCTTACTACAGGAAGTAATAATCTTAAGGCAGCACAATGATGTCCAGGGAAAACTAGATTTTTTTTTTTTTAAGTACATAGAGGAGACAATTATTTCACAGTAGTGTAGCTCCCAATAAAACTGGCTTTGCCTTTCTGGTCAGCACTCTTTATACAAATGTTAATCAGCACAGATAGCCCTTGGGTTTCACAGGGCTACACCCCAACCCTCCAAAGTTGGGAGGAAGGAGAACCTTCCCCTTGCTTTGTGAGTCCAGGAAATGAATTTCCCAGACTGAGACAAATCTACTAGAGCTGCCCTCAGCTGGTATTCTTCAGACCCAGATGATTTCTTTCAATTATAATCCACATCATTTTGCTAAAATACCGATTTTATTAATTAAAACCATTGCCCACAAGCTTTTCAGATTATAATTTTACTTCTAGCTGTACCTGGAACACTGATTCAATTGACACCTTAAAACATGGAAAAAATGATGACAAAAGGGAACAACATTTTTTTTTCTTCCTCAAGAGATAACCTGCAGTCAGGTAGATGTAATTGAACATACTCCAGATTTTGACTGAAATTTACAAACATGTACGTTCAAGTGCCTCTGTCACGGTTATTCATGTCCTGGCTTCTTGTAAAAAGTTTCACCCAAATGCTAAAACCCAGGTCTCAACCACATTGGGAGGGCTTTTCTCCACTCCCCAAAGCAGGGCAGTTCAGAGAGAAGCTGCTGAAGTTAGTTCTGTCGTTCCAAAGTCTGCACAGTAAATTCACACATGCAAGACCAAGGAAAGCTGTAAAAGTGGGAGTTAATTTGAAAAGCCCTTCTGAGTCCATAAAAGGGTAAACACCTTAGTTTCTAGGGGAAAGAGGAGCAAAATATATTGCCTGTATCTCACTGGCTAAAAGATGACGAAAGAAGAACTGAATTTCAAATGTTTAAATGAAGAGAACCAAGCTTTCTACGTGTATCCACTTGCATCTGAAATCTCACACTTTAGGAACTTTCTAAGAGATTACCTACATAGGTATTGGTAAAATATGCAAATTTCTAGTAAAACAAGACACTACCAATCACTGTTGTTCAGTTCTTTTTCCTATACAAAGTCTGTTAGTGCGGGGTTGACATGCAATTAAAGTCAACTTTTATAATTTTATCTCTTATACTGAAGTTTAATTTCCAAAAGAAAGTACCACAGTTTTATACCTCTTCATGCAAATTCATATTTCTTAAATATTTATGTAAATATTTTAAATATTTCTTAAATATTTTAAACATCTGCTGAAATATTTTCTTAAATATTTACTCCTTTCTTCATAGGCTTGAGCAGGTGATTGAGGGATGATAGTTGTGGGTATGTGGGAACCCGCGTATGGGAAAATACCTACTTTTATTCTAAAAATAAGTAAGCTTTATGAACTTTCCTGCATCCCCACCACTCTAATTTCTAAGACTGAATATTTCCACAAAGTTGCATCTTCCTTTTTTTGACTGTTAATAAACAACCATCATATGTTTAAGCATATGGCAGGTTAAAAAAAAAACTGATAAATTTATGTCAAGTTTAATGTGCCTTAGAATTTGGTTGTAAACTGAGAAGTGATCTCAGGTAAAAAAAAATAAAAAGAGGCAAGTTCTTATTTTTTTGTCAAACCTCAGAGAAGTCCTGGGACATGGATATCAACTTACAGACAAAATTTTAAGTGTTACTTCAGCAATAACTCTTGCAAACACTTTTCATACATGTTGAACCGAGGCTTGGCTTTCTGTCGTTTGAGATCTTAGATGATACCTCTCTACAAGTCCCAAGCCGCCCAGTAGAATATTCGTTGGACTCCAGAGACACCCCAGACAACTTGTTTTTAGTGCCCTCTGCTGCTTCTTTGCCCTTTCTTTGGCACCCTAATGCAGTTCACCCTCAAGCCACTGTTGTAACTTGCACCTCGGAAAAACAACAGGCTCAATATAGGATTTGATCATCTTCCCCAAACCCCCACTCTCTCCACCTTCCTTATCTTGGCCAAAAGAACATGTCGTTAGATTAGATATCTGGGAAATGGTATTTGACTGTATCCTGCTCTGTCCTGCTCCCAAGAACCAAACCTCCCTGCAGAAGATCCCTCCCCACCTACCCCAGTCTTTCAGGGTCACTACCCCCCAGCATGGGTCCTCTCAACTTTGCACCCAGACTTGGAGTTACCTCTGGCTCTCTGGGTCTCGTTACTGTTGCTCTTTTCTGTCTTCTGTGGGAGTCTAAAGTATTACACTCAACAGCCACCTTCGGCTTGTGAGAGACACACCAGCATCCAAGGTCCCCACGAACAGGACCTATCGCTCCTTCAGGGTCTTTTTCCACCAGCCCTTCCTTTCCTCCACTTACTTCTCTACTCTAGCTCACATTTTATGCTTAAACAAAACCCAAGATCTCCATCCTGTGTGTGCTAGACAGAAAAACATGCTTATCTTTCTAGTATTGACAGAGTATGATTGATTTTCTGAGTGGAAAGAAGGGAGCAGTCTCAGGAAGGACACAGGTGGAATGTGGAACAAGGAGGGTGGGGGACAGAGGCCACCTGCCCAGCCAGTCTGACCAGCTGGGCCAACCTTGTCCATCTGTGGGTACAGCGAACCTCTCCACAGCCCCAGTACTCTGTGCTTTGATGCTTCTGTCCTTTGCTGATGATGACACCCCTGCCCCCGCCAACCTTTCAGGCTTGGCTATTATTAACTCCCAACGGTCCTTCAAGACTCAACTGCTACCTTTTCTGTAAAATGTATTAGAAATGTCTCCTTCACATCCTCAAAACAGCTGTCACTCAAATGCCGTATTCTAGTTGTTTTCATATGACTATATTCCTGGTCAATCCCTGACCTTCCGACAACTCCAGACCACAAGTACTAGAACAATATTCCTATAACTCTCTGGGCCAGCAAATTGAGCAAATTCTTTGCAGCTCAAAACTGCAACTGAGAGATTTTCATTATCTTGCAAAGGCTCTGGCTACCTCAAACACAGGCAACAGAGAGCCAGCCATACGTTCTTGAGAATGAAGAAGGGTAATGAATCTCGGGCAAAGCAAGTTATAAGGAGAGGGGAGACCAGACTGACAAGGGGAGAGAGAGGAAAAGCAGTTCTGTGTCCCCATGAAAGAAACAGGCACACACTGCTGACCCCAGTGGGGATAAGAAAACAGACGGTGTGTGTCTGAGATGAAAACGCCAGGCACGGAGGAGCGAAGGCAGGCAGGGGAGATGTAGGCAGAATTGTGTGCACTCTCATTTCTTCTCTCTCTTTCATTCTCTCTCTCTCTCTCTCTCTCTGTGTGTGTGTGTGTGTGTGTGTGTGTGTGTGTGTGTGTGTGTGTGTGTGTGTGTTGGGCCTCTGTTCTCATGGCCTGATGAAGTCCTGGGATAGATCACCCACCATCAACATGGCAGACCCCCAGGACTGGTCCCGAAGGACAGCTCACTACATGAATAGGGAAGCAGTTTGCAGATGAAAGTTGTCAGGACACCTCTTGGGGCTCAGTGGCTTGTGTGACTAGAAACCCAGACAGTGTCTTAGACCATCCTCTTTACTTTCTGGTGAAGGAGATGCCAAATTACAACGTTAAATTCTGGGAGACTGAGGTCCTGGACTTAATTTCTCTGTCTCTAAACAGGGTCACAAAACTCAGTGTGGGGAGACTCCCCTCTGGCTTCCTCTTCAGTGGTTTACTTCGCTCCAGATTCTAATCTGCAGCTTGCCTCATGTTCTTTCCTAAGAAAGTGAAGTGCAAATCTTAAGTAAATAATTATGAAAGGCTGAGCTGATCTGGTTGCCTTTAAAAAAGAGAGAGAAAGAAAGAGAGAACAGAAGTAAATTCCTTTTATAACCAGGATCAAGAACTGCAAAACTTTTTGACAAGCAAAGGCAACAGAATGAAGAAAAGTGTTCTCAATAAATGATACTGGAAGAATTAAATGTGCACATGCAAAATAAAACAAGCAGCTTAGACATGGACCTTATGCTTTTCACACAAGCTACCTCAAAATGGATAATAGACCTAAAAGAAGTGCACAGGGATAAAAAAAAAAAAATTCAGGAAAAAGTGCACAGAAGAACATTTATATGACCTTGAGTTTCGTAATGAAGTTTAGACACAAAACTGAACACATGCTCCACGAGAGAATTCCCACCTGGTTGTTCACCAAATATGGACCTGCCACATCTCTGCACACAGATCACCCCCACCAGTCCATGGAAGGCCCACCGACTGCAGGCCAAGTCAAAAGACTCAAGCTCTAATCAAGTTGGGCAACTTCCTAGCCATGCCTCCCCAGGCATGCGACTTTTCCCTATTTCAATTGTGTCCTATGTAAAGTAAATATTTAATGATAACCTGACTTCTCAGGGTTTAGGAAAAATGGAAGAAACATGTACGGAAGCATTTTATCTGATGATGGTTATAATGTTGGTATACATAAAATCATCCTACATACATAAAATCATCAACCCTAAAGTCCACTCCTCTTCTCCCAACCAGAGATCTTGATTCCTCAGGTCTAGGTTAGAGCCCAGGTGTCTGCAGTGTCCTTTTCCCTGGTCAATCTGAGGCAAGCCTCCTGGGAACCCCCGTTGGAGAAACAGTGTTATAAGTCATACAATGATATGTAGATTTACACTGTGCGTGGTGTTTTTCCTAAGCCCTGACATCAGTCTCTGGAGCTCTTAATAAAGAGGGAAAGTTATTCTAACACAAGAAGAGTCATGGTCATGATGGTGCCCAGGGGGGAAGGGAAGTTAGTGGATACCCAGGAGGGAGCCACTCCAAAGGTGAGGCCCAGGAGGGCTCCCTGGGCCAGGTCTGGGGTCAAGCGCTGGGCCCTCCATGCCCTTGGCTTTCATGCAGTCTTGTTGGGAGTTAGAATATTCATGATGACCTACTTTGTTTCCGTATCACATCCTATTTTTTCTAAGAAAAAGCCTAAAAGAAAGAATTTCCACCCTTTTATATGTCATTCCACAGCCTCACTGTCTCTGGTGACATCTCTGGGTTGACCTAAACCATGTCCTGGGAAGCACAGAATGGGTGGGTGTGTGGGCAGCTGTAAACAGCACTGCCTTCACAGTAAAGAAACTGCAAGAAACACACATTTGGAAAAAAAAAAATTAATCCCCCTAGTGTATTAAACCATCCAAAGGGATTTCCTAGAACATGATATAGAAAAACAGGTTAAATGGGTTCACCCTAGTTTTTGTTTTTGCTTCAGAATCGTCCTAATTCATGACTTTCAGATACTAACATACTATTGGCACGTAAAATCAGGACACTGTACAATTGTACTCTAATTTCATATAATATATATAATTTTGACAGACTTGTATACACTTTTTATTAACTGAAAAGCAATGAAAGGAATGGTGTTAATTCTTCCAAAACTGAAAGCAATTTTTATAAAAGGGAACATATCAGTCTGTAGAATTCGATTCTGAGTGCTGATGCTGAGCAGCCCTAGGAGGAAAGTTAGCCATTCTAGGCCTTATTTCAATTTTCTGTCCTGACATCAGAGCATGTAATTGTTGACATAAGAGTCTAGGTATGCAAAGCTGGAACACATTGCCAGGCATGTGCCTTCTCAGTATGTACAAGTTCCTTTCCTTTATTCATTCCTATTTCTGGTTTTCTTCCTGGTCTCACTTCCTGAAAAGGGCCAGGATGACTAGAGTGTGTCTGCTTCCTTCTGTATCAAAGTGAGGTTACAAGAACAGAGGAGCAGCAGGGTGTGAGTGTGTGTGAGTGTGTGAGTGTGTGCGTTCACTCAACACGGGAGACAAAGATTTCACAAGTGCACAAACATTTTAGGGAGACCGAGGTTTTAAACCTTCCCAGTACGGAAGCTATTCTCTGTTTCATTTCTTTTTCTCTGGAATAACCCTGCACACACAGATATAAAGGCTGTGAACATTGATGGCGGAGGAAGGATTTGAGGAAGGGGGGTGTGCAGGAAAGAGCTGCGGCAGCAAGAAGGCCGCGCATACAGGTGGCGGCTTGCAGGAAGTGAGAGAGCGGCAGCCTGTTGGTTCTGCTCTTCTCCTGGCCAGGTGGAACGCTTGCTTCCGCTTTGGCCTGTTTTCTAATCCCTGGCTAAGAACCGCAGGACTGAGACACAGGCTGAGACCGAGGGAGTCAGCTCCACATTCGGGGAAGTCATTTGGCTCTCCCCGTCCCCTTTTCCCGGGCAAGAAACAGAAAACCAAAGCCAAAACCAGACAGCTGTATAGCATACACCAAGTGCTAGTGAAGAAATGGAGAGGTTCAAACAGCATAAAACATGTATCATTTTATGTGGCTTAAAAGAGCATACGTTTTCTAATTGATGTTGAAAATGATTTCTGGTAACTCTGATTCCCCATAAGCTAAAGCAAAGATTAACTGAACAGGGTAGAAAAACCAATATTTAAGAGCTCACTCTGTCCACTGCAGTACTTCAATCAGTTATAAAATAACAGAATGGTGAGGTAAAATCCAATCCTCTCCTAATAAGGAAACTGAGACTGTGAAATTTTACATGTTCCTTTTGTGCAACACCTTAATGAATAGGCTGGGCTGCTGGCAAAACTCAGGCTTTGAAGTCTGCAGCCAAGGAGGTTGTGTGGACTTCAGCGTACAATATGATCATTTATACTACCTTTTATACTTTGCAGTATTTGTCTTCAGATTTGTTGCATTTTAAAAATTATTTGTTCTGATGCCTATATTTCCTTTTTCTTACAGATGACCTTTCTCTTATGAAAGTTCTACAAACTCAACCTTTTGTACTTGTTAGAGGGCTGACTACCGTTAGTCCTCAGAAAGCTATGTTTCTAAGAGAACAAAACTTTTTGTATGTGGAAACTCTAGAGTTAACTGCTCTAGAAAAGAGACATAAAGCCTTTTGTCTCAAGTGTTTTGGAGAGAAAGGCTTGGTGATCAGCTAGTCAAGATGAGACTAGTCTACAAATGGACACCAAAGATTCCTTAAAAGTCACTTGGAAGTTCTTAATGCTCCTACTGGACACTGGAGACCTTATCAATTTGTTTATCAACTTGCACTTCTAATTTCCTACCATATAAAACAGCAGCAAAAAATAATCTCATGCATCAATATTTTAGAGAATACAAAGAAATATAGCCCAACACTAGATCTGTATGCTCTTGTCAAGTCTGGTTTTTATTATTATACATATGAAAGGAATCTTCTTTTTGTCAACATCTATAAAAGGACTGATTAACTCATCTCCATAGTAATTGTTTAATATTAAATAAATTCAAAATTTAAGGACACATTTCTCAGAAACCCTTTTTCTAGCATCAGGTGTATATCTAGACAGTAGAGCATCTGATAATTTTGAGGTTACAAAAAGAAAAAATGATATGCATTTTCCCAAGTCTTAATGGAAGCTATTTACAGTTTAAAAATAGTCTAACTTGGCGATGAACAAAAAAAAATTTTTTAGTTCTTTTTCAAGAGATCAAAAGCTCATTGATAATAAACAACACTCAACTATTAAAGGCCACATCTTCTCCAGTCCATACACAGTCTGATGCTTCCTGAGTCAGTGGAAACGCTTTTAAAACGCTTTTAATCAAGGTCGAGAGAGCACACTGACTTAAAACCAGGTCAAAAACAAGGAGTAACGTAGCTGTCATGAACCTGGAACTATCATTTCAGAATTTATTTTAAAAATGAAATTTAAGTTTTATCACTTCCTGCCCTACCGAAAGACACAGACGAGTTTCTCTGTAAAGCTATGTTTGGGATCCATATCCCAAATCACCTTTTACAGCAAGCTGGTTCATAAAGAGGCATCCTAAGGATGAAACCCCAACGCTATCATGTCAGGAGGTTGGGCTAAGGGTCCATTTCAGTCTGAGCGCTGGCTGTAGACCTCCTGCTTTCCTTTTGCACCCTCTAAATGCCAATGACAAGGTGCAGGGACCTGAGAAACTCTCCTAGCACTGAATGATCCCACAGAGAACTGCTTTCTCCTGCGTCCTGAGGGACAGCGCAAGCAACTCTAAACCTACAAATCTCCCATCTAGCCTATTATCTCCTACTACATAATAGTATGTCTCATACTTGGGCCCTGAGCATGCTGACACTGCTAATTACACTTTTTTCTATCACAAAATAATGTGACAGGCGGCTGCCAAGGTGAGAAGATGCCTATACCCTTGCTCCTCTACCTCACCAAAGCTCATTAGATCCCGTTAATCAAATATTTGCTTTTAAATTTAAACATACAGTTCTAGAAACAGATTTCTGGCACAGCGAGCCTTAGCACGAAGTGAGTTTTGAAAAACTAGCAAATTTCCCTCCCATCGCTCCTCGGGTTGCGCGTTTGCCCGGTGCTAGGGGCAGTACAAGTTATCTGCTGCCCTCTTTTGAATTTTAGGCCACACTGCACTCTCGATAGGGCCTATTTCCGGAAGCTCGTCCCCTTCACAGTGGGGGCAGCTTCAGGCCTCCTCCGGCGCTGGAATAGTACTTTAACTCTGCCTTTGAGCACATACTGCATTCTCTGCTGGTACTCTTCCGTGTGAAAGCAAAACTCATTTTTCTAAAGCACCAACAAAATGATGAGACGTGATTACTTTTCTTTTCCTTTTTTTCCCCAGCTTTACTGAAAAAGAATTGAAAAAAAATATAAAGCATACCACTTGATGTGCAAAGTGACCAGCACAGTCTAAGTAATATATGTAGCACTTCATACCCTTCTCATGTGTGACTGGTAAGACACTTCCGGTTTACCCTTTTCACAAATGTCAAGCATCGGACACTGTGAGGTCTAGTCATCTTGCTACAGGTTAGAACTCCCTAACATAAACCTTTGTACTCTTTGATCAAGATCTTCCCTTCCCCACCTTTCCCCCAGCTTACCTTCTAACTTCTGCTCCTATGATTTCCACAGTTTTGGATTCCACATCCGAGTGTGACCACATAGTGTCTGTCCTTCTATAAGTAGTTATTTCCCTTGGCAAAATGTCCTCCATGCTATCACAGGTGGCTGAATTTTCTTCTTTTTTAAGACTGAATAGTGTTCCACCATATCTACATGCATGTGCATATTTCTTTATCTACTTATCTAGCAAAGAGCATGTAGGTTGTTCCCTTATCTTGACTACTGTGAATAATTCCTTTTCTCAAACCCACACAGCACCCAGAAGGTTGCCCCGCTGGCCTTGACTTATGCATCGCCCTAAAGTGCCCACAGACGGTTCTGGTGATAAAGATACTGGAGAAAGTAGGATGCCAGAATATGCTTCCAGAGAGAGACCCTCCAGCTGATGCCCTCTGTCCTTCCAGAGTGAGGTGAGGTCCTCACAAAAGTGACAAGGTCACAGGGACACAGGAAGCCCTTGCAGGGTTGAGTCCTGCTGAGCCGGCACAGCCCACTAACCTGGCTTCCCTCCTGCCCTCCCACCTCTGTCTCCACCAGCTGCTCTCTGCTGTGCCGCATCTTCTCTGACAGTCACGGCACTGTCCCCAGCCCTCCCTGGTAGCATCTCCCCCTCTGCCCTCACGGCCTGGTCATTTCCTTGGCATATGAGAAAGCAGGTGTAGGCAGGTTCCCGGAACACAAAGGGACAGGAATGACTGCCATCCTTCCCTGGAAGCCACAGGAGCTATCTGGAGAGGGAGATGGAAAAAAAATCACACGCTGATGTCTTAGCACAAAGTGGATTTCTGCCTATTTTTCTATGGCATCTGTCTGTCTGTCCCATTTTCTTGATCAATACGTATTGTGGCCCATCAGCCTGTCTCTTGCCATGGTATTCTGAGGATATCCAATATCTAACTATGGAGATTCGGGAGGGAACTTCCTGCAGCCCCTGGTGGGAAAAACAATGGCCAACATTTATCTTCCTCCTGACAGAAGAGTGTTGAAATTTTCTGATAGCTCAGTTAGACCATTCGAAGATTTAAACACACCCAAAGTACAGATATTCTCATGGACTCGGGCAAACCTCTTTCTGCACCAGGCTCCTCCTGAGGAAGCAGCCTGTACTAATGAACAGGGGCTTGAACAGAGAAGGGGTCATGCTTAGCTCAAGGTTCTGCTGTCATTCTCTTACAAGCCTTAGCAATATTTAAACAAGGAGCCCATCTTTTCTCTGCACAGGCTCCACAGAACAAACTGTACACAGCATTCAGGGATGGCCTGGTCCTGCAGCCTGCTCTTTCTTGCTGAGATGGTGGGGTGTAATTGTTCACTGTGGAGCAAGAGGCGTATTGTGTGGTATGCCTGGGATCTGTTGTGGGTCTTTAACGGACATGTCTGCCTGTAAAGGCAGCGCCTTGTGGCTGCCTAGCTGCTGGAGTCTCCAGGCTTGGTCATTTACAGACAAAATTTCCATGGAGAACTATGTGATATGCCTGGAAGGAATCGGCATTGCAGGGGGGAAGAGACTGAGAAATTCTGCACAAGGGAGATAGTTCAGTAAGGGAGTGGTTCACAAGCAACACCCACGGGGAATCCTGTTGTGTCTAGAAGAAGGAAGAGACAAGAAAAACTGTTCCTTCCAGATTCTTCCTTTTCAGCTGAAGCCACAAGGCCCCTGGCACATACTCACTGATGCTCGTTAATGTTTCTGTCTGCTCTGAATTCTTCCTGAGCTTTTGCAGAGAAGCACTAGATCAAGACAATTTATTTTATTACGGCGCCATGTCATATCATATATTTCCTGTTCACGCTGGGTTGACAAGGTGGCACATTTGGGGGATGAGCATAGATGAATACATATCATCACAATCACTGAGAGGTAGCATTTATGGAGTGCCCACTGCCACATTCGATTCTACCATCAGACATGTGATAACACACATAATTTTATAATAGAAAAATAATATTCTATTTAATTCAACTTGCCAAAAACATCCCAAAACAAAACAAAAAAATACTTGATATTGCTTTTCCACATGAGCTGTATTGGGACAAGAAAGACCCTAAAATGTATAAAGCTCTTATCTTTGTTCATTCTGTAAAGAATAATAGATCAGTTGGAGCTTCATTGCTGTTTTAATAATGTACAATTTACAATTCACTGGCTACCAAGCACTCACAGTATAATTAATTTTACAGACCTGTTCAGCAAATCCACATGGCTTATACAAATGGGGGGTGGGGTGCGAGGGGAGGACAAAAGGAGAAAGCCATCTTCTTTTCTTTCACATCAAAGTAACAGAGTTCTTTACTAGTTAGGCAGATTGGCAGGCAACTGTCACAGATGAAGGCGAGATTGAGTTTGACGTATAAATACTTCCTCGGTAACAAAGCTTTAGAGTTGTGGGTACCATATTCAGTCTCCCAGGAAGATCACACTAAGGCAGGCTAGCAATGGCAGGCAACACTCTTTGAGATAGGAAGTGATTTCCCCTCCTTCTCAAGTCCACTTGACCACAAATCAGAGTTAAGCAGCCTGGGACCAGTCTTTCCTTCCCAAAAGTGCATAACAAGTGTCTGAGTATCAGAACCATCCAGGCTGGGGTGAGGTAAAGATTTCCTCCCTACTTTCTCCACTCTCCAGAGTGCCATCATTTACTTGACCGGGCCTTTGGAAAGCCACCAAAAATTCTCAAAGACAAATAAAATTCCTGTGTCTATTCTGACCTACGACTTGCTTTGTTTTAAAATCTCTGTTTTGAGACATTTGGATTTTCTAAATATGTATGTGATCATTTAACTTAATATTACTTTGTCCAAAAAGGAGAATCTGCTTAACTGTTTATTGTTGTCCTTTAAAAAATATGAAAAAGGAAATGCTTAAAGGCCATGTAGTTTTGTTTATCCTTAATATCTGCTTTTCTCTTTGTGTTGGCTCCACCTACCTCATTGCAAACACTTAGGGTGTTACATCAGATGCAGATCAGAGTCAAAGATCTTGGGGCAAGTAGACAAGCTTGAGTTAGACTCTGACTTTGTCATTAGAAAGTTGTGAGTTTGGAAAAGTCATTTAATCTCTTGAGGTTTTATTTTATTTTATTGAAAATGTGCACAGCACAGACTTGTCAACAGATTAAAGAAGGTCATTTGAATAAGGCCATCAGCAGAAGACCTTGATTTGGTGAGCAGATACAGTAAGTGACTGCTCCTTTTGCATGTTGCTCAGTCATGATTGGTCCTCTTGTTATGGTTAGCCTTCTCTCTTCATACCCGCCCCCCATAAGATCCTGAGCATATATGGAGCATTGTGGCTTCATTATGAGCTAGGATGTTCATATAGTGTCACGAACACAGTGCCCAACAGCAAAAGGTGGAAATGAAGGTCCCTTTTCTGCTGTGGGTAGAATTGCCTGAGATAATCCCATTCCAAACAGTTTGTACTGCCTTGGAACATTTTTTTCAGAAGGTCAAAAATAACATAGATTACTCTCCATTGGCACAGAAAGCATTTTCCAGACATGAGATGTAATATGAGCTAAGTTTCAGCCCTGAAAGACGGTATAAAGCACCGGGAAGATGTCAGGCCAGACATGATGTAACCCACACAGAGACTCCTCCATTTTAATTGGTGTATGAGTCGAAGGAGAATGCATTTAGGAAAAGAGAGGAAGTCTTCAAGGGAGGAAGGGGACACGCCACACTCCCTCTCACATAGCAGACTTATTTCCTGGGCACTCTTCTACATGTTTTGCATCCACTAATTTAATCAGTGTCTCATACCTGTGGGTACTGTCCCCATTTCACAGATGTGAAAGGAATGCACAGAGAAGATCAGCCTGAGGTGACACGAACATCTCTTTTCCTACAGGCCCAAGAGTCAGCTCTGCAGCTCATGGAGTCACTGTCCAAGACTGTCTAGATAAGTGCTCTGCTTTGAGGTGGAGCTTCAATTTATAATGCCTTCAAATATTACTGAGCAATCACACATCACAGCAACCAACAGCAGGCAGGCTGAGGAAGAAGTGGCAGAATATTCACAAGGCAGGAGGTTGGTGGGAGGGAGAAGCTGGAAGATCCAGAGGAAAAACATCCTGCGATGAATGTGTCAAGCCTCATGACAGCTTGATGCCAGCAGTCCCTCTGATTTGCACAGGTACTGTTGGGAGGGGCACAGGTACTCATCCAGGGAAGTATGTGGCAGCAGCTGTCACAGAGCAGAACTACTCCAGGAACTGCACAGGTCTGCTTGGAGATCAGCTGCTCTTCCACCCAAAGGCAGCACCGCCCCTGTCTTCCATCTCTTCATCTCTCGGGGAACATTTGCCACTTCCTCGTATTGCAGTCATCAGCTGCTTTATTCATCCAGGTCTCTAATTCCCCCCCCCCCCCACAGCCCACCGTGGCCTCCTGCCTGGCTCTGTCCCTAGCAGTTTCTTCTCAGTATCTGAACACATTTCTCACTGCATCTGTGTTCATATTTCCATGAGAAATTCTCAGCTTAGGTTGCCTCTTACTGAACTGCATTATAGGTGCTGACCAGCCTCAAGTCTTCTGCCCTGCAATATGACATCCCTCTTGTCCTAATCAGCTGTGACACAGCAGTGTGGGTCACATGACACAAAGCATGAGCCTGGAAGCCTCTCTTCTGCAGCAGCTCTGGGCAAAGCAACCTCACCCAAAGAGGCTCTGTCCCAGCTGGCACTGCAGATGGGCTTGCGGCACCTCCAGTTCTAGGTTTGCCTGAAGAGGCAGGGCTTTGGGGCCTGAAAGAAACAGAGAAGTTTCTGTGACTTCTTTCTGCTGTGTATATTTCCAAGTTTAATTATTTTACCTGTTCCTTGACTCCTGCTATTTGCCTTCTAGGATTAACCTCAAAACACACACACACACACACACACACACACACACACACACACACACACACACACACACGTAGGAGCTTAGCATTTACTACCTCAACTGGTCCCTGACCTCTGCCTAGATCTAAATCTGCTCATAGTCTCATTCCTATGGAGCTTTGGTATCTGTTCCACATCTCCTCTAGAGTCTGATCTCAGCCAAAACTGTTTTTTGTTTTGTTCTTTTGTCAGGGTCGGTTCCTTGAAATGACTCTCATCTCCTGAACTGCACAGTCTATAACACGGGGACAGATATGTTTTGCTGGAAGAGCACGTTGGGCCAATCACGATATGGAGCTGATGTCTATCAATGCTCTGCCTTCAGTTCACTCAATAGTCTTTGTCAGGTGAAGTCCATCCAGCCTCACTGAGTGGTTCTCAGAGCCTCCTGTAGGTGTGTGTGCCACCTATATGTCCCAGGTGCTTAGTGTTTGCTTCAGTGTGTAGCCAATGGCAAGGCTTAGTTTGGGTTTCCTTGTAGCCTCCTTAATACTTCCATTTCTGTTCCATTTTCTTTTTATAGGCTTATTTTCTCTTGACCATTTTTTTCCCTGATAGTTCAACCTATTTCTGAGGCCTTCTAGATCTCCTGATAATTGCTTATTCCACAGCAATTCCCTAATCTACCTTTCCACACAAGCAGGATACAGTCTTTTTTTTTTTTTTTTTAAACTGCCTTCAATATTACACAATTGCATGTGATTTTAGGATTTTTTTTTTTCAAAGCAACTGTCATGGGCATCCTTGGTGTCCCTGAAATGTCAGCCTCTGAGTTTTCACTGAAGAGCAGAGAAGATTGATTCTAGGTGAGGATTTGACCTTTTTTTTACAGTAACCAAGCATCACAGCTAGCTTTTCATGGGGGCAGATCCGGGTCCTGACATAACTTAGAGTGCCTTAGGGTGAACCCCCTGCTCAGAGACCCAGAGGTGCTCCACCAAGTCAGGGGGGCATCAGAATTATGCTGCCTGATCCTCACCAAGTCAGCTTCTGATGCCGGGTCTAGATGTGAATATGGTTTTAATTCCCAAGGTGGTTCCATGTGCCATGGTCGAGAATTCTGCTTTAATCCAGTGGTTTCCAGACTTGTCATCTGTTGGAATCACTCGGGACCTTTAGACAATACAGACACCTGCGTCCCACCCTGGAGATTTTGATTTAATAAGTGTAAGTGTAGCCCTGGTTATTGAGAGCATAGGAGCTTCCTAGAACTTTATAGTATGCTACCCTGATTGAGAACTGGCATCTCAATGGATACTTAAATCTCAACATTAGACTGTCTCATCCAAGTTTCTGATTGAGACAAAATCCACGTGGTCTTGGAAGAAAATGATACTTTTGTCAGTTACCTCTATATCAATGCACGTGTTTTAGATGTATAGTTGTCGCACTGAATACCAGACACCCAGGCAAATTTCAATTTTGATAAGCAATAATTTTTAGTATAAATATGTCCCATGGGACACTTGAGGCATGCTTATAACAAAAATTACCTCCTGTATCAAAATTCAAATTCAACTTGGCATTTGTTTTTTATTTGTTAAAACTGGCCAGTGATTTCCAGAACGCTGCCTGAGATTGGACTGTGGGGCAGGGTATGGGCAAAGGAGAGAGACATAGAGAGCCTGAGGGGAGAATATACAGAATGCTATGAAAAGTTATAAAGCTAAGACCAGTTATGCTAAACACAATGCATTTTCTTTAAAAACAATTTTTTGTGTGATTCTGGGGATTGAAATCAAGGCCTCACATGGGTTGGGTAAGGCTTTAGAGCCCTTACCACACCCACCTTGGAACTATATGCCCCACCCTAAACCCAAGACTATTTGATTTATGCAACTCATGTAACTATCATTCTGCCATATCCTTGTGAAAGTCAGCAGTGTCTCCTCTCCCTTGCCAGTCCTCCTGGCAGAGGGCCTGGCACTGGTGGGTTAGAATCCCTTAGGACTCCACTCTGACCATCCCCAGCAGATAACTTCAATTCAGAATCTCATCCTTGCTTAAGCAAGTCCTAGGTGGAGATGAAATCCATGGGTCATTAACTAATATTCTAAATTTTTACATTCAGAATTTTCTATAATTAAAACTGTAAATGAATGCAATTTCCAAATCTCAAATTTAAGAGTTTAGTTAAATCTTGATACAGAGCACAATTTTACTCAGTTTCAACATACCTAGTTTTGACTTGTAGCAACAGTAACCTGTTTTCAGAAGTTCGACAGAAGAACAATGCCTTCAAAATTATAGAAAGAAAAGAAAATGGAAAATAAATTCAAAGCCTTCTTAAATTAAATTCCTAAACCTACGATAAGGCCTTATCTTCCTGTGCTTCCTTAATTCTATCCTCCACATAAACCCACCTGTTATTTTCTCAAGGACATTTTCTATTTCACTTCCCCCCCCTCACTCTAACTTTCCTTGGGGGATTTCTTCTCACTGCTTCCAAAAGCTCTTCACACAGAATGCCCTTACATCTGCTCACCCAAATGCCAGCACACCCCGGAGAACTGGGCCAAGGTCCAGAAACCCTTCCTTAGACTTGACTCAGTACAGTGAAATGTACTGAACCTACAAGGTTACCAGAGTAGAAAAGTAAGGTTCCTTTTAAGTATCTTTTCATTTCCCACTCTCACTGACACTGACATGGTTACATCTGGCTGCGGGTGTAGTAAATGGCCCAGAAGGAAATGCAGAACAATTCTTTCACCCAAACAAATCCTAGATTTCCCGAGTACACCGGGTCCTCTCCCCTCTCTTTCCCATGTCGTCTCTTACAACTGACTCGTTCACTTACTCCGCAAAGCAGCCCTTCCCCAAACATGTTTTGAGTTCTTTCAACTCTGAATCTGACTCTTGCCTGAGACAGACTGTGACCTCACCACACCCGCCCTGGTAAAATGGCAACACTATCATCTTTCTGAAGATCATCCAAAAAAGAATTTCAGAAAAATGTTCTTTGCTTTCCAGCACGGTTCTCTGCTCTGCAGCTGAGCAAGGCCAGCTACATTTACGGCAAGAGACACTCCTCCTGCTTTTGCATCAGGCACGTCACACCTCCCACAGTCATGGACACAGCCCACGGCTATAAATCAGGAGACAGGAACAGTTTGCCTTGAAAACACCAGGCAACACTGCTATTCTGTTTATACTTCTCTCCAAATCACTTTTCACAAGACCTCTTCCCATCTCGCCCTTTGCTCAAAAGAGAAACCACTGGAACCCAGAGGAAGCAGGCTCACCCACCAGGAGGCACACGCTTGGACAAGGAAGTGCTGCCAATCATCTTAAGACCTGTTGGGCGAGCTTATCTGGTTCCCAATTCCTGCAGTGTAACACGCCTGGCGGTTTCAATGATCGAGATAAGCACAGCTGTAATCTACCACGATCCCGAGCTTATTCACAGATCACAGCTGTGTAATTTCAGGTAACATGCTTCCCTTGTTTGGATTTGTTTAACATTGTTAAATATATAGTCAGACCATCTGCACAGTATTTTTTTTAAATTGGAAATTACAACCATAACTTCCTTTTTATATATCAATAAACTAAACAGCAAAATTTCAAAGGGATCCTTCTGTACCAAGCAGTGAAGCAGAATGCCTGTCCCACGCCACACCACTGCCTAATTGCGCACTAATTGGACAAACGTGATTAAATATTTCAAGATCTTTACTAATTGCCTCTATTTTAGCTTTAAAATTTGCTTGCCACCAACAAATTTAATGACACTGGTGTCTAGTCATCAGCAAAAAGCCCAAGAGTTGCTCTTTAAAATGTACCTAGTCAGAATATTTACTGATTGTGCTTTGTTTCCAATGTAGCTTAATTAGAAATCCAATCAGTTCGCTAAGTCTAATTATACTTGATTTGTAGATTCAGACTATGATACATAATGAAGCCAAGCAGCTAACAGTAAACGTGCCTAAAATGTAACAATAAGAGAAATATTTTTTAATATATGTCTTGTCACTTCAGGAAATCAAGTAATACATAGAATCTCTCGTGATGGGGGGTTCAGAGTTTCAAGCTTTGCAAAGTTATCATAAGCTAGATTCCAATTCCATTGGTGAAACTTGTTGTAAAAGATGATGTCCAGTAAATATTTCCATACTTTCATATGAGATATTAAAAAGAAAAGGGAAACAAGTGCTTCCTTCATGCTGACTCCTTGAGAAACTCTCACAGCATTATTTCACAGTAGTTGCCTTGATGAAATGGATGTGGGTAACACAGACACATTCAACCATTTCTTATTTAAAAAAATTGCTCTCCCAGAAATTTAATTTAACTATGTTGGGAAATGCCTTATCTAGAGCATTAGAAAGCACAGCCTTTATATAAGCATAGACTGAAATACAAATGTATACACACACGTACCCATACATGTCTACATGCATTGCTGCCTATTTGCAATAATTTCCCCTCCAATTACAAGTTAGGTGAAGTAGAGAGAAAAGTGAAAGCTTCATGATTATTAATACATATTAAGATGCCATTTACGAATCATCAATCAAATGAACAGTTTGAGCCAAAGTAGAACGCAAAATGCCCTAACTACTCATCACTGGTCACCCCCAAATTGGAGTATTTTCAGGGCCGGAGATTTAGCTCAGTGGTTCCAGTGCCTGCCTTACAAGCACAAAGTTCTGAGTTTGATCCCCATAAACCATATGCAGTGTCAGGCATGGTGACGCCCACCAGCAATCAGTACCACATGCCACAGTGCTGGACATGGTGGCTCATGCCTGTAATCCCAGCATTTGGGAGGCACAGACAGGAGGATGGCTTTGAGTTCCAGGCCAGCCTGGGCTACACAGCGAGCTCAGGGTCAGCCTGAACTACAAAGTGAGACCCTGTCTCAAAGAAAAAAAAAATGGAGCATTTTCTTGCCATTGCACTCTGTTCTAATATGTCACAATCACTGCGGGCCAGGTTAGCAGCTGTCCAGACACTTCACTTTTAATTGGTAGCTACCAAACTAGCAGGATTCTGGAGCTGCAAGAATAGCTGGGATAATGTTGATTCACAACAAACCTCAAGAACTAAGCTCATTTCACTCTCATTCTGAAAAGAGTGGGAGAAATTAATAGATAATCAGAACAGAGGGGGATAGGTTTAAAAGAAAGGCGATTCCTAAGCATTTCATTAAATGTAAGGAAAGATGATTCAAAACAACCTGCCGCTCCATTTTAATGACTACTGACTGTTGAGCAATAGGCTATTACTTTAGCACACTTATCTCTCATTTAATGTAAAGCTTATCATCTATATGGTTTAAGAGAAATATTAAAATATTGTTGGCTAAAAGTCTCTGCAGAAGAGCAAATTATGAGGGTTTTAAATTTTGCATCAAAAGACAATCATTTATGTGCATTCTGGTGTTTCCTACAATGCTTTATAATAGGATTCTTCATTGTGAATGCACATGTGTGTGTATGTGCACACATTCAGATAGTGTTTAAAGAATCAGTGACGAATACCTTAACTTTTCTTCTTCCTCTTTCTAAAGTGTCCCATATAGTACGACCTGGGCCTGGACGGTGTTCCTCTGCTTTCAGCTTTTTGCTTCTTAACCTGGTTCCAAATCAGTGCCAATTCTAGCCAAGATCTTTGCTTTTACTGTGCTCTGTGTGGGTCTTACTTTTTCTTCTCCTCTGGTATAAAGTCTTGGTGACCACTTTCCCAGTGCTTAAGCAAAATGCTAACAACAGAAGTGCAAGTTTGCTTTCAGTCAGAATTTATCACAGCACCATTTGAATTGATAACGGAAAGAGCCTTCCTTTGCCATGGTTGAACAGAACGACCGAGACTCTCAATTTTACCTTCCTTCCCAATGAATGATTGCCTTGTGAATATTGCCACACAGATTTTCCGACTCAGCGAGGTGTGTAAGCGGAGAGGAGACACAAATCCTTTTATTTCTCTGCACTGAGGCAGGTCTTATCACCTTCATTAACTGATTTTGGTGGAAAAACTGTAGATACAAAACTTGAACTTAGTTTCTGAATAATTATTCAACAGCACAAGTTGACAACCACATCACACTCTTAAAACTGTGCAGTTTCTGTGTGCATTTGGCATGAGGCACGAGTTGAAATGGGATAATGTTTTTATAGATCATAAAAAAATAGTAATAAAGGAAAGTACACATCTCCACAAATGCTTAGAGGATTAGGAAAGAAAAGACTCTCCCACTGCAGTAGCCTCACTTTTAAATACTGGGAGGTTTGTAAAGGAGTGTTTTGCCCTTTTTTTCTCTTGCAGTTGAGTTTTATCTTTTCCTCTTCTTATTAGTAAGGCCTGGCCTCTCGTTAACATTCAGCCAGGACCTAATGAGCCTTGCAGACTCCTGTAATTTCTTCACTGTTAAAAATGCCTGACACTAATCTGTGCCATTTATACTAATAAGAGGTGGATCAGCTGATATTTGGTGCAATGAAAATATGCTAAATATACTTTATTGAATTGCATGTAGTTAGTTCTTCCCAGTTCACTGTATTACTGCAACAGATGCACGGTCATTACCTCAATGCTGTACATGTGGCAAAAGCTCCAGTTTGAATAGATGAAAGGAGTCAGGCACATGATCAGTTAACTTCCTACTCTTTTTAGTTTTTTCATGTTGACAATAGTGACTTTCCAACTCACACCTTGGAAAAGCCATTTTTCTGGTGATTTTCAAGGCATAGGCACAGTGCTTCCTACTGAAATGGCAGTGAAACGAAAACCTGACCTAAAACATGGCATCCTATATGAAGTGGACTTCAATGAATGCCAAATTCGAACAGATTTTGCACAGAGCTTATGAATTATAGCCACAAGGATCCCCAAAGAGGTCTTGGTGATTAATAATCTTCTAACAAATGCCAAAGAAATGTGACCAATTTTAATATATGCCAGATATCATGTTATTATTACATTGGGTAAAGCCAACCATTTTTCATTTTTTTACTACCAGCCCTTTTTTTTCTTTGATGATTGTTACATCTGAGCTTCTGTCATCTGTCAAGAGACATATGACTAAGGAGCTAGACTGCAGGTGTTAGTAAATGTCTCCAACATTTGTGTCAATACCTGCTTTTGGCTCACATGTCACAAACCAGAGGGTGCATTTAAAAACATTGTTTAAAATCTGCATGCTTATTTAAAACAGCCAGTTAGCACTGTATCCTCTGAGATATGAAGAAGGTAGAGGTATAAGATCCCTGAAGTAAAACATCTGTGCCCGTGGATACCCCCTGCATCAGAGCCTGAGTTCCATAAGGTAAGATTCATCTTTTGAAGGAAGTTGTTCACATCCTTGTGATTTCCCATCAGCTTTGCTCACATTTGACCACAGAGCTACAAGCAGGGTAGTGAGAGTGAGAGAAAGGTGAAAGTGTCCAATATCATCCGGAACCTCTGTGCCATTTCTCTCCTAACCCAGTTTACATTTGAGAACTATCCCAAGCCACTCAATGATGAGGAAAAACAAACATCATATGCACGTTATTTAAACATATTTTGCATGCATTTGACTATCTCTCATCTGGACTGTCTCCTGACCGATATATCCTTGGAACATGTTTTATGTTGGGGCAGTATATCTTGTACTTATCTATAAGTATATTTTTCAAATTTCAAAATGTCCTTTGATTTATCCCCTCGGAGAATAATGGGTCTCTTCTATCTCTCCCTCTTTTGCTGGACGATTGCTGTATCTACACCTTCTAGAATCTCTCGCCTCTTAACCTTTGCCAGTGCAGGTGCAGTAACTCCCCAAAGATTAACAGTCTGGTTGTAGGTGTGATTGAAATTCGCTTGGCTTCCCTTAAGAATCCAGTGCCCTTGCCTACTAAATCACCTCCCGTAATCTTGTGCACTTAGGCAAAGCAAATAAAATAATCTGCCAGGAAACGCTCATGGTGCAGCATCTAGACACAGACATCGTTTGTATTAACTGTCCTATTATTATTACCCCGTTCCTTAAATCCAATCAAACTTCAATTTCCACTCTGCAGGGGTCGGATGTTAATTAGAAAGGATGTGTGTTTGTATGTACCTATGTGTGCATATTCAGGCCCCTTCAGACAGCTACAGCCCCTGCTGCATGCATGCGTGTGCCCACGTAGACACGGGTCTTATTCCTAATTAACTTAGCTCGCCAGTGCTGTCCCATGCTTCCAGTTTGTCTTTCCAAGTCATGAACGCACATATTCCTCCTGCATGCCTTCTGCCCTGCGTCTCGACATTTTCCAACAGATGTTAGCTAATGTGGTTGTAGAAGGTTCACTGTGGATGCTTCGAGCCCAATAAATCTTCCCCTTAAATGCAGGCACTCCACCATCTCAGCATCTTATACCTATAATACATTTTAATTACTTGGCTATTCAAATTATACTAAATTAGATTTGCACAGAACAGCGCCACGGATTTCTCAATTTACATTTAATCCACCACAAACAACATAAAATCGGCGAGTGCACTTTTATTAGAACTTGCAGGCACCACCGAAGTCTGATACCTTTAAAATTATTAAGTGACAAAGATTACTAGCACTAAGGTTCTACTTTGCTTCCCATTAGCCATTTAGGTGACAGCTGCTGTATTACACATAAAGATGAACCATTCCTTGAGGGATGATAGTGGCTCCGCTGTGACACTGCTGGCATAAAGCATTATCAGACCGTGGCTGCGCGCGGAGCCGCCGGAGTCTCCTAGGCACCTATCAGTACTCTCATTATCTGCATCAGAGAGTGCCGAGAACGAACACTGCCAGGCCTCACAGCTTCGCAGCTCATTTGAGAAGCGGAAATTAAATGTCCCAGGAGAGAAAACAGGCACACTGTAACAGCACCGGCGCTGTACGCCGCTCACATGCCGCCCGCTGCAGCTCTGACTTCTATCTCATTAATTTAATAGGCTCCCGGAATGAGGGTGGGAAGGTAGAGGGGCGGCTTGACGAGGAGATTACCGAGAGGCGCTGGCATGTGTGGCTCGCAAGCTCCTCACACACAAGGGCTTACAGGAAGTATCGCTGCTCTTTAGATATTTGCCGGGGCTTTTACAAGCCTGAACAGCAAGACGTGAAGGGTGGAGGAAGGAAAAGGAGAGGAAGATCTCCGAGCAGGGGCAAAAGGAGCTGATTGTAAACGTGATCTATGTGTACACGGTGCCGCATTCCTGCGTGAGGGGAAGGCGGCTGGGAAGCGGGAGATAAAATAAAGCTGCGTGCTCCGGGCGCACAGCACAAGAATCCCCGCTTGTGTGTGCGTGCGTGCGTGCCTGAGCAGCCCCGTGAAAAGCCTCTGCCCTGCTGGAAATTGTTTTTGATGGCACTATTTCCATGAAATTCGTAAATGGTTTTGCTGCGGAAATATCAGCTCCCTTATGATCAGAGTAACACCGAAGAAAACAAAGCTAAGAACGAGAGGATTATTCAGATAAGTCGGACCAAAGAAACCTTCTCTTAAGAAATACAAAGGCCGAAGTCTCCAGGTGATTGAAGCAATACTGGGGCTTTTTTTTTTTTTTCTCTCTCTCTTTGAATAATCAGAGAGTGGCCTCCACTCCAGCTGGGTAGACCTGCCTGGCTTACAGGTATTGGATTCCTGCTATCCCACAGAGGCAAGAGAGTCCGACGCTGTGATTATCTACACAGATTTCTATACACTTGGTTTTTAATTTAATAACTGTTCTTTATCATTGTCATTTGTTTAAAGACCTCAAGAGAAACAAGGATCAAGAAATCCGGTCTCCTGCCCTCTTTGACAGTGGTGATGGTGGCTCTTCGTGGACTCATTTTCTGTGTTGGTTAAAAGCAACAAGGAAAGGTCTGTTGACATTTGGTGAAGAATAGCTGATGGCACTTAAAACACCCTGGGTAGATCTCTGATCAGTGATCTGGGTCTTCGGGCTCTAGCCCAGTAGGATTATGGGTAATAGGAAGAGGGCCTGCTGTGTCCAGCACAGTTTTTGTCCTCACTGCAACGTGTCTTTGGGCTGCATTACATCTCTGAGCCTCAGTTTGTCAAATGGACAAGAGGAATATAGCAGATTAGCCCACTGGTGGGAATTAAAATGAGGTAAGCAAATACCTCTGGCATTGTGTGGAAATTCTCCAAGTTCTTTCACATCAGACTCTATGATACTGATCCATGCTCCCTTGCACTTTTGAATGGATTTATGAGAGAATACTCACGATAACAGAGCAAATAGGGAGAGGAGAGTTTGTGCAAAGAAAGGACAACCAGGGGTGATGGGAAATGGGTGGGGGAGGACTCTGTCAGTTTCAACTAGTCTTGATCTCCTCCTGGCAAGGCTGTTTTCAAGCCACATAGATCACACATGGCTTGGACATCTGAAGAACACACAGCCCTTCTTGCTAAGAAAAAAATTCACTAGCGCTTACAACTTCAGAGATTCAGATTGCCAACAGCCCAGAGTAGACCCCAGCTCAGAAAGGATTGTTCCAGAGACAGGGTATGCTGGTAGACTTCATATGTTACTGGAAGAAAAATTAGTGCAGTGCTTGTGCACACATGTGCATGTCTGCACATGAGCGCACACACACACACACACACACACACACACACACACACACACACACGCAGGATAACCCTAGTGTACTGAGTGGAGGCGCCAGAGTTCTGAGCACCACAGGCACTGGGCCTCCCTTCCTATTCCTGTTTTGGAGAAGCATCACCCTCCTAGACAAGGAAATGCCTGGATTCTGGACCCCTGAAGGTTGGGGTGCTGTCCCATTCTCGTACCACTGGAATATGGGGAGCAGAGCAGGAGTACAGAGAGCCCAGGACCCACCACCCTGATACACAGTGGCCAGCAGCGGAAATGGCAAGGTGTCCTCACTCTCAGCGGTAGTGGCCCCATTCGGTCCCGGTCAGCAGCCTGAGCTTTTCTCTCCCCTCTATGGACATGTCGTCAGGGGTTTCTTTTCTTTTGAAAGAGGCCCCCTCTGGTCATTTTCCAGAGGGAGCTAGATTCTTGCTAAGCCCCTGCTGGACTGAAGATGATGCCAGGCTCCTCTGAGAATCTCACCTGCCTCTCCTGGACATTTCTCCACTATCGCCATTGTCACCTGCCTGAGTGGCCTCCCCTTGGGGGGCTGGGAGCAGCACAGAATCTCCATGAAAGATGGTACTGGCATAAAATGTTTTGGATTGGGCCCAAATACTTAGTTACTATTTCTTAAGTAAGGAATGTGAAAATAGGTTGAAAGAAAAGGCTAAGGAAGGAGACAACAATAAAACAGAGGTCAGCAGAGCTAAGAGGGGGTGTGAAAATTAGAATAAAGCACAAATCTCAAATGCCAGACTATTTTTTACTTTTCTACTTCAAAGACCAGTCCTCTACATACTAATGGGAGTGAAAAAAGAAAAGAGACAACATCCTGAAGGGGAAATCCACCAAGGATGCTGTGGCTGTGCTCCCCTCCTGATGGCCTATCCTGGCCTTGTGCAATGGGGAGTCTGTCATTATCTGAGCACCGAGCCCCCACTTCAAAAGGGAGATAATTTCCCTAAAACATATCTGTCATCTGCCCCTAAATCTGCTTATCATTCCACAGCTTAGTGTCCTCCTCGGAGGCACAGAGAGTACTGCTCAGGGTGCTCTTCATGTCCTATATGAAAGTCTGCTGGGCCAGAATTTGTTTCTTGTTTCTATCCAGCCTAGAAAATTGAGAACCTGGTCCATCAACTAAGAGTATAGGATGAAAACCACTGAGACAACAGGTGCACCTGCCTCACCAGAAACTAAACCCATGTTGCCAACAGAACAAGCATTTGCAGTAACAGTCAGCCTTTCACACCCGGAAGTTCCAGCCAGGGAGAGTCCTGCATCCGAGGGACACAGGCCAGTATCTAGGCACAGTGTGGTAGGGGCATGGTGCTACTAGCATCCGATGGGAAAAGCCCAGGCAGGCTGCTGACTACCAGGCAGTGCCCAGGACAACGTCCACCACAGAGCACAGCATGGCCCAAAATGCTATGTCTCAGCCATGTTATTTTATTTTATGCCAATCTTTCATTTTAGGAGTATTCATCAAGGTTTCAAATCCATCTAGTCTACTACTAATCACGATAATGATCTTGCACAATTTGTGCTTTCTCTGACTTCACTTTTCATATCTTAAAGAACTAGGATGTCACTCTTTATAGGATTAATAATTGAATGAAATGACAAGGTATGTAAAATGCTTAGTGCAGCATCTCCACACAATGGGAAATTAGCAAACAGTGTTTTCCTTCTTTTCATCGTAATATGGGAGATTGAGAAGGCCTGATCTAGATGAACTATAGTCACTAGCTCTTCATGTTTTCAGCAGGGTTCACCTCTCCATAGTTTCTGTCTCTTCCTCACTCAGCTCCATGTTTATTACTTTCCTACTCTCCGACCCAGGCAGACTTTAGCCAAGCTACGGACAGACAAATTTAGACACTGTCCCAAATTATCATCCCTTGTTTGGCCCTATCCAAGAGGTTACAATTTCTACTTCAATCACTCTTTGAAATAAAGAAACTTAAAACTAAGAGCTCACTGGGGAAGAGAGAAGAATCAACCATTCTCAGCATTTACAGTAAAGGTTCTGACTGAGGTCTACAAAATCCCTGTGGGAACAGCACAGCTGGCTGATAGCCTGTGATAAATGGCCAGCAATCTGCAGGGCTTTTGAGGGCAGCCCAGGTAACATCCCATAGGGTCTCAACAGCTAGGAGGTCACATGAAGGGTCTAGGACCTAAGGGGAAGAGAAAGGCTAACCCAGAAGAGAGCAAAGAGAGTCCTTGGAAAGGTGAAAACTAAGCTCAGATGACCCCAAACTTTTTGCAGTTTTGTCTATGGGTAATTGAACCACACATTTCAGCTTTTGCTTCTGAACTCACCTTTCCACTCTTTAACCTACTCTTACCCTGCCCTACACAAATCTCAGCTCCTCCAGGGCCTCTTCTTGGAGTTATTCAACTTCTCATTATGTATATTAAACCTTTAATTGCTCAGTTGTCTTTCTATTCACTTCTATTTATTTTTTTTAAATGTGATTTTTAATGCATTTGATTTGTCCTACTAAAACAAGTCCTCAGAAGATTAACCTTCTTTAAGTTCACTTTTTCTTACAGTTAAAATACCTTTGATAATAATGGTCATAAACACCCTGCACAACCAAGTACAGATATTGTAGAAGAAGAAGGAATATGTTAATAAGTGTCTCCATGTGCCAGGCTCTGTGCTATGCATTTTGTAGCGCTTATGTCATTAAATCCATATAATGATCCTGCAAAGTGGACAGTGCTATCCTAGTTTTAAAGATATTAGAATTAAAGTCAGAAAAAAGCATGAATTGTATAGCATCACATAGTTACTAACTGGCAGATGGGATTGATTTTAATCTTTAATGAATATCCCAAAGATAAAGATTTACATAAAGCATATCTCACTGCCTTTACTGTTACATCACATTATGTTACTATCATTTATTAATCTAACCAAATACTTCTCAAATCTTCATACTTTAAAATACAATTTTTTATTTTGGTATAATTTTAGATTTACAGAAAAGTCCTACAATTGTAGAGTATTCCTATATAACCATAGTTCACCTTCCCCTAATTTTAACATCATGCATTAGCATACCACAGTTTTCGAAGCTATGAAATTAATATAGCTACCACCTATTAACGAAATTTTAAACTTTGTTTAGAATTTGCCAGTTTTTCTGTGAATGTCCTTTTTCTCTTTTGGAATACCACTGGGGATGCCACACGGCACTTCATCGTCTCATCACTTTAGTTTCTTCAGATGTAGGAATTTCAGATTTGCTTTCTCCTCATGACCTTGCACTGTTCAAGTGTTTTATGGAATGACACTCAACTTGCACTTGTCTGATTTTTTTTCTGGGAAAGAATAGTATAAGAGATTATATCCTATCAGAGGGTATATGATATCATGATTCATTGCTAGTGGTGCTGTTTTGCATATTGCATGCTCTGTTCTTCTTAATGTTATTTCTGCCCCTTCAAGGAGGGAAACTAAATGTCTCTATCTGAAGGGGAAAGTATCACCATAGAATATTTAGAATTCTGTGAAGAAGATCTGTATCTTCTCATTTATTTATCTATTATCATGTGTTCCTAACCATCTGGACTCACGAATGTTTATTTTATTTTGGGGGCTATAAACCAATTCTACCATTATTCATTTTGTTACTATGCATATCTTTGGTTTGTGTAATTTGGTGGGGAATTAATATCTAGATTTTTCTCATCAATTATATTAAATAGAAATCATTCACTTATTTTAAATTTATACTTTTGCAGCTTCAGTGGATGTCCTGTAGTTCTAGGACTCTAAGATTTGTGACACCCTTGTGTGTGCCTGTTGTACAAAAGGAAAGACAGTCCAGCTTTGTTTGCATGATCTTTCTAAAATTTAACCGAATCCCCTCTGTTTATCACTTCAGATGAGGTTTTAATCTCTTTTCTCCTCCTTGAGGATATCAGAAGCATACATAAAGCACAGATCATAGACATATCTTTATACAGACATAAATTTTCCAACTTGAAAATTCAGATGTTAGTGTCACTTCACCACAGAGATCAGCTTTACCCACGCTGCTAAGATTGTGATTGTTGGACGTCTTCTCTAAAATGTTGTTTAAACAACGTTTTGGCTTTAAGTTCTTTATCCACCAGTTAATAAGGCAGCACAAACTAGTGACTGGGGTGGAGAGGGGTAAGGGATGGGGAGGACGGGTCAGATAGCCACAGATGTCATCCATGAGATTCATATATTTCAACATATGGTTTTCCTGAATAGAAGTTAATCTCTTTTTCTCTTCTCTGAGACTTTGCCAGCTTTTTTTTTTTTTCCTTGATTTGTCTTGAACTGCACACTGGGGATGCAGACATGCATGATGCTTTGAAGAACTTTCCTTCTTTCTGATTAACCATCTTTCCACGTGCTGAGAACTGTGTGTACATGAAGACACTGCAGCCTGCATTCTGGTCTTAACTGGAAAAAAGCTACTCCTGAGTCCATCTCCTGTGTTAAGCCTTATGTCAGGTCCATTACCCCCCAAGACTTCTCAAGCCCTTTCTCCCAGCTTAGGTCAGGGTCCCTCAGAGCTCCTGACACCCACTCCTATGTTAGTATATGTCATCCTTCATTGCTATTATTGGAATTTCTCAAGCTCTCCTACACGATTGAGTAACTACAGGCAGGAATCCGGGTACTTCGTGTAGTGACTAATCTAACAGGTAGACATGTTAAGGAATCAGTGAAGAGGAGTGTTTTGTACTCCATCTAAACTTGCCCATAGTGATCTGTTATATTTTCTCCATTTGCTCAACTTTCTAAAAAAGATCTCACAGGTTCCAGGCATTTACTACCCAGAAGAGCTCAGCACTATGTGCATAGCTAATGATTTTCCTGTCCACTTTCTTGTCTCAGTAATTTAAAACCATGTTAAATAATTATGAACCAAGCAGAAGTCTGGGGATTCTGCAACAAATTTTTTACACAGAGAAGTGCTAGCTTATTCTAGTCTTTTGTTTGCTACTCTGCATAACAAATATTAGTAAACAATTTTATAGTAAAATAATTCATATTTTAAAACCTATCTGTTCTATCCTAGTAGATTTTCCCTCCAAGAGGAGCAAAGAATTGGCCAAAAGAGCCCATTGATCTATCTTTCCAGTACTCTTCACATATCTATGTGCAGCCTGGCTCAGGCACTGGAGAAATGGGAATAGACAGTTTTATTTAAAACCAAAATAAAAGGCTCCTATTTAAAAGCAAAACCTTGTGTTTGGATCCTAAGCACCCCCAATGATTCATACCTTAGAGGCTTGATCCCCAGAGTAGAGCTATTAGGAGGTAGTGGACTCTTTAAGAGATGGGTCTTAGTGGGAGGTCTTTAGGTCATTGTGGATGTGGCCTTGAAGGGTATTGTGGGACTCAAGCTCCAGCCTCACTCTCTTTTTGCTTCTTGTTCATGAGATGAACAGTTTTGCTTTGCATGATCCCACTACGGTGCATTTGCCTTGCATAAAGCAAGTGGGCCAACATATCCAGAACTGAAACTTCTAAAACTGTGAGCCAACATGAACTTTTTCTTTGCATAAATTGAGTGTCTCAGCTTTTTTTTTTATTATAGTACAAAGAGCTGCTGACACAATATATGTGTTTGTCTTTGTGTTTTAGAGTAGTTTCTAGGTTTCTAGCAAACTTGAGCAGACAACACAGAGATGCCCCATAAGTTTCCAATCCACCCACCCTTCCACATACACAGCTTCCTCCACAATGACAGGTGCCATGAAACAGGCACATAACATCACAACAGTGAGACATGAGGGTTCTCTGATATTATACATTCTGTGGATTTGGGCCTGTTAATCACATGTAGCCACCTTTCCAGTATTAGACAGAATAGCTTCACTCTCCCAAAAGTCCTCTGTACCTTCCCTCATCATCCTTTCCTCCTTTCTAAACCCACAATCACTGATATCTTGTGGTCTCTGTAATTTTTCTCTTTTCAGAATGTCATATGGCTGGAATCACACAGTATGGAGCCTTTGTGGATTGGCTTCTTTCACTTAGTAATATGCCTTTACAGTTTCCCTGTCTTTTCACTGCTTGACAGCTTATTTATTTACTTATTATTTATCTATTTTTTTCAGAATAGTCTTTCAGCGCCTGGTGATAACACAAAATGTAAAGAGTGACATATATATGGCAAAGTACACATTCCACTCATGTGAAGAATTTTTATAACATTAACACTCCTATGTAGCCAACACCTAGACACCAAAGGCTAACCAGTGTCCTGACCTGTAATCCCCTAGATTAGCTTCCTTGTATAAACCAGTTTAGAAGAAAGCTTTGGAAAGACTTCTTTCCATTAGTAACCTAGAAGGCAACTAGAAACTTCCTTCTAGAATCTACCACAAGTCTACATTGAAGAGAAAACCTGGGAAATAGTGAGTAGAATAGTATTTCTTCTTTATTTTCAGAAAAAAACCTACTAGTGTCCTCCTAAAAGTGAAGAACGTATTCAAAGTGCTTGTCTCCTCTTGAGACTACAGGGCTGAGCTCTACAATATCAAAATGGGCCGTGGACAAGTGGCAAGTCGAAGCATGTCATTTATTTGACATTGTCTAGGCCAGAGAGCAGTTGTTTCTTTGAATTGAACATTTGAAAGTAAGGCACCACCAGACAAAGTGAATTGGATAGCTATTCTGCAAATTAGTTTGCCCTCAGGATTCAAGACTTCTTTAATTTCTATAAGCTGACCTGAGCAGACCTATCCAGAGACACTGCAGATCTCTGTCATTAGTTCCCTGCCACTTAGAGGCGGCAGCACTAGCCAATATTCTGGAGGCCAAAAGCCAGATTTTAACAGTGGATCATAAAATGTTGAAACACAGGCATGCTCACACATATGCACAGACCTAAGACAAAAACAACCCATAAGCTTTCCGGATGCAATGAGGAAAAGGTAACAGTTACTGGTTTATATTTTATCATGACAAATTAGTATTCCATGACAACAACAAACCCCAGATAGCTTCTCTGGTCATATACTGGAACTGCTGCAGCTAGGTGATTATCCAGAAAACACTTGCCCATCCCAGGTCCCTGGACACTCACTGTTATGAGAGGACAGGATGAATTTGTAAATAGAAACACATTCTACTTTGAGAGATTTAGAGCAACATCACAAAAGGCCAGCTGACACTTTCTGCATAAAGTTCAGGCTTTGGTTTGACTTTTGGGGAAGTCAACACTTATCTTTTGGCTGTCATCTGCACAGAGAAGTAGAGGCCATCACAAGTCTCCCAGGAGTCCCCACGCCTCCACAGAAATGCTCAGGAGACTGTGAGCACTGTGTTGACCTAGCTTAACTGACAGCAAAGATTGGAGCAAGAATTGGGTAGAAGACTAAACTCTTGGAATGCTCTTTTATATTATGCAGCTCTGTAAAATGGGAGAAAAAAATCTAACTTTAATAACAGCAGGTAAGTCAGCTTGTTTTTTACTGATCGTATACTGTATGCTAGATACTGTACTAATACTGTCAACATTCTCTAATCCTCAAAGTAATTCTGTAAGCAAGGAATTCTCCTTCTCCTACTCTTACTCCCCATCTTCATCTTTTTACAGGTAAAACATTGAGCATTTCAGAAAGGAAGTGTCTTGTCTGGTATCACACCTTGGAAATTGCTGCAGTTGCTTTGTTGGTCCTCTCAGACAGACACAGTATCTGTGCAAGATACTTTCTCAGTCTCTACAGCCTCAAAGTCAAGTCAACAGCAGACCCTGCTAATGCATGATGATTACAAGACTTGCTCAAGACCAAGTAGATACTCATGCAGAAAAGAAAGAAAGAAAATCTAGTCTTAATCATGACATGGTTCTTTATCTTCATCACTTGATCTTAGTGAAAAATAACTGCTAATGTAAAACAGATTAGAGACCAGACCTGAACTGATTAGTTGACAGACAACCTTTGAATTACCTGTAAATATTTTCACAGCTCCCCCTAAGAACTGAAACCCATACAAGGGCTACAAGGGGCAAGCCTACCTTCCCCATGAAGTACATTTTTTCTCCGCCCAAAGGATGAGTGATACTACTTTTCTTTTTCCTGCTGCTTAATGGCTGGTTTCTATGAAACAAAACCTCTCATCACAGAAAATATAAAGTATGATTATCATCTCAAGTACAACCAAGAGGATACTAGTCAATGAAACCTAGGAATCAAAACTTAGTTTAAACTTAGCTTATCTTAGTGTTTGATAATAAAAGACACCTAAGACATTTCCTGCATAATTTTGCTTCTGTGTTTTACAAAGACATTAATACACACAACACCCATATCTTGGCTTCAAAATACCAGTTTCTTGCTAAAGAAATCATAGTTCCTTGCTGCCATTGCCAATTTCATTGTTAAGTTAAGGATAATACAAATTGAGCTTGGAACATGACTAGTTCCAGAACATAAGGAAGTGCTACCAAAAAAGGGCAGAAGTATGTCGAAGGGGCATAGGTGTCAACTTGAAAGAGCTCTCCAAGGCCAAATCGTGAACAATTCAAGGAACAAAATAAATAACATTATATTGGGTTACAAGGGAAACTATAGAATAAGAATACATGTCACCATATTGATATAAATAGATGATTCAGTAAATAAATAAATAAGTTTGAAGAGATAGATTTCCCTATGGAAATTTCAAAATAATAGTTATCTACTACATGGAGAGATAACCCCCTTCTAAGAGATAACAGGCTGGTTTTACTAACTGAAAGTTTGAAGAGGGGAAAAAGTAACTTTTTAACAGAGAAACCCAGTACACATGACCTTTCCCCATCGACCAAGTTTAACCTCACCACTGATAAGTCATACTGATATCGTGTGCTCCCTGAAATAATGAAATAAGAAAGGCACCTTACCTGATAACATTCTCCCCCAAACTCACAGTCTAACCACAAGAAAAAAAATCAAGCCAACCCAAATTGGTTCACATTCCACAAAACACAGGACAGGATCGTGAAAACAAAGACAGACAGAAAGCTGTCGCTGCTCAGTGGTGACTTGATAACTAAATGCAAGGTGGTGTCCCAGATGGGATCATGGAATAGAAAAACAGTGTCGGGGGAAGATTGTGGAAATCCAAATCAAGCTGGGACTTTCATTAATAAATGCACTCTGATTGTGTAGGATGAAAACCTGAGGAAAAATTGAAAGGAGGTAATACTGATAACAGCAAAAAATCCCCAATACTGTGGATAGGAAAAACAACAAAAGAGTAATATAACTTATACCAGGTTGGTTCAAACTAAGGACTTATTTCAGCTGCTAAAAATATATTCTCAAAACAAAATCTGTTCTCTTTGGAAGGCACGGAGAGGTCCTTGTCACTTCTGACATGCATGGAGATTTAGAAGAAACATTTAACAACCCTGTTAAAATTGTTAATCAGGTGAAGGCAAACTGCTGACCTCTTGAATATTTTATGTGAAAGATCAGCACAGTCTGTGAAAACATAGGATCTCAGATTAATACTGGTTGGCAAGGAAAATTTCTCGCTTACCTTACTGAGTCACAGTGAAAACTTTGGTTGTTGCTGGGCAAAGCCTTCAGTCTGGGGGTTATATTGCATGACTGAAAATGGCTTCACAAATTAGCATTTTTTGCTTATTTTTATGAGATAAGTTCACTTCAGTATTTCTCATGTAAATTAAACGTAGTAATTCTGATCTGGAACTGCAGGTATACACCGCTAGGAAGTTGACTCTTTTCATAAACTGAACCACTTGGTTATATATTCCTATGTCCTATTGTTATCGGGTCTCTGAATGGTATATAGTAAATAATATAACTCTCAATGTGCTAGATGCCAGATATCCCAAGTTCGTGTTCCCCTAAAATGAAGAATGAATTTAAGGAACAGTGGAAGTTAAGAGCAGCAAATATCTCAAACAGACATACCTTGAGGATACACTCATAAGTGACAGATGTGTAATACCATATCTCTTCTCTGGTATGAGGTCTGAAGATGTAAATGAGTTCTAGAATGTATGATAGATATTGTGAAATAGAAAATATTCAAAGGGGAAAGAGAAATAGGGGTAAGTAACAAGGGGGAAGAAAAAAATGCGATGCTGAAAAAAGAAAGCATATGTATATAAGGAGTCGGGGGTTGGTAGGGGTGGGTAGGGGAATGGATAAAAAGGAAAATTAACTCATGTCATATACTGGTACAAATTCCCAATGTTGAGTGTGATTGTGATGTGTATATAAAATGTACCAATAAAGAATTCAATGAAAACAGAGTAGTAAGTATTTATTGAGAAGGAGAGATCTTAGCTCCTGAGAGAGAGGAGGGAACCTGATTGGGTTGCCAAGGACTCCACTTCACACAGGGCTATTTTGTAGAAAACAATCACAAGATGGATATAAGATAGAACAAAATTATAATCAACCAAGGACCAATGCTTAAGTAAGATTGATCAAATGAGGAAGTAGGTCATGTAGAAAGTGTACACAGAAAGAACAAGAACTTTTTAAGGAAAGGTTGGGTCTGGAGGTCTTGGCTACCCACTGGGGTAAATGATATCTATCAAGACTTTATTGGACCCAGTGTTACCACTTACACTGTAAGGAAGTATGTAGGTCTGATCATTTCATGCATCTTGAGGTCTGACCTCCAACAGATATGCCTCTGGCCACAGTGGTAATGTATTTTCATCTTTTGTACTGACTCTCTCAAGGACCCTGCCTCACCTGACTCCTTATAATACTTCTACCTACCTAGCTGTCTACAAATACTATTTACTGAAAACTTGTTCAGCCTTGCTAAGAAGTCCTTGAAAGACCTATTGAAAGATCTTCATAGGTATTTTTCCAATCCAATGCAAAGATCAGATAAGCAACACTTTCCCCCCTACTTCATAGACATTAATAAAATAATGTGATGCCTTCCACAAAAGGAAAAAAGCTAGAATAGCTTCTTCTTCAACAAAAAAGTCACCTGGACAAATTTGACCACTGTAGTCAGTATGTTTGATCACCAACATCTTTCAGCAACCTTCTCATATTTTAATTTTCTACAGAGTTAGGGCTTAAGTGATCAACCTGACTGACTTCAACCAATTAGATCACCCACATGAGATCCAGATGGAGAAGCAATTATAAGGAAGTAGTTAGGAAGGAGTATTAACCTTCAGCCAAACATATGGCAAGAATGCTGTGTTTCTGGTGCCCAGGGCTAGGAGCAGAGGGGCTCATGAACTGGGGTCACATCTCTCAAGGGCTGTTCCAGGGTGGATGGCATTACTAGCATCAGAAAGCCTTGAACTCTCACTTTCCGAGCCTAATGAACCTTTTGTGAGTGATTCAAAATCCTTCAGTAGTACCTTACCTGTCTAAAGTAGTCACACTGAATTCTGTTGCTAACATATAAGGATCATCACTTGCACATTTAGCAGTAATTAGATATTTTTCTCTTTTTTAGTTAAATGCATGGAAGTTGGGTTGGGCTATGTTTAACATAAAATTAAAATCTAGAGTTACCTTGTTAAAAGCTGATCTTAACTTTAAACTAAGTCTTATAGTGTCAAACAGCTTTTGCTACTGACAGAAAAGAACTAATTTATTCTTTCAATGATTAGCCTATTTTTATACATAATTCTAAAGATCAATTTGATTAGTTCGCATTGTTCTTATAAATTTTAATTTTCAAATGCTTTGTTTTCATGAGTTTATTTTAATTAAAAGTGAGTGCTTTTTAAGAAAAATGAAGGTTGCAATAATATATGAGGTACAAATTGAAAATCCCTAATAATAAAACCCCAAATCTGAGATTTATTATATGCTAACATAATGCCACAAGTGAAAAAACACCATTCTGACTTTGACATGTGGAAGTCAAAACAGTTATGCAGTAATTGTTTGTATAAAATCATGTTCAACTATGTTTTTGTTTTTGTCTTTTGTTTTTTTTTAGGTTTTTTGAGACAGGGTCTCACTTTGTGGTTCAGGCTGGCCCTGAGCTCAGCCTCAAACTCACATCACAGCAATCCTCCTGCCTCTGCCTCCTGAGTGCTGGGATTAGAGGTGTGAGCCACCACGCCCAGCACTGTGGTATGTGGTGCTGGTTGCTGCTGGGCGTGAGTCTCCACACCCAGTATTGTTATGTGGTTACCAGGGATCAAACCCAGGCCCTTGCAAGACAGGTGCTGGAACCACTGAGCTAACTCCCCAGCCCTGTTCAACTATGTTTAACTATGTGCAGTTTGGGAGATAAGATCAAAACATATGGTGAATATTTAATTAAACTGTTAATAATTGTTACAGTAAGAGTCATTGTTAATCCCCCTCATAATAATTCCCCTTTCTTCAAACACACTTAGGGCACTGTTCCCGCTACTTTCTGAAGCAGTTCTGAAGTTCTTCTCTGTAAATGTCTTTTCATGGCTGTCTTGATGTCCTGAATCATTTCAAAATGTTTATTCTAATTTCTGTCAAATAAAAACATTACACTGTGTCCTTATCCACCTGAATCATGGTATGTGGCATCATGAAACTTATGTCTTTTCCACAAGGTCAAAATGACAAAAAAAGTTAAAGTTGAGTCAGCCATGACAATGCAATTAAAGGCACACACAAAAGAAGACTTCCAGAAGACCTAGTGCATCGTCTAAGCTTGAGTGTGGGTAGTAGTCTTGCATCATAGAAAGCTTTAAGTACCCCATATAAGATGTGGACTTTATTAAGGAAAAGGAGCACTAGAGAGTTTTAGGAACACATCATCAAGCTCATTTGTTGGAGGTACTCTTTCCAGGAATATTTGAATTTTAAGAGACCATAGAAGTGTTCTAAGGCAATAATGTAATGGCAGAATCTTGGGCATAATTCAGAAGAGAAAACTGTTTGTTTCCAGACCTTAGCATCACACTCTGCATTTTGTTAACCTATAAGACTAGTCCTGCTGGATGTGAAAAGTAAATGTTAGAATATTGTACTTTTCAAAATCTTTAAACTCAGGGCCTTGTACATAGCTGGTAATCAGTCTATCATTGAGCTATACTCTGGTCCATTGTACTAATGAATATTAACTATATTCTATTGTGAAGAAAAAATATACTTCCTAAAACTTAAATTCTTCTGGATTTATTGAGATTTGTCTGGTGGCCCACAATATGGCAAATGTTCCATCTGCATTAGAACAGAAGGTTTGCTCTGCTTTTGTTGAGGGAAGTTTTCTATAAATGTTTATTATATCAAGTTGATGGAGCTGCTTAGACTTTTTGTATCCTTACCGATTTTCCATCAATTATTTCTATCAATTATTTCTATCAATTATTTGCCACTAGAAGGCAATTAGAAGAAAACTGAGTAAATTCTAAAAAATAGAACCATATAATAATATTTTTAAAGGCAGAATTTGGGAGATATGGAATTGATTAACACAAACAGATGAACCAGTATGTTTAGGATGGAATGTACCGGAGGAGACCTTCGCTGAACCCTGAAGCACACACACACTTAGGTAACCAACTGCTATACTTAAGCATGAAGACAGCACCCACCTATGATAGCCAGGGATAAATTTTCTAATGAAAGAAGTTGACAGCACATGTGAGACTAACTCACTTGAAAAAGAATTTGCCCAGGAATAAGAACCTTTAGGGATCCCCTCAGCTACAGTCACAAGCAGCAGCACTGTAATGTCATTAACCTCATTCCCCTCACTCGGCAAAAGGTCACTTAATCTGTGGACTGTGCGTCCATACACTCACACAGATAAGAGGCCGTTAACAAAAGCGCGAGTGCTGGCGGCCCCACCAACTCCATCTAACCCAGTTAGCGCATTTCCTAGCACATTTCCTGTCATGAAGTCATTGGCAGTGTCAGTGCTCGAGAACTGCATGGCTCAGATGTTTCTAAACCCTTTGAATCCATGACAAAGGCCTCCTTTTATTGTTGTTTTGTTTTCCTTTGCTGCCCTACAGCATGGCAGCCAGTGTGCGCTCCTGATAAGCAGAAAGCCATGCAGATGCGGTTCGGTCTCCTTGTGCAAACCACCGTGCAACCTGCCAAGGCCCGAATGTGGGATGTGGTGGGGGCTTCCCCTCCCCCCACCCAGAGCCAATGCCAACAGCACCCTGCAGAGTGGGGAGCCAGCCAGATAACTTCAGAAGGACACGGAACTAATGTGTGCATGTGACACAGATGACATTTAACACTGCCGGATGGGGGGGTTGCGGTATGGCTAATATAAATAATTTCATTCTAATCAAGTGGCAGTGCAGCAAGCTTTCAAGCTGGAATGAAAAGAAAAGAAATTACTACTATAATATGGTGTTTTGAGAGGTTATTTTCTCTTTCTTTTCTTGGCTTTGCATGGCAGAAATGAAGATAGGACTAGGCTGGTGTAGGAAACAAGGCTGATATTTGCTATTCTTGACAAAAGAAGTCCCTGTGTGTCCAGGAGAATGTGATAAAGGTAACAAGTGTTTGCTATGAATGGTGGTAGACCAAGAGGGATTGGGAGGCAATGTGTGGAGGAATTGACAGTCAGTTGACTTTCGGCCTAAATAACTATCTTCCCTGCCAACTTAAGGTAAGGAGCCAAGTCCGAGTACATGTGGGGAAGATTCCTGAGTTGCTGGTATCAAATAATGGGCCAAGGTGGAATCATGTTAGGCACAAGCTAGAAACAGTGTGGAGAGTCACCATGAGGGCATTTAGAATCCAGTGGAAAAGCCCAGTTTCCAGCACAGCAATGGAAACCAGGTAGATAAAGAGAAGGAAACACATGAATAAGAGGTTGATGGTTATGTTTGAGTTAGAAGATGAGAATCAAGAGACTCTTTGTAATGCAAGACCACATGGATGGTGGAGGGAGGAAACAAGATGGCATTTTGGAAGCTCCAAGCACTTGTTAAAAATCCACCCAACTATGGACACACCTTTCAACTTTAACAGTATGTCCATACCACCACCTCTGGTGCCCAAAAGCGCTGGCAAGACTTTCATGACAACTTCAAATTCTGCATAAATTACAGGTCAATATGCTTCTAATTTATGCCAAATTCTACACTGTCAAGCCTTTCCCATTCTTCTCCTCAGTTTTCAAGTGATTGAGAAATGTCTTCCTATCTCTAAAAATTTACAGTAATACCAGGGATCTGGACAGAGAATAATTTTATCATGGAAATTTCATTTTCCTTGGAATAGCCTTGTAGAAAAACATGGACTCGAGCTTTCTTCTACCTTCTACTTTTCAATCCAACTTTGGCCATCCCTTGTCTGGAACACCCACACCCCAAACAGCAGGGCAGAAGATGCTGTCCATTCAAATACAGTTTCTCTGCAGCTGGAGAGGTGAGAGAACCCCTGTTCCATCGTAACTAAGGAGGACAGCCAGACTGAATTTCTGTCCAGCTGCCAATTAGCTTTGCACAACAATGTCAGACAAGTGATTGAGACACCTCCAATCTTCCCAAGACCCTACAGTCACCTATTGAGTCCCTCATGTCAGCTGCTTCAGATTGCTTCCTATGTAACACCCTTCCTCACCTCAAATTGATCTCAAGGCTGTACATGGGCCTTGAGCTCCTCTCTCCTGGTGCCTTTTAACCTGCCACTTCTCCAGGTCTCTTGTTCCTGACAACTCTTCAGAACTCAGGTAACGCCCAGTGCATGTTCATACCTTCTGCTGTTCAGAGGTTCTAACCTGAAAATCTGCTTCTTCTCCTCTCAGCAGCCGTGACAACACACCTGTGCTATCTTCTAAGATCTAACTCAAGTCACATCTCCTAGCGTCCCACGATTGTGCAAGTCAGCATCTAATAACTAAGCTCGGCTCTCAGAACTTTTCTCCCTCCCTCTCTTCTTTTCTTCCTTCCACTCAATATTTTAATAACCTCCTACTATCTATTAGGCACTCACTCCTCATGGAACTAGCTTATAGGAATAAATGAGACAGCACGTCTTGTACTTAGAGTTTATCTTCTAGAGGTTAAAGCAGACAGTAAGCTCATAAATAAATAAATAAACAAGAGCATGTGATAATGTATTGTGAGTGTGAAGAGCATTGGATGAGTCGGAAAGGCCTCTTTGTGGGGGACAACCTATAAATCATGATCGGAATAACTCAAGGAGGAATCTGCTCCATGTTTAGACAGAACAGCATTCCAATGAGGGGAAATTTTCAAAGCAGAAGCCTTAAGACAAACACAAACTGGGAAAGTGTGATCACTTCCTTTTTTATGCCTATTCTGTAACAGTATGTGGTATATGTAATGTAATATAGAATGCAGTAGTATCTCAGTTCACAGACTTAATTTGCTCTAACGATTTTGGAAAAGATGGCCATGTTTAAGTTTGTGTGGGAAAGATGGCTGCAGCTGTGTTCATCACTCAACAGAGAGTTTGTTAACAAAACCAAAATTTTGCCCAACATTTCTGCTTGTGAACTAAACTGTTTGCAGACAAAAGCATTCATTAACCAAGGCAGCACTGTACACCTATAGTAAATATATAATGCTATAAGGAGACCCATGTTGATAAACTTTCTTCTACACTGGATTATCTCCAGAACTAGTAACAAACCATAAACCAACTTCATAAATCCATCATCTATGTTTGAAAATACTCCAGAGAAACAAATGCAATCTCTTCATAGCTAGGAAAGTGGCAAGTTTCAGGATAGCAGTGAATTTATTCTATAGCTCCTTCCTGGAGTGAATGATGCTGAAACCCAAGAGAAAAATTAATGCACAGTTCATCAAGATTTGCACTTAAGCACATGCCTAACTCTTGACTTTTTCTCATTAACTTTTACGGTGCGAAGTTCTTTGAGCTGCCCCCTTTCTCAGAATGACCCACGTTCCCCATCATCCATTAACCAGCTTTCTCCAGCTCAACTGAACACCTCGTAAAATTATTTTCAGTATGAGTGAGATGCCACCTTTACATTTTATGACTTGTACAATAAAGGATCAGGGAAAATATGCAATTTATACAATAATAATGCACTGTAATCTGGAGCTTTTAAGTTAATGGGACATACAGGGAATGGCGCCATTAAGAGGGGAGGAGTAAAGAGAAAAGGGGATATGTTATCCTGCCCTAAGCAGTGCTGCTGACTGCCTTTGCATTCACAGTTCAAAGAATAGAGAAAAAACCCATAAAACACAAAGAACATACTTATTGTGGCTGTACACCTTCAAGCTCTAAAGTTTTCTAAGAAGCTGCTTGTATCAGGGACCACCAGTGTGTAGAACGTGTGTCTGTCTGTTTGTCTGGCCTTTCCAGTCAGTGGAAGACAGGGAAGCAGAAACCCAAAACAGATTTCAATCAGTCCGAGCCACACGGCAGGGTCATTACAGCAGCCACAGGCCTCACTGGGAGCATAGGTGTGAGGTGCAGGAAGAGCGGATGAGCAGCTCCACAGTCTGACTCAGGTTTTGCTCAGGATCAGGAAGCCATGGCCAGTCAGCAAGCGCGCCGGCTCCGAGGGCCCTGACATGGCTGGCACAGCTGTCTGCCTCTTCTCAAGGTCAAGAGCCAAAGTGATTATTAGGAAGCCTTGTGAGAACAGGGAAGGATAACCAGGGTACTGGAAAGTGATGATAAGGCATGGATGTCTTGTGAATTTTTATTATAAACATCGAACTGGTTATAGTGAGAAAATATTTCTAAATAAGAAAAAGCACAACTTTTGGAATCCAAATTGTTGGGTTCATGGCCTGTTTCTGCCATTTGCTAAGTAACTCTGATGAAATTACTGAAATGGTTTATTCCTTATTTTCTTCATCTATAAAATAAGAACATGGTAATATATACCTTATGTAATTGTTATGAAGATAATTCAGGTGATTAAGGTTTTCAGACCCATGCTTGGATTGCGATAAATATATGGTGATTCCTCACTTAATAACTTTTTTTTTTTTTTGAGACAGGGTCTTACTTTGTGGTTTAGGCTGGCCCTGAGCTCAGCCTCATACTCACATCACAGCAATCCTCCTGCCTCTGCCTCCCGAGTGCTGGGATTACAGGCATGAGCCACCATGCCTGGCATTGTGGTATGCAGTACTGGTTGCTGCTGTGCATGAGTCTCCACGCCCAGTATGGTATGTGGTTACCGAGGATCAAACCCGGGCCCTTGCGCTTACAAGACAGGCACCAGAACTACTGAGCTAACTCCCTGGGCCTCCTTAATATCTTAATATGTATCTTAATATGAGAAACAACCAGGAAACAATTGGTGCATAAAGCATAAAGACCTCAATGGAACCTTTGTTCCTGGGAACAGTTTATTCTACAGCAAGAAAAAATTACTCAAACACAGCTAGGGATGGTGCTATGTGCTTGTAATCCAGAACTCTGGAGAACGGAGGAAGAGAATCACAAGTTTGAGTCTAGCTTGGACAACTTAGCCACTGAGAGAGACCTTGTCTCAAAAAATAAATACGGCTGAGGATGTCATTTGGGGCAAAGGCCCTACGTTCAACATAATCTGCAGAACCATGAAAATAAAACACACACACACACACACACACACACATACACACACACACACACACACACACACACACACACACACACACACACACACACTAACAGACCCAGTGGTAATACCTGCTGAAAAGAAACAGATTTAAAACCAAAATATGAATTAGTTATACTATTAGAAAGGCTCGAGGAAACACTACCACTTATAACTGTTTCATATTTTAAAGTAAATCAAAAACTTATGTTCAGCAACATAGAGAGAGATGAAAGGGAGGGAGGAAGACAAGGCGAGGGAGAGAACAGGTACTGGTTCCCATGACTATGGAAGCCAAGAAGCAACATGCTCTGTGTAAGCTGAGCAGCCTGGAAAGCAGGGGTAGGGCTCAGAAGGAGCCTTTGGGCCCGAGAACTAGCACTCAGGGCGCTGAGTCCTGTACTTAGTTAAGAGCCTAAGCACCAGCAGCACTAGCACCTCCGACGGCACGGAAAGAGGTCTGTCGCAACACAAGCAGAAAGGATAAGTTTGCTTTTTCCACCTTTTGGTTCTCTTTAGGTTCTGAAAGGAATGGATGATTTCTCTACCCAAGTTGGTGAGGATGTGTCTTCCTAGCTCCCTGAGTTAAATGCCAGCCTCTTCTGAGAACCCCCTCACAGACACACCCAGGAATGGTCTTTTCCCAGCCATCTGGGTATCCCTTAGCCCAGTCCAGTTGGCACATAAGATTAATCATCACAAAAGTCTTGTTGCTTTGTTCCTCATCAAGTTGAACAATTTCTTCCATTTCTTCCCAGGGCTAACACTCAATGGCAGGCAATCACTGGCTGGACAATTTTCTCTTCACAAAGACTTTAAAACAGCCTTGCAGACATGTCCTGTGGAGAAGCTGAGAAGCACTTATGGAGAGCTCCACAGAAGAAGTGAGAATGGTAGTTATGCAACTGATGAGCTGCACCTAAACTGGGTGAGCTTTATAGGCCTCCAATCAGAGAGGTCAGGTTGGAACACCTGTGGGCAGGGCCCAGGCATCTATGTGCTGGAAGGACTTTCCAAAGAATTCTGATGCCCAGTGACAGTTAACGAGATAGAACCAACCTATGCTTTTATTTACCTGTATGGACACTGAGACTCATAAAGGGATTTACTCAAAGGCACAGAAGGCTACCACATGGCAGAGCCAGGGAAAGTCAAATGTATCTTAATCCAAGCAAAAGCCAGTGGTTCTCCAGGAGTCAGGGAGGACTACAGGAGAAAGGTGCGTATTAGAATCACATGTGATTCTGTTTCAAAGAGCCACACCTCCACCATCACTACTGCCCTGTTCCACCCCCCACTGCTCATGTCCACTCTGGGTGTAGAATAATTCCAATATATCCCTGTAGCTCAGCAGCAGTTCAGAATGTGGATATCTGATCCCATTCTAATGCTGCAGCCTAGAATCTACCTTTTAAAAGCTATTAATTTCTCCCTGAGTCTGGGATAGAGATATTCTGATGCCCACGTGGTCAGTTACTGAAGTAGTAACATGCTATCCAGGACTAACAAAATTTGGGTTAAAAATGAGCAATGAGTGTTAGGGCTTCTGGTTAGATGTCCTCCCAAGGTCTTATGCTTTTTCTAGGTAGCTGAGTCTATAATGTGCAACTGATTTATGGTGGAGCAAGGCCCAAAGGCACTAGGATTAAGGTCATGAGTGCTACCTGCCCTAACTATTCTGAATGAGATGAGAGAGACGGAAATATGCTGTTGAAGCCCCTTGTTACTTCACTGCCTTGTACATACCATGTTGTTTCTCCTCTGAGAGCCTTGTCTACCACACCGTCCCTGCCTTGGAACCAGCCCATTATGGATTGAAACCTCTGCTCACTGTGAGCTAATGACCCTCTTCCCCTGTAACTTGTGGTGTCAGGTATTTTGTCTTAGCAATGAGAGAAAAATAACTAACACACCGAGGGTATCTGGAAAAGAAGTGTTTGGGTCAGACTAATAATAAAGGCCTTGGAAGGAAAAGTCTGTAATAGACATCTCAGAACTTCTTCCCAGAGACGGGCAGGATGTTTTAGTGTCTTGTAATTTCCTTTTATCTAAGAGAATGCAATGGGAGTTAAGATTCGGTAGTTTCTCCAGATTTGCTTTGCTTATTTAATCCTGGTGTTTATCTCTAACATATTAGTACCAGATGTGAGGTGGCTATAAACACAATTTGGATACAACAATTATGCTTCATAGAACACACTGGCTACAACTACCTTTCATACTGTATCAAGGTTCATAAGAGAAAGAACACCTACTGAGATCTTAAAAGCAGACATCAATGTCAATGTGTTTTCCTTGTTTATTAATAATAACCAGTCAGAGAGTGTCGATTGTTTGCAAGATGGCCTATTTGGCTGAGGGGGATGCTAAAATTGGAAATTCAGCAAATGAATGATAGTATAACTGCGAAGACATGCAGCAAATATAAAATAACTTTGTAGGTCAAGCTTTAGTCTTTGATCGCCTACTCCCATGATGCTTTTAGACAAATGACCAAAAATATGCCCTAAAATCCTTCCAGCTAGACTATTGCAAAACTTATCCTCCTAGCAGTCAGATTAATAGAGTGTGATCTATTTCACTGCCAGTGGCATCTCTAGAGTAAGTAAATGGCCTACTGCAGCCACAGCTCTCTGTCTCCAACAATGACCTTCTGTTTGTGCTGGATCAGTGGGAGACTGCCGTCTGGATGGGGCTCCTTCCAAGGGCTCCCAGATCCTTGCTTCTGAGGCAGTAGCCTTATGCTCAAAGTGTGCTGCAATATAAAAAAAACTGGGCTTTTACAGAAAGCATTCCTTTGTTTGCTTTCTAGCCTAGTACGCCATCTATAAAGATTCCATAGAGTTGATGTTTCCGTTCCTTTAATCCAGCATTAGGGATGACACAGCCCCAGCCCAGCTGTCTCCAAAGCAAAGGGTTGTGTGTAAATGTTGCCCAGTGTTCACAGCCTCTTTTCTTTCTTTGGGTCGGAAGCAAGGCTGTCACATTGTATGTTGTTATTTAAGGGAAATGCTGAGATGTTTCCTTTCTGCAGTGGCAAAGATCTTTTCAAGGGAGTCTCTTTATTCCTTTGACATTTCCACTCTTGAAAAGCTGACCCAGTTCCCGCAGAATAACAAAAGAAGCACACAGAGAAAACAGATTCCCCTGGGGGACCGATAAACCCAGGTGAACTCTGGCCAACTGAGTTTCCCTCAGAGAGTTAGGGCAAGCTGCCAGAAAGCTGAGGACAACAGTCACATCTCAAAGATAATATGGACAAATGAGGATCTGCTCAGCTTTGAGCTGTCTTTCAGAGTCTGTCTTTGATATGAATCCACGGGAGGGCTCATTCAACCCCATGCCCAACATGTGTGCATGTGCGTCTGCGTGTGCGTGCGTGCATGCGTGCGTGTGTGTGTGTGTGTGTGTGTGTGTGTGTGTGTGTGTGAGAGAGAGAGAGAGAGAGTCTGGACATCTTGTCTAGTCTACCAGTTGTCTCCCTTGAGGCCCATGGGAGCTTAACTGAGGCTCCAGAATCAGTGACCATCGGCCTAGGTTTCTGAGTCAGTGTAAATGACCCCAGGCCTCCTCCAAGGATTGCGTAAGCAGGTCAGCTCTCACCCACCACAAACCGGCCTCTCCAGAAATTATTAACACTTTGAGTTGCAGAATCTGGGAAGAAGAAAGAACACTTTGTCCTGTTCAACTCAAACTTTCAATGTAATGATTTGTGTAATCATTGTTTCAGAAGATGCTGAATAGAAAATGGCTTTTTTCCCCCTAATTTATTCTTCCTCCCTTCCTTTTTTTTTGCTCTACCGGAGGTTGAATCCAAGGCCTCATGCATGGCCAGGCAAATTCTCTCCCACAAGCTACATCCTCAGCTCTTTAAAAAATTTTATTTTGACACAAGATATTATTAAATTGTCCAGGCTGGTCTCCAACTTGCTATCCTCAGCTTCAGCCTCCTTGAGTGCTAGGTTGACAGGTGTGTACCACAATGCCCACCACCTTACCCACACCCAGGTGATTTATTAACTTTACTTGCCTCTCTTCTCAGATACTCTGTATACTCCAACTGTTCAGCCTATTATTTTTTCTTTTGATAACAGAACAAGACAAAAGCTAAACACCTCATTTCCTTCTCCTCTGCCTTCTTTTTACTATGTGTCTGAATTTGAAAGCCATTACTGCTTTTGTGACTAACTTATAATTAGTCACTTGAAGGCCAACATCATTTTTTTAGTGGCAGTGTGTACAGAAAAAAGATAATTCTTCTTTAGGATATGTGTTCTCTTCATTGGATTCAGTGGTCAAAGAACACAAACAGACGTAGCCACTTTTTCTCTTAGACAATATTCCCCATTTTTTATCTTTTCAATCCTGCTCTGTATCTCTTTGTAGCTATATCATTTTCATTTTCTTATTAGGTGTATATTTTCTATAAGGAACTGGGAAAATAAAGGGGCTTTTTCCCTCTAAAAGGTGATACTCATGTGAGGTAGACAAATGGGAGGTCACGACAACATTCAGAGCATCTGGAAGAGAGGCAGGTACAATGTCTCAGCAGGAAACTTCCCAAGGATGTCACATTCAGACTGGGTTGGGGTTTTTTTTGTTTTTTGTTTTTGAGACAGGGTCTTGTTTTGTAGTTCAGGCTGGCCCTGAGCTCAGCCTCAACTCACATCACAGCAATCCTCCTGCCTCTGCTTCCGGAGTGCTGGGATTACAGACGTGAGCCACCACACCCAACATTGTGGTGTATGGAACTGACTGCTGGTGGGTGTGTCTCCACACCCAGCTTTGTTGTATGTGGTTACCAGGGAACGAACCTCAGACCTTGAGTTTGCAAGGCAGGTGCTGGAACCACTGAGCTAAATCCTCAACCCCCATACTGGGTTTTGAAGAACAAATAAGAATTTTTGAAGTGCACACTGGTAAAGGCAAGAAGAAGAGCATATAGACATGTCCATAATCAAAATAACATTCAGGCTTCCATGGGAACACTAGTGACTGTATAAGACAGAGACTGGACAGGTGAGCAAGGCAGGTATATGAGGAAGGTAAGTGCAATATAGTGTGAAAAATGAACTAGCAACCACTTGACCCTCATGTTCAGTGCACCGGTGTGCACTGGGCATTGCTGTGTGCTGCCCACTGCTCTAGGGGTGGCAGTGTGGCACAAGGCAGAGCCATGGGCTCATTTGCCCCATTGCCTATTCACAGTCCTTCAGTGAAAATGAAGCAGAATCAATATTTCTCTCTATTTGAACTTGGATTAATTTTTTAAAATCCACGTATATTTTACACAAACAGATCAGTAGAAGAGTCAAGGCTAGAACTCAGTCCTTCAGTCGAGCCCTTTACCTCTGTGGGTTCCATGCTAGCAGAAGGCAGTAATGAAGGAGCTGATGTCCAAGGTATCAAATGATCCCAAATCAGAATCAAGTCATGTCATGTACTAGGACAATACACTTTGTCATCTTCACATGTGCTCAAGTCCAAAAGAAGCTGTCCCTAGCCCCGGACCAGCTTCATAAACACTTGAGACTGCCAAGCCACCTCTATGTCCTGCCATAGGTCTATGACTCAGTTTTCTGCTGCTTAGTCCATGTTCAGTTCTAGAGAGGAGGAAATAATGTCTTCAACACTTCCTACGTGCTACAGATTTGCATCTGTTTTTATCTCTTTCATCACTTTTAAGTTTCATCATGACCCTGTGAGACAAGCATTGCCATTTCTCAGTTTCTTTTGAGTGAACAGAGTCAGAGAGGATAAACTGCTTGGCCAGCATCACAGCGTCCCACCAGTGGGACACAATACCCAATACCAACAATGTAAAGAAGGAAAGGTTTAAGTTGACTCACAGTTTTGAGAGTCAAATCATGGCTATTTGTCTCTCAGGCAGCAGCAATATCATGGCAGAAAGGTGTGTCAGGGTGAAGATGCTTCTATCATGGTGGTTGAGAAGCAGAACCTTGGGAAAGAGGTAAGTAAGGAAAGGGTAAAATATCAGACAGGTGCACAAGGTCATGCCTCTATGACCTATAGAGAGAAAGAAGTGTGTTTAAATAAGCCCCAGATGGCCCTCACGCCAATCGAGTTGACAATATGTTTTAACCACCACTGTAACCATGTTTGCCATGAAGGGTATATGGGTCAAATGAGGATAGTGGATTTCACCTTGGTCTATGTATAGCTCTGGGAGCTATACAGATGCAATGTGGTGTCATGCTGGAAATGTTTCCTACTTTTCTTAGCCTTGATTTCCTTATTTGTAAAACAGCGGCAATAATAACTTCAGGACTTCACTAGGATTAAGTGATACTACGGTTTTAATGTGATTAACTCCTTATTTCTCACGTAACAAGAACTCAAAACATGATAGCTGTCCTAATAAATGGTGAAGTTGAGAGTAAAGCCACTCTCTACTGTATCATTTCCACAGAAAAAACATAGCGAGTTCTCTGTTTTTTCAGGTCTACCCTCAATATCAAAGAGATGCTGCCTGTTCAAAGCCACAGTCTAATGGACCGTGAAAGAACAACTTTCAGGTATGAACCACTGGAGTATTTGTTATCTCTCTCTCTCTCTTTCTTTCTTTCTTTCTCTCTCTTTCTCTCTTTCTCTCTCCCTCTCTCTCTCTCTCTGTAGTTCATCCTCTATTAAACCTTGAAAACAGAGAAAACAGTTATTTGAGGGCACCGAGAGTATGTGGACATGTTTTCCTTTTACTGAGTATCACAGGCAAGAATCCAATCCCAAATGATACATAAAGCTAAATGATGAAACCAGCTGGGCCTGGCTAAAAGCAGGCCAATATTCAACAAATGACTACTTAATGCCCACCTAGCCTAGATACCAGCCACATAAAAAGTCATAGTTCTGCCTATAAGGGCTCAGGGTAGATCAGGACGCCGCAGCAAGTGCACCAGTTTCAAATACAGAGGGTTCTCAGTGCTGGGAAAGCATGGCCCCGGTGCCTCTGAGACAAATGGGGTCGACAGAAGGTGCAGGAAAGCTGGGACTCTGGACCATCACTCCTTCCTGGCACCACAGTGAGGAAAAAAATGATCCTGAAAAGATGCTCAGTTGGGCCAGCGATGTAGCTTAGTGGCACAGTGTCTACTTGGCAAGTGTAAAGTTCTGAGTTTGATCTCTGGTACCAGAAAACAAAAGATGCTAAATTTATCAACCTTGCCAAGAAGGACTTAGAGCCAGTGTTTAAGTCGGCCACCCCAGCTTCCTGGAAAACAAGGTTGCCATGTGGAGGTTCATGAACACTTCTGGAGACATCTGACCAAGTCCGTCATGGGCTTCAAAGGCTTTCCTTGCTTGAGCACTGTTCATAGCACAGAGTGTACTCTTCCCCCAACCTTCCTTGATTATTTGTCTTGATCTATGTATACACTTTCCTCCTACTTAATGTAAAGTTTAAACATAAGATAAAAGCTAATGATCATTCCCATAAAGTTTCAGCATCAGATGTTTAGTAAAACTGTGAGACTTCCTTTGCTAATCCTGATCAGAGATAGAGGTGAGTACATGACTGGCTCACGCAGTACCAGAGCCAATCAGCATCACCACAGGTCAGTGTAGCTCACCTGGCTGTGAGAGGTGGTGGAAGCAAGAGGCCATATTCTAAAGACAGCAGGACAAATCTGAGCTCAGAGCAGGAGCTATGACAACCAGTACTGAAAATAAATAGATTTAAAATTTTTTCTTCTTATAAAGCTACTGTCCTATCTAAAGAGGTTTACTCAGATGTGGACGGGTGTCTGTGTGTTTCCTTTAAGAACTGTCAAGAATGCTTGATATGCTGTGCATCAGGGCCCCTGGGGTACCACTTGGTTGCTATGTTTTAGTCTTTGCAGATATAATGAATCTTTGGAGATAGTTTCACAAGGCTGCTCCTCTGCCTAGCTTTGCACAGAGCACCGATGGATTGTGGTAAACCAGATGTACTTTCCCTCTTAACATCCTACATACAATGTCTGACACAGACACTATACCTACAACTGCAAAAACTCGAAGCAAGCATATAAATCAAATGATGAAAAAGAATAACACTCTAAACCAGCATGGGGTAAATGCTGCATATAAATCTTTGCATTACTGCAACCTCAAAGGTACTGCAACTACCCTCAGGTGCTTTGGAACCCTTCCAAAATGCATAGTTTAGTTAAATGCACCTATCCAGATGTCAAAATAAAATTAGAATTAAGGCCTTTCTTGGACTCCATACCAGAGAATTCCATACACATCTCTACATAACTAAGTCATTTTTTAAACTATTCAGTGTAGAGTAAAGGACCTAGGAGAGAATCTCAGAGAAGTTAGAAATGTCTAAGAAGTTAGAAAAGAATAACAGGGAAACATGACAAGATGAAAGCACTCTCCTTATTAACAGAGCTAACGGAAAATGAAAGTTATCCTGGGACAGATTTAAACTAAAATCCCCACGAGCCCTAGAAATCAGAGGGCAGTGGGAAGGACCCCAGGTGCAAGGAATGAGGACCTGAAACAAGTTAGTGCGAAGGACCAGAGCATGAATCGATTTTGTACTTAATCCCCTGGTGAAATGGAAGGGATCCTCGTATCCTTCACTCTCTGCTCCAAAAATCTGGAGAATCTGGCCAATATCTACTCCACTTCACCAGAAGACAGAAAGGTTATTAAGTGTCTTCCAGTCCAGTAGTTCAGATTCTTTGGCATTCAAGCACAGAAACAGATTTTAGCTATAAAATAAATTTACTAAAAATATTAGGGCACTTCACTGAATTCAGAAAAAATATGAAATAAGCAAATAAATCATCAAAACATATTTCCATAAGGGGAAAACTTTCTCAATAGGAGCTTTTCCTTCAGGTCACTTGATCAACTATTCCTAGGTGAGTTGGTCAGCTTTTCCACTGCTTGGACAAAATACCTAATGAACACAACTTACAAGAGGACATGTCTGATTTGGCTTACAGTTTGAGAAGTTTCAGTCCATGGCCAGCTGCCTCCAAGGAAGGGACATCATAATAGAAGGTCATGGTATAGCAATCTGGCTCAGCTCATAGTGACAGGAGGATGAAGGAGGCAGAGCACAGAGGATGAGGACCTGCAACTCATACAACCTCTACAACCATCTCCCCATTGACAAACTTCCTCCAGCTGGGCGCCACCTCCCAACAACACACTTAACTAGGAATATAATCCACTGTTGACTATAGCCCTCCACGATCCGGTCTCCTCTCTAGCAATCTCCTTTCCAGTCAAATTGACAATTATTAACTGAAACATCAGGCTTCTTTCTCTTGCCCCTAGAAGAAAGAATCTACTTATCGACTGTGGAAGAAAGAAAAAATACTATAGAGGCAGGGCAGCTAGATGCCCACTTATACATTTTAGGAGCAGTTGCCAAAGTTAACCAGTATCCTTTTAAGCCCTAGAGTGATGTCCACTTTCTATAGTGAACTCTGTTGCAGCAGCAGCACACAGTGACAAGCTTTATTCAGACGCAGCGAGAAAGACAGAGACAGAGACATGGAGAAGCAGTCAGAGAGTGTAGGATAAAGAAATTAGATTTACTCTGACAAAGATTACCAGAGCAGATACAATTGTTAAATATGGAAGGTATTATCCACCCCTAAAAAAAGCTGCAAAATTAGGAGATGGACATTCCTGAGAATAGGATAAATTATCTGTCAAAAATGGTTAAAATGTGCATCTGGCCCAAAGACACAGTGACCTTTTCAGATTACCTCCTGGAAGAAGGTTACCTATTTCTGTGATTTAAAAGAAAACTTCTATTGTATACCAGCATTTCTCAAATTGTGTCATTCAGTATTAACTGATGTTCTATGAGAAGGTATGTCACTTTCAAACAAATTCAAGAAACAGTAAGTTGCTTTGTTATTGTTTTTATAGTCATTTGTTTGTTATTCGCTGAAGAACATCTCCTCATCTTAACATCTAACCAAATTCTTCAAAAGGGGCATGGAATTATGAATGCGAGTGAGATCACACTTGGTTGAATCTTTTCAATAAATAGCAATTTGGTGTGTGAGTTATACCTAGTGATGTATTTAAAGGTATTTGTGTTCTGAATAGCTGGGTCCTCTACCTCCCAAACATAGACCAGCACTGATTGAACTTTCATCTGGACAGCCACTTCCTGTCCTGCCATTCCCACCTGAGACCTAAGGCATTAGAGTATCATAGGAGCTCAGATCCTAGAACTGCAAATTGTGGAGTTTAGGTTGTGTGCGTCTGATGAGATTCTGCCCTGAAACCATCACCATTTTCCCTCCTTTCCAAGTATGGCAAAACTTTTTCATGTAATGAATCCCTGATACTTGCCTAGAACATGATTTGAGGAACACTACTGAAGACTCTGTCTCTATACCCCCTCGTGGGCTTCAACTCCCTTCTGCCCCTCTACAAATAACAAGATTGACGAGTGAAGCCACCTCATTCTTGATCATGTTTAATTTGATTCTAGATTTACTTCATACAACTTTTTTGTTATAGTCATTTATATACAGTACTATTCTCTCTTCAAATGTACATTCCTATGGATTATAACAAATGCAGAGCTGTCTTCTGTCATGATAATATTTCCATCATCCCAAAATTCTCTCATGCTGTCTTTCTATGGTCCACTAATCCTCTTTCCTAATCCCATCCCTAGCAACCACTGACCTGTCTTCCATCCCAATTATTTTGCTTTTCCATAAGATCATCTAAACGGAATCACACATCATGTGGCCTTTTCTGACTTCTCTCACTTAAAAGTACGAGACATTCATTTACATTGTGCCAATCAATAGTTTCTTTTCATTGTTGAGTTGTATTCCATTGTAGAAACTGACTCTAGTTTGAATACGCATCTCCTTATTGAAGGAGAATGTGTGCCTGGCTTTAACTTGTCAGAAAGGATAAGTCAAACAAGCATTTATTCTTAGCCAATAAACAAAGCAGACTCTTTGGTACTATAACATCAAATGAAATTACATCTTAGTAAAAGCAAATACCTGATAAGCTGGACTATAATTATGTATATCTATCTTTGCCTAGAGAGTAAAAGGTCATGAAAAAAGACTGGGTTTGTCCACATCATTTTTTAAAAAACTTGAATCTTTTTTTGCAGTACCAGGGATTGAACTCAAGCCCTTGTGCTTCCAGGGTACCACTTGAGCTAAATCTCTAGCCCCTATCCACATCAGTATTAAACATAAAACTGTCCCAAGAAACTCCATGCAATGCAGGAGACTTCCCATAAGAGCAATCTCTTCTGCAGCCAGGGAAACTGAGGTCTATGAAAATATCACAGAACTAAGTGAGGATTATTGTGCCATGACCTCATCTGTAGGGCAGATAAAATGGCTCCCTTAGAAGCAGGAGTGATGGGCAGAGGAAGAGGCATTGTATGAGAAAAATAAGGTCAGTAGACTATATTACTTATGGTGGTCAGAATGGTGAATTATACCCATTGACCTACTAGTTACCTCCTTCTATTCTGAGAATCATGCAGTTTTCACTGAACTTGGGGGATCCTTATAGGACAGAGTTTATAGACCAGGACATCTGGTGCTGTGAGATGAGAAGGGTCAGCTTGTACGGCTCACTTTAAGACAAGTTGTCCATCCAAACTCCCCAAACCCTTGCTGTGTCTACCCTTGCTCAGAGGAGTTTGACTCTCCTGTACACAACTGTCCATTTGCCTCATGTTTTGAGAAAGAGAACACTGCCCTTGATATTCCTTCCCAAGAGGAGAACTGTTGAGGTCTCAAAGTATCTCTGTAGAAAAAGAGATACACAGACACTTTTTATTTCTGCTGGTGTTTTGTTCAGTGTGATGCTCTTCTGAAATGCAACAGCAACTCCATTTTATTAATTGATTGATTGATTCATTGATGATTGATTGATGTTTTGAGACTGGGTCTCACTATGTAATCCAGGTTGGCCTTGAGCTCACTTTGTACCTCAGGCTGGCCTCAAACTGGCAGTGATCCTCCTCCAATGCTCTTCATCACCATGCCAAGCTAACACCATTTACAGATTATAAAATACCCAGGGTTTGTGGCTGGGGCTATCGCTAAGTGGTAGAGCACTTACATAGCATTTGAAAGGCCCTGGACTCAGTCATCGCCATGGAGTGGAGGAGGAGGGACAGACCTTCTTAAAAATATCCTGTTTAAAGAGGAAAATGGTCTTATATTACTGGCCTGATATTCAGTGTTGAACAGTTTCTATTGTTTGTTCAACAAATATTGAGTAAGCTCCCAGGACAGGGAGGCCAGAAGAGCAAGAAGGCCAGATGGTAACTACAGCCTTCATGTATCTTATAGACACAGGCAAATCACTATGCTTAAGATAATCAGTGGATCAAAAAACTGTTTCCAATTGACTTGTTAGTCTTAGAAGAATGTCATCATCAAATTGTCTAAACTCCAGCGAATTTTTGAAATGATGACCACTAGAAATTGTTAGAACTTAGAAAGAAAAATGACTGCAGACTTACTCTAAGCTTCACTTAGAATTAGCCTTTACTGATACTCATTCTCTTTAAAATTAAGTGTGAGAAACTGTTCGGCTACATAAAAATGAAAGCAACATGGATGTATAAAAGTAAAATTGTAGAACATATTTACTCAGGAAGGGCACTGCATTCCTTTGCAGAGAATATCCTTAAAGATCACTGAGAGCTCAGAAATAAACATTTAAAAATTTAAATAGATTTGATGGCATTTTAAAAAGGTGTGCCAAAGCCAACGCCTAAAGAGGGAACAGTGAAAGTGTTTGGGGCTCAGTAATAAGCCTGGAGAATTTCCAGCCTGGGACCCGTCTCTGCTGGACTGCTAGGCAGACACTAATGCCTTTTGTTCCAGCCTGGAGAAGAAATTCACCTCCAGGCAAAGATGTCAGCTGTAATCCCACACCCTCTAAGGAGATGGTTAAGGAGGAGGGCCCAGGGAGCTGTGCTAGGGAGTATGAGGAACAGCCACAGTAGCTGAAAGCCTCAGAGATACCCAGTGACACCACTAGTCCATACTCACCACAAAACCTTGTGTCCATCCAGCTCTGCGTGAAATGAAATCACGTCTTTGGGTTTTATTCCAAATGAAGATCCTCACTCCTCACTGTGAGTATATTAGCACTACAGAATATCACAGATGGTATGGCTTCAACCACCAGAAATTTATTGTCACAGTTCTGGATGTTAGAATCCAAGATCAAAATGCTAGCTGATTTGGTTCCTGGTAAGTCTTCTCTTCCTAGTCCACACATAATCACCTTCTCGTTGTATGCACAGGAGGCAGAGAGAGCACCCAGGACTCTCCTAAGAAAAGCACTCATGTCATCATCAAAACTGCACCTATGAGCTCATCTCAACCTAATTACCTCCTCAAAGCCATCACCCTGGGGCTGGGGCTTCAACCTAGGAATTGGGGTGGGAACACAACTCAGTCTCCAAGGAGAGCATCACGCTTGAAAAGATGAGCTGGCAGGTGTGGGAGTCAGTCCACTGCTTTCCCTCTGACTAGCTTTTACCTTGTTTTTTCCAAAGAGCCCAATAGTAAACTTAGACATCATCAGCTTCATAAGCTGAATGGGAAACAGCAGAGAGACAAAGAGAATGAGACTCTGAAGGCCCAGCTTGTTCTCATGATTAAAACCTTGTGATGGCTTCAAACTGACCTTAGGAACAAGCCAGATAACTTCATTTGCTCCCAAAGTCCTCTGTGACCCCTGTCCACTCCCTCCAAACACTTCAGCTCCACTGTCCTTTTTCCAGAAACTCTGATGCCTGAAGCTCTGTCTCGCACTGTGACTTCCCAATGGGCTAAGCCCAGAACACGGAATGCTCTTTCTTCCAGATTCACCTCCCCTCACCCAGACTCAAATTCCTCCACCTCCTTTCAGTGTCGCTGAACCCAAGTCTCAGGGAAAAGAAGCATACCATACTCTTTCTTCTCCCCCCATACCTAGGTTAGGATCTTGAGGCAGTGCTTGCAATTATTTGCTTAGTACCCGTCCCACAAACTTTGTGCAGGGGCCTTTCCTGCACAGAAGTGCTGGAAAGCTAAATAAACAAAGAAAAAACACTGCATTTAATAGACTGCCTTAAGTGAATTCTGGGCATGGTGCATGTTGTGCCAAGGAACAGCAGCAGGAGACTTGGCTGAAGACGTGCACCAGGAGGCACAGCACTACAGGGCAGGGAAAGGGAAACAAGTTCATTTTCTCTTCTCATAAGCACAGTGGAAGAGACATTTTGAGCCCAGGTTCTGGTCAAGGCTCAAAGATCTCTAATATCACCGGAAGTCCCAGTTGAGCACCATGAGGAAGCAGCGTGTGTTTTGTACTACAGAGGTCCTGTCACGGGTTGGATGTTTCTTCTGCCTACTGCAGTTCCTGGCACTCACAGCCTGCTTTATCCCTCCTGGTGTTTCTGCAAGGCCTCTTATTACCTCCAACAAATCCCTTTCTTCTTTAGTTCACTAGAGAAGATCCAGGTTCCTGCAGCTCAGTGATTAATACAGATCCCCTGTGTAAACACTCGCAGTTCACTGTGCCGTGTTACCTAGTACATTCCATGGCTGCAGTTAAATAATTATTCAATTTTAAGGGTGTACCTGTTATCTCCACTGGACAATCAACTTTGTGAGGAAAGGCACTGGGTTACATTTTCATCGTCAAGCTTGGCACATCATATATGCTCAACAAATATTGGTGTATGAATGCAGAGTGGCCTTTTGTCTCAGCTTTATCCCTTATTAGGTATTTTTCCTTGGATAACTCAATCATTAGCTCAGTGTTCTAAGGAGATAAATGCCTTAATTTTGTAGAGCAAATGGAATAATAAATTTGTGTAACACTTCATGAACAATTTATTTAAACGCTAGGAGTTATTATTTTGGGCTGCCAAGAAACAGAGTAAAGAGCACAAATAATTTTTGAGTCCAACTAAAACAGTTTCTTAATATTTCCTTATCTATGATGGTCAACATATATGAGAGTCTGATTTTTGAATTCCAGAGTCATCCTAGGAGACTCCAGATGTCTAGAATTCATAATATTAGAGAGTAATATTGAATTCTAGCTAGGGCATGTCACTGTTTTTTTTAATATAGCAACCCAAGGTCGAATGAACTTCTATTAGGACATACAGATTCTTCCTTTGCATAATTTCAAAAAGGATTCTGAGACAAAGTTTGTGCAGTTTGTAAAGTTTGTACAATACACAACCAGGATGTTGGAATTCATAAGTAAACATATACTGTTATTATGGAATCTACGCTCCAGGACTCAAATATTATTTATTCTTCAAGTGCAACAAGAACTCATCCATGCTCTTTGTCTCCACCAGGTCGAATATACAAGGAAAAGGGCAAGTAGACATCAACCCAAGTGCCTGGGAGATAGAGCTGGACTTATTTATTTTTCTCTCATTTTTTTCATAGAAACAATTTCAGGGTGTACTGTGACTCAAACTCCCTGCTGACCTGCTCTGAGGGCTAAGTGAGAGGACAAGGGACTGAAAAGTAATAAGGACAAAGCATCTTCATTTGTAAGAGGGAAAGAAAAATAGAGTACAAAGGAAAAGTAGCAAAGGAGGCAAACGAAAACTGAGAACGTTTGTAAGGTAATTAGCCATTTTCAAACATAGCAATGGGCAAAGGAAACAAATCGGAGAACATGCATTAAAAGTCAAGCAGATGGTTTAGAAAATACAGCTGTAGGATCACACAGATTTTGACCATCCAAACCAAATTCAATTATCATGTCTGTGCTGCTTTTCTATTTCCACAACTGAAAGGCTATTATTAGGTGCGTTCTCTCTTTTTTTACATCTCCAAGTAATGCCTTCCTAAAACATTCCAAAAAGTAAACATAAGCTTTAGGCCATTTGATTACTGGTTTCCCAGAACACTATGTTCTGTCCTGTTTCTCTCCATATTCCTTTAATATTAAAAATGGGAAATGACTGAAGGCGAATGAATGGATCTGCCCAGGAGGCTGTTTTCCCAGCCTCTCAAGCTTTGCTGGGTCTTCGTGCTGCTGAAATCCATCTCAGCCTTGTTACACAGCTGGGTTGATGCCAAGCACACAAAACTAGGGCACCCACGATAGATAAGACACAAAATACTCAAAAACAGAACCCTTCTCTCCTCTCTATTTAATTGTTTTTATTGCATCTTCTTTGCTTCCTTTACTAAACCTCCTGACCTGTGGCTCATTTTGGTAATATATTATGTATGTATGTATGTATGTATGTATGTATGTATGTATGTATGTATGTATTACTTTTTCCCATCGAAGACTAGCATCCAAACTGAGAGGACTATGAAGGTACCCGAGCAGGTCAGGCAAACAAGACCTTGGATGAAATGAAAGCTTGGACACTTCCAGAGCTGGAGCACTCAGGAAGCGAGCTGGGTAGACAAAGGGATCCATTATGGTCACTGCATATAGCACTGTCATTCTCATACTATCTCCTCAAAGCTCTCAGCTGACTCAAGGGAAAATATGTGTGACCTAGCCCCTCGTAGGAACCATTTCTGGGGTCTTGGAGGGCATAAGAGCAGCTGACAACCCAGGCCCATGTTCTCATTTTCCACAGGAGTCTCTTCCATGCTCCTTAAAAGCACCTTGGAACAAGTTTTATTTACTTGTTTGTTTTCCCTCCATATGTCCCTCTGAAGCAAAGGAAAAGGAAAAATACCAAGCAAAGCAGCAGTCACTATGGCTGAGCTAACAAACAGTCCTGGAGCCAAACTGATGTTAGCATCACTTTGACATTCCACAAAACCTTGTATCATGCATCCCTTCCACTCTCTTCCACGCCTCTTGAGTAATGTCTGTCAGTGCATTTATACACAGAATTTTGGACACAATTGTCTTTTCCTTTTGACCCTGACATTATTTTATACACTTCCATGGATCACTTTCTGTTCATTATCATTGTCCAAGAACTTTTTACTTATAATGGAGATTCGCTGAATCCATCATAGGTTTAATCATTTGACAAGTGCTTCCGAGTGTCTCTTGTTACTGGAGACCTATATATAATCACAAAGAAGTTCTCAATAGATACACAAAGATGATTTCCATTGTACTTCACAGACTGGGCTGAGAATGTAGGTTGGGGTGAAGCCTAGACGTGGGAGGCCCTCAATCCCATTTCCAGCACTAAGAGAAAAAAGGCAATTTAAATAAAATAATCACCTTTAAAATCAACAGTCTTAAAACCATCTTCTTTATATTTGTATTATTTTGCAATGTCAGACTTCTATATCACTATGTTAAGGTGTTACTTCTCCTAAAATAAAAAGGGAGTTATCCAGACTCAAGATCTTCTACTTTTCTGGGCTTTATGTACTTCCATGTTGCTGAAGAAAGAATAAAGCTGGTATCCAAGCTTTCTTTTACTTAAATTCTATGTGAGATAACACGCATTGTGTAGTCCAATATCTTATAACTGCTCTTAAGTGTCATTTTGCTTTGTCTAACCAATGAGAAACAGTTAAGTGAGAACACAGAATCTTTGTCCTGGACCTCACTGAGTGTTAACTTCACAATGTGACTCCTCAGACAACAAGACCAGGAATTCAGAAACTGGGACAGAGGAACAGAACACTTGCTATGGTGAGACCAAGATGATTTTAGGAAAACTAGAAAAGTCCAGTTCTTGACTCAAAGAGCGAGTGAAACATGTCTCCTCTTTACTAAGTGTGATTTTATTTTCATTCTAGCAACATATTAATCCAAAAATTTTACAAATGTTTTTGGCATGAGTGGTTCCTGCCTGAGCCCCTTGCTGCTCTGGTTTCCCACAGAGATCTACAAGTGATCAGGAGATCAATAACTCCAAATGGTGTTTTCACAGGAGCACTTCCTCCCCAAGGATGTCAAATGCTCTTTCGTGAAGACAGATGGACACAGTCTGCAGGACCCTGCTTACTCGAGAGAAACCGTCTTTGAAAACTTTTGACGACCAGCGGGACAGCGCGTCTGTTTCTATTTAAATGAGCTCATTATAGTTAATATTTTTGTGACTTCCAACCAGTTGTTCAATCATTTCTCAAGTGTGATATGTTTTAATCAAAAATGAAACACGTTAGGGCACAGATATTGTTAAAACTCCAATTTAGCTGCCTCCTTTCTAGAACAAATTTTCTGGAGTAAGTTTTTTTTGGTTTTGGTTTTTTTTGCTTGTTTGTTTTTTTAATGGCAAAGGTGGTTTTGATGTTTGCTTGTGTTCCAGAACAGATACAAGTAGAAAAGTAAATGCCCCCACCAGCTACTTTAAGAATCACGTATTATTCCTCTTCTACTCACAGCGGTCTGTTACTTTGATAAACCATTTTCTGATCTGGCTTAAAGGATTTTATTTTATTGACTACTTTAAAAGATATAATAAATCTACCCTCTCTGACATTTTATTCACCAAGATAATCTATCTAGTAAATAGCACTTCTAATTTTACCACCAAAACAGTAGTTGGTATCTGTAATAATAATAGAAGTCAATGGCCAAAAAGTCAGATGACAATCTTAGTCATTGCCCAAGACTCAGAAAATGTCAGAAATTAAAGTCTCTCATTGTAGGATTACAAAGTGTGATTCCGAGGTATTTTAACAGAGGGAATTGAGGAAATGAAGATTTCACCAATGCACACTTGTTTAGAGTAGCCTGCCTGAGAGAAGAGCTCTGCGGGGCAGCATTTGAAGAGGTAGTGCCATGAATCTGATGGACCCCAGAAGACAGAAGTGAAGCATAAGAAATTCCAATTGCTTTATTGTTAATGCAAGGCAAATTTCCCTGGAATATGGCTATAGTAGACCTCATGCGTGCGGAGCGTCCCTGGAGCCCCCAGGTTCCATCCAAACACCTTAGAGATCACTCTGCTCCCTGTGTTCACAAGCAGCCCTGGAACTTCACTTGGTCCTTTCAACCTCAAGTTTACTCTGAGTTCTTAAGTATTCTGCAATGAAATAACAGAGAGGATGAGTTGCCTGGCATATGCACAGGTACCACTCCACTTGGTGCTAAGTTATGATTTACTGTGAGTCGGTTGATATCCAGGTAGTTTCATCTCAGGCGAGCTGGGTGACCCCTGGGTGATGCCAGCCTTCATGCTTCCCAGTCAGGGCCTACTCAGGTTGATGTCAACTCCCTAGGTTCATGGTGGTGCTGGTTCTGATGTGTCATATGCCTCTATTCTTCACCCAAAAAAAGATTAAATAACCTTCAATAGAAATTGTGCTTATTTCAATTTCTTAGAAAGTATGAGTAAAGTAATAATAATATCTAATAGTTATTATAAGTGCCATGAAGTATAAGTTTTTTGTGTATCTATTTATTTTTAATCCTCATTTTATCCCTGAAAGTTTCCTTCTCTCACAAAAGAGGCACTGGAGGCACAGAGAGGTTAAGTAAATGGCCCAGAATCACACAGCTAGTAAAAGGTACAGTCAAGTTTCACACTCTAGTGATTTAGGTATTCAATTCATCTTCTCAATCACTATACATATTCTGTTACACAAGCACTTTATTGCATACTATATGCCATGTACCCACCAAGCCAGAACAATGTTACACTGGAATACTTTCCAATCACAGTAGTATCCTTCAGCAGTCCTTCTTCTGGTTTGACTTTGACATTCAGGAGAACATCTTTTTCCAAGATTCCAGTGAGGCTGAGGTCAGGATTTTCACACATGGGGCCAGCACTCCTATTCAGAGCCACCCTTGGCTTCTAACCACAAGTTTACTATGAGTAATTAAATGCTCCACCATGCAAAGATTACGGTTGGGCCAGAGAAAGCAGGGAGGGTGGGCCCCGACTCTTGTTTGTTTTTCAGTGTGGATATTGAGACTTAACCAGCTGGCAACTTTCACCCCTTGTATCATTTTTCTCCTTTGCCAATTATTGACCCTGGGAGTGTTAAACAAAAACTTTTCTTTCTTGCTGTTCTTGAAGCAAACACACAATTAAAACACAGGTGTGTTTGTCTCACTGGAACCTCGGCTGTGGACATGCTAAGATATCATTCAGGTAAGGTCACGTAACCGTGGCACCGAACAAGAGCGATGGGGGCTCTGCGGGAAGAGCCTGAGCACAGTGTGCACCCCTACAAGGGACACCTGCACATGGATGGTGAACAACAGGGGCTGCGCCCACAGGGAGAACCCTGTGGCTGGGCCATACGCACGCAGTACAGGCTCTGCTCCCTGCAGCAGGGCAGCTAAGGCACCCATAATCCATTAGCCTAGATGAAAGATGGTCCCAGCCTGTGAGTTAACCCTCTCAGGTGCAGGGCAGGGAGAAATAGGAGGGTGCACTTGAAATTCATAGCACAGCATGAATTTGGGGGACCAGCTTAACTTTTCCTAATGAATGTTAGAAAAGTTTGCATCCTCTGGGAGGATACCAAGTCTAGACAGAGAAAGGCAGACCATGTCAATGCTGCATGGGAGAAGTGATGAACAGATTAAAACACCTGATTTTTGGCTAACAGTGAATTAATACAAAATAGAATCAATAACAAGGCTAAAAACTCACTTCCATACATGATAGATAGTGAATACAAATATAGGATATTTAGAAACAGATCCCCATGAAGACATGGATATATATTTCTCAGTAGACTTGACTTCAACTCTGAGTTTGATAAATCCTCCTAACCATGTAACAATCAATTCAATGTTAAGTACAGTAACTTGTCCACGCATGATTTGCTACAAGGATTAGTTAAGATGTCATGTGTTAAACAAGTTTGGCACAGAGCATGTGCTCAACACACGCAAGGCATTTTTACTCCCTATTCACTGTTCTTAGTTAATAATGATGAACTTATAGAGGGTTGGCTACCCAGAATCTTCAACTTCAAGCCCTATAGTAAATTAAGAAATGTAAAACCCACCTAAGAAGCAAGTACAGGACCTTGCTTGGTCCACACGTTCAAAGCAGGAAGCCTAGCACCATGAGTCACTGTGGGGATCTGAAACCAACATGTAGGTTGCTCTATTCATCTGGCAGTGACTGACTTCTAGGCCTGACAGTATCTACTCAAGGATTGAGCTGAGCACTTGAATCTTCCTGAACACAGTAGACGGGGTAGGAGTACCTCGATCGTATCGTCAGTGCTGCTTGGATTTCTATCCTCACCTGAAGTGAACCATATGGAAAGCTACTAGAAACCCAGGAGGTGAAGGGAAGCTAGATAGGAGCCTCGTGACTGCTAATAAGAATCTCAGCCATTGTGTTCAGTAGGAAGGGCTACAAAAATAGATAGGCTGGAGATGGTCATTGGTTCATAACAGAATTATTTTTGCCTGAGGTGAGTGCAATTACTTCTTCTCCTGGCTTTCTTCCCTAGTGTATTAGCACTGCATGGGTCTCTCATAGTTGTCGAGTCGAATACCAGTCCCCCTAACTTGGAATGGCACGTTCGCTTCCTGTTCTTCTTTGTAAAGTACAAACCTCCAGCCCTCCACCGCAGCCTCTTTCTTTGTGCTCCTCAGAAACGCTTAGCTGCTTTCCTGCTCAGAGGCTGAATTAATAAATTACAAATGCCTGTTATCAAAGACTGGGAGGTTTTGACAAGTGATGTAGTTGATCACAAATGCAAGGTTGTGTCGGGGAGAACTTGTGTTTTCAGGATAAAGAAGGGGGATCAGCCTTGAATTTGAAAAATAAGCAGGCAAGTTTGATGAACTCAAATTCATGGCAGAGCTTCTTAATATTTCCTGAGGTTCTAATCAAAGAAACATCTTAACTGGTCCCAGAGGGACTGGAAGATGGAAGGCGTTGACATTGATGCCCATTCCACCTTGCCTCATCACTACTCTCCCCCGCCCTTTCCATTTTCCTGCTTCTAAAAATAGCTTAGCAGGTAAGAATTAACAGTAGGATGTTATTTAGTCAAAAACAAAACCCCACTGCATAATGTACCATACCTTTAAAATTTTTAACATCTATTAAATTAAAATCAAGGAAATTGACATAGATAGGATGAAAGAAGATACAGCACCTCTAGCTCATGCCAACTAAGAATAAGAATTATTAATGAAGCTCAGCTTTCTTCTGCTGTGCACATTAATTATTTATGATAATAATATTCCGCACTGCCATATTAAAGAATTTTCTTCACCCAGCTTCCCAGAAAACTATATCTTCTTAGTAGGGAGGGAAGAGGGAAGGAACTTCAACATGTTAAGCCCACAAAAGAATACATTCCTCTCTGTATATTTATTATACTGGAAGATGAATATAGTCTTGGGTTATTAAACTGGAATGAAAAACACATCTTATTAGAACTTACATGGTGATTTTTATTCTCACTAGTTTCATATAAACTTAATGATGCAGTCTGCATTTTTATGCTCATCTATTTTAAAATGGTGCCTGGAGCAAAAAAAGCTTCCATTAATGGCAGTTTGGTATTTCAAATACAATTTGATGTAATTTACTTCAAATATATGTGAACAGAGAAAGATAATGCCAAGCGCATTTTCTAGATTCAAATGTGGGTTAGCTCATGGCAATGATTTGTTACATCTAAGTCCTTCTTAAAAAAAAAAGAGAGAGAGAGAGAGAGAAAGAATTTCTTTGTTATAAAATAGAAAATAAGGGAATGAATCTCTGCTAGTTTTGAGGAGAGAGAGAGAAGAAAAATGCTGGGGTTTTATAATAAAAGATTAGTTTCAATGTTGTTCTTGGTTTTAATATTTATCAACCGTAAGTGAAGAATAATGCATTTTATCCAGTGAGATGCCTTGTTATTTAAACTCACTGTGTTCTTATATTCATCTAGTGCAGCATTGTATTCATGGATATGTCAACACAAAACCATGCATTGTAGAGAGGTTTGGTATGTTTTAAACTTAGCAGAGAGATATTAAATAAACGCTTGGGTATCCCAATTTCTCCTTTTCTCTCACTGGTTTTTAGAACTCTGTTTGACAATAATTTTTGAAGTAACTTTAAATATTACCATTTTAACAGCTGCTCCCTGATACTAAGCCTGATTTTCATGTGTGAAAAGTGCAGAGGGAGTTGGCCCCTTTATCCTTTTCCTCGTGGTCAGCATTTGTATGTCCTTTCTCCTCTGCTCTTTGTTGACCGTGGGTCAGTCACCACGTCAGGGGCCCAAGGCCAGGATGTCAGTAGTTGCCCAGGGTCCAGTAACACAGTCTAAGAGGATTGTAGAGTCCTTGATAATTAAAAGGATCAAATCTTTGTCATGGCTTCTCCAAAATGAGTGGGCTTTGCCAAGCTGTCTACTCTACTGGTTCCTGCTTCAAATTGGTTTGTAGAGGGCCAGTTACTGTTTATGCACTTTCAAAAACTCCTTCTCCTGAAACACAAGGTAGTAAACGGAGATGGGGCCCACAAGATACCCTAATACTCAATGACCTCAGCCTTGTGGCACCTAGCTATAACATAGGATGAATATTTTAAAATATGAATCATATTTTCCCTTTCTTATTCCTTGGAGAGAGAAGGACACAGCAAGGTTGAAAGGGGAGGAGACTAGCCAGAGCTGACAAGGACAATAGGGTGTGGACCATTGCCTTTGTCCTTCTCTGCTTGATTTCTGCAAGGAGGCATCATGGCTGTGAAAAAGCTGGCCTTTCTAGGAGATAAGGAAAATTATTCACACTTTTTCTGGGGTTTCTGGGTAAATTATAAGAGGAGACAGCCTTGCTGGCAAGTTAATGAAACCTAGAAAATCCGGTGCATGTTATCCATTGGCAGCCTTAGTCCTTATCTTACAGCTTGGGCCTAAAATGTCCCCTAAAAGTCTCTTGCATTCAGAGCTGGAGATTTTGGAAGAGAGCTGACTTATTCAGGCACTATATCCATCAGTGAATTAATGCATGGATGAGCTTGAAACTGAATGTTCTATTAAGAGGAAGAAACAGGTTACGGGTGCATGTCTTTGGAAGATATATCTCCAGCCTGGCTCTCCTATTCTTTATCTTTTTGCTTCTGGCTGTCATGAGCTGAACATATTTCCACTGCCATTCTCCTCTGCCATGCTATTTCTGCCTTAGAGTCAGCTGACTATGGACTGACACCCTGAATTCATAAGTCAAAAACCCTTTTCTCCTATAAATTGTAGATCAAGTAAAAACTAATCAATATACCTATTTATAAGAATCAGAAGTGTACTGAGGGATCCAAATCCAGCCCTTCTAGAAAGTGATTACTGGAACATAAGAAGCTGTGTTCACAAGGAACAGAAAGGGAAGAAAATAGTATCAGTTATAATGTGGCCTCTCTTACTGGTCTCTTACTAAAAGTACTGGCATACATTTATTCAAATATGACAAGTTATGTGTTCTATTTTATTTGTTTTTTATGGTTGCCATGTTCCATCACTAAAAAGTTCCTGCTGGTAACCCAATTGAATCCTTCTTTATTCTACAAAATACTTGTTGAGCACATCTTTGCTAAGTTCTGGAAGTTTAAGGGCATAGTGCTGGCATCAATTCAGCTCTGCTAAGAGCTTTCTGGCAAATGGTATTATAATGGTTGAAGTGTGCATGGATGGAAGAGATCTTGTCTCCAGACAGGAATCCAGAAAGCTGAGTAGGGCCAAGCTTGCTTTTTTCTAACATTCTTTTTTTTTTTTTTTTTTAGGTTTTTGGAGACAGGGTCTTGCTTTGTGGTTCAGGCTGGCCCTGAGCTCAGCCTCAAACTCACATCACAATCCTCCTGCCTCTGCCTCCCGAGTGCTGGGATTACAGGCGTGAGCCACCACGCCCGGCACTGTGGTATGTGGTACTGGTTGCTGCTGGGTGTGGGTCTCCACACCC